>OX411720.1:14233989-14833989 GCA_948252095.1 Dicycla oo | reverse complement strand
CCCTGGTAATGGCTAAAATAAACGCTATTACAGATAGGGGCGAGCCTTTTTATTTTTTTGATTGCTTACTGGGCCTGCTCTTGACCCCGATTACGCCTGATGGAAAGCTATGGATGAGATCTATGATGGAACAAGCGTGCCCAGAAGATGCCTGTTCACTCTTGCTTTGACCAACTTTGATCAACCGGGCACAAATCTAGTCTCCGGGCTACTACTGAGAAATTCCAGATGGAAAAATCCAATAACACTTTCTCGACCTGTCTGGAGGAGTGGAATACTCCTCCAGACAGGTCGAGAAAGTGTATTGTGAAGTGTGTATATGAGCACCTATTTTTAAGCCTCCTCTACACGTCGACAGATGCATCAGCATCACGAGCCGACCACACGTCTGTACTAGTCTGTAGGTCGTTCAGTCTGTGTTAATTCTCGACAGACGCAACACGCGTGAGTACGCAACAAAAAATGGATTTTGAGACCGTAGAAATAAAAATTACATATTAGCCATTTCAGCGAACGACATTAACAAACTAGAAAAAAAAACTACAAGAAGCACGCGTGCACTCTCATTCGCAACTCCAATATACGGATGCGTCGTCAGACGCGAGGCGCTCGCACTGGAACCCTTTGTTGCGTGCCAAAAAAAACCGACAACAATCGGATTGGTGGCAGACGCATCTGGCGACGTTAAATACCTACCACAGACGAGCAAATGTCCCCGTCTACACGTCGATGGACGCGTCCGCAGATGACATCTGCTGATGCATCTGTCGACGTGTAGAGGAAGCTTTAGATCACCTAAGCACCAAAGGTATTCCCATTTCAGAATACTTTTTGTGCAAAATGCATAGGTGATCAAATGGGAATACTCCGGTCCAGAAATTCGGTTGGACTGTACCTAATAAAATTGTACCACTGTATTAATTGGAACCTTGTAAACCAAACCAAACTAATAAATATTATTCATAGTGTCAAATAGTGTTCAACACTTAGCTGTTTGAGAAAGGAAAGCACCTTAAATTGCAAAAAAGTTACCGAAAATATGAATTGCTAATAAACGTGGGAAAGTGAAAAGGAACCTGCTAAAGAAATTACCAGCCTAATTGCGTAACACACTACACTAACAGTGGCAATGCATTTACATTGTCGACCAGACGAATTTTTCTAATGTAAAACAGCTGTCTTTTGCCAGCGGTTTCGCCAGCGTGGAGGACATCAAATCAAATCAAAATTATCCCACGGGAACGTACTACCAGGACAAAAAGCATCCCTATATCATGCTATATTTCATCGAAATCCGTTGAGGCGTGAAAAGGTAACTCGAGTTACTATCGCATTTATAATATTATATTAGGTATATTGGATGTATTAGGAATTTCTTTCAAAATACACATAACAAAATTCAAAATCGTTTTTCTCGTTTAATAACAATTGCAACTTTGAGACATGACCTATTTCATAAAAGACAAATTCGTTGTTCGTTCGAAAATATTATGTTTGTAACAAAATGAAATTATAATCAATACAGTAGGAAAAAATCAATTTTAGTGCTCATGACTGCTAGTACGTGGGTTTCAGTGCGCGCATTGGTGAAATCGGCCTTATGTGTGTTACGCAATTGGGTGGTAGGTCCCAACTTAAATATAACATAACAATTACACTATTTCAGTGTTTTCAATGTAGTAACGAAGTGTTTTTCAAGTTAAACTAAAGGCCGTAAAGCCCATCTCTCAACGAGTCAGTATAATGATGACACTGACAGCTCTTGAACGCAGTTTAGATGTGCTGATTACGTTGTCTTATTGGTGAAATTCGTCCTTAATACAATTGTGTTCATCTATACGCCTCGCTGAAGACTGGTTTGTGAATTAGAATGGGAACTTTGTTGCAGACTCTCCTCTTCATCAGTTTCTCGATCATTCGATATTTTTATAGCCTGATACCACTGGTTGGTAAGATCCGTCATTTGGCTTTTACAATCTTTTAACTCCTGAAATTAGAAGCAAGCATTTTAAATTATACTTAGTTACAATTTTTAAGCTCTGGTCAATCTGAGACGAATGCCGCGCGGGAGACGCGAATGCCGCTCATTTTGAATTCTTATTTATATTGTAAATAATTTTTATATTAAATGCATTTTATGCGACCGTACTATCGCATTAGGTTATGAAACCTGTAAGTAATTAAAGTTAAAAGGGTGCTATATTAATAAATAACGTAAACAGAAACAAATGAAGTTGAGGCCTCTTCTGTCATCTATAATTATAAAAAATAAATATTTATAGTTAAGTGAATGAGAAAGTGTGTGTGTGTTTACTATCTACTGATATAATTATTTTAGTGATAGCCGTTCGTCAGGAATAATCTGTAATAATGCATCAGTCAGTGAATCAGTGTTGTCATTAAGGCGTTCATTAATTCACTAAAAACGAATAATTTCGCAAGTAACGGTAAATTGCAACGTTGCAAGCATTTTACAGTCACAAAACATTACAGGTTGTATTCTGACCATTTTACAGCTGGAGACTATACGAATGAAGGATTTTTACAGGTAAATAAAAACAATATTTTATTGCTATATACTTGAATATAACGTTAAAAGTACATTTCAAGTACTTCAATATCACAAAAACAAATATGTTTGAAATTCTTATATGCATGTTTTTGACCTTTTGGTATTATTTTAATCTACAATTATAGTAACAGGGATAAAATAAAGCTGAAATAATATTAAAAAAAACTTTGCCGCGTGGCTTTGACAGTTTGCTTTATTTACCCCGCGTCAAAGTGGCGCCAGCTGCTGTCACAGTTTTGCGTTGTATTCCCTATTAGCGCTATTCAGAAAACAAATCAACCCATCAAGCCTTTGCTTGCACACAATACTGTTCTATGCTCTATGTTTACAGGGTTTGGTTTCCGCACTTAGTCCTTCCAGTAGACCATTGTGCATGGGCCATGGCAGCCGTTAGTGGTTATTTCAACCAGCTCCAGAAATTGTTTATGTGTCATCGTGTAGAAATATGTTAGTCTGCTGATGACAGTCCGATTCCCTTCTCTAGACAGAAGACACACAATACTGTATCTCAGGATCTCTTAACTAATCGAGATGAATAAACTTAATTCAGTTAGGCTAGACTAGGCTTAATTTAATAGGCTATTAACAGCTATAAAACAATACATTTTCAATCCATGCAGCCATTCGCAGTGGTGAGGAACAACCAACATTTTATAGTTGATTTGTGTTCCTGATTTTTAGTAGGTAAGTACCTACATATTTTTTCGCTAGCCGGTTTGATTTTTGATATTTTCTATATAGAGTTAATGTCCTTAACGTATTTTACGCTCGGATGGCAAGTACTCATTCCACCCCAACTTCCGAAAAAGGCCAACACAACAACAATGCCTTGATTTTTTATTACCACAGACAGAATTTTAATTTAGCACAAGATGAATATACACAGGTAAAATTTTGAATGCAAGCCGAGGAAAATATTATGGGCATTCGAAATTTGAATATTTAAAGAAAATAAAAACAAAGGGCTTCTGAAATTTTCTTCATTTTCTAAAATGGAGAGGACGCGCAAAGAAGACAGAGTCGCAGTAATTGCATTGCGTCGTTGCGGTCACGCGCTAATTTAGATTTTCAAACTGCTGAAAAATTTGAAAATTCCTCTGAGATTTATTTATTGTACTATCAAAAGATTCAGGGAAGATTTAAGATTAGAAGATAAACAAAGGAGCGGTCGACCTTGTACTGTTCGGACTCCAGCGGTCATCAAAACAGTGAAGGCGCGAATCCAACGAAATCCTGTCCGCAAGCAAAAAATGTTGGCTCTGCAGATGGGACTAAGCAGAACTAATGTTAAATGAAGACCTAGGACTGCGTTCTTATAGAAAAAAAACAGCACATCTTAACGCACGGCTGAAGAAAATCAGACTCGAAAGAAGCCGGGTTTTGATAAGGCGGTACGCGGGAAAAAAATACCGCGAAATACTTTTTTCAGACGAAAAAAATTTTAATATTGAGGAGAGTTTCAACAAACAATATGATAAAGTGTATGCACACTCTAGTGAAGAAGCAAGCAGACGTGTGCCACGTGTTCAGCGTGGTCATCACCCTTCGGTATTCATGGTTTGGCTTGGGGTGTCCTATTTGGGTCCAACGGAGGTGTTTTTTTTTTTTTTTTTTTGTGAAAAAGGAGTGAAAACTAGTGCCCTAGTGATATACAAATCAAAACACAGTCCTAACAAACATTGTGGAACCTCTTTCACAAACAATGTTCGAAAACAAGCACTGGGTGTTCCAGCAGGATTCTGCGCCGGCTTATAAGGCGAAAAGTACCCAAAACTGGCTCACGACCCGTGGAATCGACTTTATCAGGCATGAGGATTAGCCCTCATTCAGTCCAGACTTGAATCCTTTGGATTACAAAATATGGCAGCACTTAGAGGAGGTCTGCTCTAAACCCCATCGCAACTTGGAGTCACTTAAAGCATCCCTGATTAAAGCTGTCGCCGATATTGACATGAACATCGTGCGTGCTTCAATTGATGACTGGTCTTGCAAATTGAAGGCTTGTATCGAAGCAAGATTATGAAATTTCGAATAATTTTAACGTGGTGTAAATCTGTATTTTATACCCTTTCATTTGATGTATGTAAATGGTTGTAGTGTGTAACTCATTGTGTCAATTATTTAACTTCCCATGTGTGACAAAACTTACGACCAGACTACGTAAATCTGAAACTATAAGAGGTAAAATTTGCTTTACGTGACCACGTCGTTGACTTTGCTAACAGTTGCTAACAGCATGCTGGCCGCGCTCGCGGGGAGGCTTGACTGCTCCATCATCTCCCACTGTTGTCAGCGACATGTGGCAGGCTGATGCGACTGACTAACCTAATTTTATTCTTATTTTGTAATGTAAATTGTTAATGTAATTGTAATTAATTTTTATTATCGTGTTTTGTATTGAATTGAATTTGTAGTGTGTGTATGTAATGTGACTGTGTGAGTGTATTATTTCTATTATGAGTCAATGATACTCGAATTAAATGATTTTATTTTATTTTATTTATTTAAAGTTAAAAAAAAACGGTATTTTCATGTTCAGAGACGCGGAACTAAACTCATACACGACTTGGGCACTTTATCACTTTAATGTTTCAAAACCTCAGCTTTTGATCTTTCTGTTTAATATAGAATAAGCAGCATCCGATCACAAATCAAACATGGGTCAAAAAATTTGTTCAGTGAGGCAAAAGTTAAATCTAGTAAAAGCAGTTCTTACCTGGTGAGTGAATCTTCTGGTGAAGAATGGAGTCAGATACTTCATGTCTAACCTCACGAAACCTCTCAGTCGCGCTGCATGTGAATAATTTACCTAAAACATTAAATTACCGTAATTAAATAAACATTAAATAAACGTGAACCTTTCACGTTCAGGCAAAAGACCCGATTTCTGAAAATGCGGAATGCATTTTTTTTTATATACCTAAGTACACACATTCACATAAGATTGACGATTAGACATTTTTGAAAAAAATAAAAAAGACAGACCAAGTGCGTGTCGCACCGCGTACAATGAAAGGTTCCGTAGTTGGGACGAATTTATCCGAAGAACAAACTTAACATTGTAGTTGAAAAACATGTTCTTCTATACATTCCAACTGCAAATGTAAGTTTACAACGCACAATTGAGAGATTTACCATGTTAGACCATAGACTTCTTATAGGTTTTCCTGTAATCTATAGTATAGCTATAGATTACAGGAAAACCTATAACTACTACTGAACTATTATCTGTATTTTTTTCAAAATTTTAGGCTCAGTAGTTTCAGAGATAAGGGAGGAATGGTCAATTGTCGTATATTTTCTTAAATAACTTTAAAACAATTTATTTTAAAATTATATAAAAAATATATTTGAGACCCTCACCCTCACCTTTCATTTGATGTGCCACACGGTACAGTTTGCAAAACGTTTTTTTAGTTTTTTTTATTTGCCCCCCAAAATTGACCCCCATATTCAAAATTCATTCATTTACGTTACACGTCCTTGTTTGTGTTGTCACAGAAATTCAGACGTGTACCAAATTTCAACTTAATCGGTCCATTAGATTCGGAGCAAATTGGATGTGACAGACGGACAGACAGACATACGAGTGATCATATAAGGGTTCCGTTTTTTTTCCTTTTGAGGTACGGAACCCTAAAAACATTTAAAGCAGCGATTAAAATAATCACGAAAAACCTGTAGAAATGCGACGTTGCCAGTCTGCACGGAATAAACGCTCTTAAGAGAATTGTGAAGTGCCGATACGCGGCGCGATTTTTGGAGGCAATTACCTACATTTCATACAATTATTGACATAAATATTGTTTCGGGCGATACCGTTTTTACTCCCTTAAACATTTACGAAATGAGACAATTTTGGTCTCATTACATTCAATAATCCTAAACAATCGAAAAAGCCCAGGGCCCGACTCTATTATTAATGAAGCACTGAAAATATGCGAAAAAATGGATTCAGGTTTAATTACCATGCTTTTCAACAAGATAAAGAGCGGAAACTGTCAGAACAATGGACTGTGTCTGAAATCGTTCTTATTTATAAGAAAGGAGATCCATCAGACGTCTCAAATTACAGACCGATTAGTCTCATGGCGAGTCTATACAAATTGTTCTCCCAGTGTCTGCTGAAAAGAATCGGTCCAAAGATTGATGCCAAACAACCCATAGAACAGGCTGGGTTTAGGTCCAAATATTCCACTGTAGACCACATTCACGTTCTCAGTCAAGTGATCGAGAAATACAAAGAGTTTAATTCCCCACTCTACATAGCCTTCGTAGACTACCGGAAAGCTTTTGACTCTATTTCACACGCGTCAATCAAAGAGGCTCTACAATACCACGAAATAGAGTCAACGTACATAGATATCATTAGCAACATATACGAAAACTGTAAGAGTAAGATCAGACTGGAGAGAACTGGACCGACTTTCAAAATAGAGCGCGGCGTCCGCCAGGGGGATCCGCTGTCACCGAAAATTTTCATAGCCGTTCTGGAACTCATTCTTAAAGATACAGGCTGGGAAAATAAAGGCATAAAAATAGACGGCAAGTACCTGAGCCATCTGCGATTTGCGGACGATATTGCACTACTAGCCAGCACTGCTGAAGAACTCAATGACATGCTAACTACTCTACATTTGCGAAGCATTAAAGTCGGACTGGAAATAAATTTTGACAAAACAAAAATAATGACTAACAGTATCTTCACACCGATTCAAATAAATGACGATAATGTAGAGTATGTCAATGACTACATATATCTGGGTAAGCAGCTATCCTTTAGAGAGATAGACAAGGAAGAAGTGGAGAGAAGGATCGGCTCAGCATGGAAACAATATTGGTCATTAAAACACATAATGAAATCTAAATTGCCCACCAAACTAAAAAAGAAAGTACTGGATTCTTGTGTATTGCCCTGCCTCACATATGGCTGCCAAACATGGTGCTTAACAGAGAAAACGGCTAGCAAAATCTCAATCTGTCAAAGAGCAATGGAAAGAAGTATTCTGAACCTTAAACTTTCGGATAAAGTAAAAAACACTCAAATCCGCAAACGAACACAGGTCACTGACGCAATAAACCATGTAAGAAAGTTGAAATGGAAATGGGCAGGTCACCTGTCCCGTTGTGAGGATGGAAGGTGGACAAAGAGAGTAACCAAGTGGAGAGGGCCCAGCTCTGGCAAGCGACGTGTGGGCCGCCCGCTCAAGCGATGGGCAGATGACATCCGAGCTGTCGCTGGCGTAAGCTGGATGAGGGAAGCTCAAGATAGAGAGAAATGGTCTAGTCTGGAGGAGGCCTTTACCCGCATAGGGGTTCCCTTTAATTGAATATTATGAATTACGTGAAATATTTTTTTTTATTTAATTAAAATTACATAGTGCATGTTCACGGGCTATTTGTATTAAGCGACATGTTTGGAACTTTACAGGAGAGCATTTCAAAGTTTCATTATTCGGAAAAAAGAACATTGTAAAAAAAGTATCAATATTTTTTACGAAAAAGTGGCCTATCGATGGTTAATAATAATCAATAGTGTCTATCTCCATTTTTTACGTTTTTCACTTTTTAATGCAGGTAGATATGAAAATATCGGCCAGGATGTCGCTTAATACAAATAGCCCGTGAACCCTCAATATAATGAAAGCCACTCTCGCACCAATTGTATTGATATCTAACACCCTAGCCCAGGGGTCGCCAAATGGCGGACCGCCGACCCATTTTGTGCGGACCGCGAGAACACGCTAACTTTCACTACAGAGTACGTTAATTTAATAAAAATGTATCCCCCGCATTATCTTTGTTGACGTCAATTCGAAAACGGCCGGGCGAAGTAACGAGCTAACAAGCGAGAAAGAGATCCAAGAAAACACAGTTTTTCATAAAACACAAACATGCGGAAGTTTCTAGTTAAGAGTTCTGGATAAAATTTGTGTGTCGTAATAAATATCCAGAACTATAAAAATTAGCTTTGAAACTTCTTACTTTGTTTGGGTCAACATATATTTGTGAAGCAGCATTTTTAAAGATGAACTTCATTAAGGATAAATTTCGATCTCGACTTACTGATGAACATCTCCAGGATTTAATGTCAATAGCTTAATACAATAAACTTCAGATACACCAAATACTCCAAATACTCCAAACTTCAGACAGATAGTCCGCAACAAAAAATGTCATTTTTCTCATTCATATGTAAAACCTTTGTTATTTCCGTAATTATAAATATTTTTTCTATATAATGTTGTGCGGACCGCGATTTTCATTCCATTTCTTAAAACGGACCCCGAGCGAAAATAATTGGTGACCCCTGCCCTAGCCCAAATTCGCAATCATCTTTTACGGCAACTTCTTGTTTGAATTCCATCATTCATTTGTTGTTCTGTATTATTGTATAGTGTTACAACAATTTTTTTCTTATCTTTTTTATTACTAAAGGTTGGGGAAAAAGTTTCTTCGCATTTTTTAAGAAAATTCAAAACATTTTTTAATATAGTTTATTTACATTTAACTCGATGGTCCTGCCTGGTGGTAACAGCTCATAATGAATAATGCCCTTCCAATCCCACCACACACACAGCATCACCTTGTTGCGAGTTAACCCGGGTTTCGCCACAGTCTGTGAAGCCTGACCGGCCTTTGACCACGACCTTTTTCGCACGTTCTTGTCATACGTCATCCACTTATCATCACCAGTTATCAGCTTCTTCAAAAATGGTTCGGTTTCATTACGTCGTAATAAAGAATCACAAATGAGTACACGGTTCATTAGGTTTCTTTCAGTGAGCTCGTGAGGTACCCAAATGTCGAGCTTTTTTGTGTACCCAGTTTTTTTCAAATGCGCCTAAACTGTTTTGTGGTCAATTTCCAGTTCTTCAGCTACGTCGTAACTACTGATATGCCGATCTTGCTCCACTTTTTCAAAAATGGCATCCATTTTATCCGTAATAGAGCGACCAGAGCGACGTGCATCTTTGACATCAAAATTTCCGGATTGAAAACGCTTAAACCAAATTTGTGCTACTCTCACAGACACTACACTAGGTCCATAAACATCGCAAATTTTTTTCGCGGCTTGCGTTGCGTTTTTACCTTTTTTGTAGTAAAAAACAAATGAAAATCACACATTTTCCTAATTTGAATTTGGAATTATGTTCTTTAAAATTTAAACTTTCAATGATACCAAAACCAGCCAGATACAAATAGTATAGCCAAAGAGATTTTATTACAAGTTCATACATACTATAATGCGAAAAGACTTTTTCCCCAACCTAATATTATATATAGTAAGACTAAGTTTCTGTATAAGTTTTTGTGAATTTGTTGTTCGAGTGCCATAATAATAGGTTGGGGAAAAAGTTTCTTCGCATTTTTTAAGAAAATTCAAAACATTTTTTAATATAGTTTATTTACATTTAACTAAAGTATGTAGGTACCATTTTGTTCGATAACTTTTTGCCATCTTGTAGGTAGGGACATGATCTCATTGCTATAGAAATTTTGGGACTTCTGGTTAAAATACCGCGACAAGTGGTTTTGGCAGTCCTCTCGTGATGTTAACCTGACACTGCCTAAAGAATTCTGAAGAGACCGAAACAGGTGGAAATCTGAAGGTGCAAGGTCAGGACTATACGGCGGTTGCATTAACACCTCCCAGCCAAACTCTCTTAATTTTTGCTTAGTGGCTAAAGATGTGTGAGGTCTAGCGTTATCATGATGAAAAACCACACCCCTTCTGTTGATTAATTCTGGCCGCTTTCTCTCAACTTCTTGCTTTAATCTCATCAGTTGTTCGCAGTAGAGTTCAGAATCAGTGGTCCTGCCTGGTGGTAACAGCTCATAATGAATAATGCCCTTCCAATCCCACCACACACACAGCATCACCTTGTTGCGAGTTAACCCGGGTTTCGCCACAGTCTGTGAAGCCTGACCGGCCTTTGACCACGACCTTTTTCGCACGTTCTTGTCATACGTGATCCACTTTTCATCACCAGTTATCAGCTTCTTCAAAAATGGTTCGGTTTCATTACGTCGTAATAAAGAATCACAAATGAGTACACGGTTTATTAGGTTTCTTTCAGTGAGCTCGTGAGGTACCCAAATGTCGAGCTTTTTTGTGTACCCAGGTTTTTTCAAATGCGCCAAAACTGTTTTGTGGTCAATTTCCAGTTCTTCAGCTACGTCGTAACTACTGGTATGTCGATCTTGCTCCACTTTTTCAAAAATGGCATCCATTTTATCCGTAATAGGGCGACCAGAGCGACGTGCATCTTTGACATCAAAATTTCCGGATTGAAAACGCTTAAACCAAATTTGTGGTACTCTCACAGACACTACACTAGGTCCATAAACATCGTAAATTTTTTTCGCGGCTTGCGTTGCATTTTTACCTTTTTTGTAGTAAAATTTTAAAATGTATCGAATTTCTTCATTAGATTCACTCATCTTGACGGTACGAAAAACAAATGAAAATCACACATTTTCCTAATTTGAATTTGGAATTATGTTCTTTAAAATTTAAACTTTCAATGGTACCAAAACCAGCCAGATACAAATAGTATAGCCAAAGAGATTTTATTACAAGTTCATACATACTATAATGCGAAGACTTTTTCCCCAACCTAATAAATAAAAATCCTCTAAGCACACTGCCGGAGGATTCAGGTCTAGGCTAACGATTGAGGACAGGTGGTTAGGTTATATCTCACCTTCTTTACATGGATGACTTGAAACTTTTTGCCCCCAACAATTTACAACTGATAGAGCTACTGAAGGTAACCGAAACTTTCAGTAGCGCCATCAGGATGAAATTTGGTGTGGACAAATGTGCCATCATGCAAGTAAAGCGAGGGGGGATTGTGGAATCCGTAAGAACCCAACTCACGGATTCCATACACCTAAGATCCTTCTCCTCAATCGAAACTTACAAATATTTGGGTATGTCGGAAGCTTTAGGCATCAACGCTGCCGACATGAAACAATCGTTGAGGGAGCGCTTTGACCGCCTGAATAAAGTACTAAACACTCTTTTATCAGGCATAAACAAGGTCCGCGCCTTTAACGATTGCGTCAGGCCAGTTCTGATCTACTCTTTCGGCATAGGTACTCAAATGGATGCTAAGACCCTACACAACCGTTAGGTATATGCACTAATATGGGAATACTTCCTAGAAGCCGACGTGGGGTTGCACCGAGATGTGGTCTCAGTGGACAAGGGCCTCACCCCACTCTCCTTGGCTAACAGGAGCTAGCGCGAACCTTATTAGACACCTACCGCAGGGCGGTATCGCAGAGGAAAGAGCTTCACGGGCACTTTTACCGAGTCCTACATGGGCCCGATGTTGACCTCTTAGCGTCCGTATACTGGTTGCGATTCGGTGATCTCTTGGGGGGAAACCGAAGGTGTTGTGTTTGCTATTATGGACATGCCACCGTTCAGGCGAATTAATCCGACGCTAACGAAGACTATTTGCATAGGCAGAACCTTGTAGCCCGATTATGCACGAGCCAGTTGCTCTGAAATACAGTCTTGTGGAATCGGAAGTACTATAGGTACCTATGTGTCCGACACCGTTCTTGAAAATGACAATATCACGTTGTCGCTTTTTGGAGTCATTTTCTATCTAGGTCTAGGTCATTCGAGGCCAAGGTTAATTTCGTCCGTATGTCGTTCTAACTACGTAATCTGGTCATAAGTTTTGTCACATATGAAAAGTTAAATAACTGCCACAATGAGTTACGCACTACAACCATTTATACATCAAATGAAAGGGTATAAAATATAGGTTTACACCACATTAAAATTATTCGAAATGTCCTCCTCTTGCTTCGATACAAGCCTTCAATCTGCAAGGCCAGACATCAATCGAAGCACGCACGACGTTCATGTCAATATCGGCGACTGCTTTAATCAGGTAATCAGGGATGCTTTAAGTGACTCCAAGTTGCGATG
Organism: Dicycla oo; assembly: GCA_948252095.1. Taxonomy (NCBI): domain Eukaryota; kingdom Metazoa; phylum Arthropoda; class Insecta; order Lepidoptera; family Noctuidae; genus Dicycla; species Dicycla oo. The sequence continues at coordinate 14,821,465 of OX411720.1, read as the reverse complement.
GGGTTTAGCGCAGACCTTCTCCTCTAAGTGCTGCCATATTTTGAAATCCAAGGGATTCAAGTCTGGACTGCATCAGGGCCAATCCTCATGCCTGATAAAGTCGATTCCACGGGTCGTGAACCAGTTTTGGGTACTTTACGCCTTATGAGCCGGCGCAGAATCCTGCTGGAATACCCAGTACTTGATTCGAACATTGTTTGTGAAAGAGGTTCAACAATGTTTGTTAGGACTGTGTTTTGATATACAGGGCACTGGTTTTCACTCCTTTTTCACAAAAAAAAAAAAAAACACCTCCGTTGGACCCAAATAGGACACCCCAAGCCAAAACATGAATGCCTAAGGGTGATGACCACGCTGAATACGTGGCACACGTCTGCTCGCTTCTTCACTAGAGTGTCACTTCATCATTTTGTTTGTTGAAACTCTCCTCAACATTGAACATTTTTTCGTCTGAAAAAAGTATTTCGCGGTATTTTTTCCCGCGTACAGCCTTAACAAAACCAGGGTTCTTTCGAGTCTGATTTTCTTCAGCCGTGCGTTAAGATGTGCTGTTTTTTTTCTATAAGTACGCAGTCCTAGGTCTTCATTTAACACCCTTTTAACAGTAGTTCTTTTTAGTCCCATCTGCAGAGCCAACATTTTTTGCTTTCGGACAGGATTTCACTTCACTTTCACCTTCACTGCTTTGATGACCGCTGGAGTCCGAACAGTACAAGATCAACCGCTCCTTTGTTTAAATACTAATCTTGAATCTTCCCTGAATCGTTTGATAGTACGATAAATAAATCTCAGTCGAATTTTCTAATTTTTCAGCAGTTTGAAAATCTCAGTTGGCGCGTGACCGCAACGATGCAATGCAATTACTGCGACTGTCTTCTTTGCGTGTCCACTCCATTTTAGAAAATGAGTTTTTATTTTCTTTAAATATTCAAATTTCGAATGCCCATAATATTTTCCTCGGCTTGCAGTCTAAATTCGAAATTTTACCTATGTGACAGAACTTATGGCCCGACTACGTACTTACATAGCGTCCTAGTGAAACCTTCATATCAACAAAAATGCGTAATATGGAGTCTATGTAATAAAAAGTGACAAAACCGTAATGGAGCGGAGACTCCGATTTAACGCATAAAGCTCACGCGTTTTATACGAAGTTTTTCAACATACAAGGATGAAAATAATTACGAGGTCGACTATAGTTAGGTATTTATTATTTTCCCTTACCTCTAATTCCTCTTCTGTAATCTCAGACAAATGTTCCGAGTCTATAGCTTGGCCCCACTCCCTTGTTTTAGATAAACTTACTTCCTTCTGCTTACGTAATGATCTCGAACGCTTCGTTTTTTTGTTAGCCTGTAAAAAAGTAGGTAAGTACTTATTTTTAATTCTGTTTGGAATTTGTTATTGTCTGTCTTTGATATAGAACGCCTGTCTTTTCAGATTCAGATATATTTATTATTATTCAGATATATTATAGAAAAAATATATAAATGCATGCAAGGTGTCATAAGAACATGGAGTTGTGCTAACATGTTTACCATATTGTCATGGTGTGCAAATATTAATACTTATATGTTTAGAATTTAAAATAATAATATTAATAACAACATTCATTACAATTGACAATGCTAACATAAATAAATAAATAAAATTAACTTGATTGATTACATAATAAATTCATATAGAAATAGATCGGAATTACATACAAAATTGTCAAATATTAATTACATATTTAAAATAAAAACCTAATATAATGTCACAACATAATGTCATACCATAATGTCACGTAGGTCCAAAATATTCCATAAAAAATCATTCAGTATCGTTAAGTCATTAATCAGTATCCATTAAGTCATTGTTACATTACATACATTTCAATTAATTTATAAAATACGTAGCAAGTCAGTTTAAATCGATTCCATTAAAAATTCATTTACCTCATAATATGCTTTACTAGCTAAAAAAGATTTTAATTTCCTTTTAAATGCTTCTACACTTAGCTCTTTCCAGCTATTGGGAAGTTTATTGTAAATCTTGGGAGCCATACAAAAAACGCTGCTGTGCATAAGTGCAGTCCGAGACCTATGTTGACAGAGTTGACTGTTATCACGTCTATTTCTAGGAAACAGGTCTGTCATGCGGGGAAATAGGTTAGGATTTGTTTTAACAAATATCGCGATTTCAAAAATATAAATTGATGGTAAAATCAAGATGTTGTGGCTTATGAAAAACGGCTTGCAACTATCAGTCATTTTTAATTTAAAAATGGATCTAAGGCATTTTTTTTTGCTTTAAATGCGATAACTCTATCCGTAGAGAGTCCCCAAAAAATAATGCCGTATCTAATAATGGGCTCTGCTATTCCATAATAGGCGCTTAATAGGGCATCAATATTTTAAAAAATCCGCGACAGTTTGTATAGTGCGAATGCACTGTTACTCAATTTTTTTGCTAATGACCTCAATGTGAGCCTTCCAATTTAAATTACGATCCATGGTTAATCCTAAAAACTTAGTACAATTTACTGCGTCCATTACATTATTATTATATTTAATTTTAAAAAGTGGTAATTTTAAGTGCCTTTGGCTAAAATGCATTATAACGGTTTTATTTAAGTTAATATTGAGGTTATTATTTTCTAACCATATAATAGCTTTGTTTAATGTATTATGTATATCACCTTCATACATATGTTTATTATCACAAGGAATGGTTATCGTGCAGTCATCTGCAAAAAGTTTCATACTGTGTTCGATACATTTAGGAAAATCGTTAATGTAGTGTAAAAAGCGGTAGTCCTAATATGCTTCCTTGCGGTACGCCATAGTAGACGTTACGCTCCTCTGATGTTAAAAATTACTTCACTTTTAGTGCTCGCATTAATCGTCGTTATTTCTGTTGTTTGCTTTCTTGTAAATAAGATTGTAAGAGCTTTTGAACATTTCCTCGTACACCATACGCTTCAAGCTTTTTTATAGAATATTATGCTGAACATAATCAAATGCCTGCGTCATGTCAAAGTAAATTGCACAGATTGGTGTAGTTTTTTGGTGCTTTAGAGATGAAAATTCGCATCGCGGGGCATAATTGAATTTAAAGAAAAAAATAACTGGCCATGTGCGTGTCGAACCACGCACAGTGAAGGGTTCCGTAGTCGGGATGAATATTAACATTATGATGACCATAATGATTTTATTGACCGCAAAAATAAGTTTGTATTACATAGTATTTCTATAAGAAACTGATAAAACATGTTATTTTTGCGGTTGTAACATAAAATATTCCATATCTCAAAAACGATTGACTTAAATAAAATAAAAGTTAGTTAGAAATATCATAAACTTTTTAATTATAATACCCAAGTGTGCAGATTTTTTTTATCTCTCGGTTACATGTAGGTATAGGAAGAGCAACTTTTTTTTGTAATTTCAGTACCTACTCAATGTTTAGCGGTTCGTAGAAAACACCTTCCTTCCAAATTTCATCGATTTAATAACAGTCGGACAGAATTAAATTATAAGGGCAGAAACGGAAGTTTCTGCCATTTGGCTACGGAACCTTAAAAAGCAAATCCACGCGTACGCGATCTAAGCGTTACTAGTTAATAGATCATTTTAATAGGTAAGTAATAGTAATATTAATATTAGTTAGTCGAGAAAACTCCTAATCCGCAATAAATTGGTTCAGAAATTATTCTACTCGTCAAATATTATTATGCACTTACTCGTAAAAACTTTAATAAAGGCATTGTAGATCCACCGAAGAATAAAGTCGTGAATAGGACGATTATTAGCGTTGTAGTTATAATCACATGTCGAGTTTCGTCGGAGAAACCCAAATGAAGTGATAAAGCATAGGATATTGCTCCTCTTAGTCCTGTAAAATGTAACACATACCTACATAATTATGTTTAAATGCTTAGAAGATTGAACACAGGTGGCCACTTTACTTTATTTAATGAGAACCAATAAGACGCGGCCGGCTATTTCCAAGAACAAATGCACGAGTTACTATAAAAAATCCCAAATCGTTATAGGTGTGTGCCTATAATATTTGAAGAGTTCCGTCATCCCATCGATCCCATCATCAGATCCTAACCTGATAACAATGGGACCAACTAGAAAGTATACCCTTTCAAACAAAAAAGAATTTTCCCAATCGGTCCAGCCGTCTTCGAGTAATCGGGGAACATATAAAAAAAAAGATTCCGACGAACTGAGAACCTCCTCCTTTGCTTGAAGCCGGTTAAAAATAAAGCCCCCCGCCGCGCCGCGGCTGTCTGTATGTTCGGGAATATCAAAAACTATTAAACAGATTTAAATGCGGTTTTCATCAATAGAGTGATTCAAGAGGAAGATTTATACTTACGTATAGTTTTCTGACACCCACGCGGGCGAAGCCGCGGGTAAAAGATAATGTATTTATACACACATCAAAAAAGTGTAAGCAACACGCATCATTTACAGAAACTGCATGTTTTATTAATTTATTTTTATTTATTTATTTCCCAAAAGCAGTGCTTTACATTTCCTTATTGTAGTCTAAATAGCTAGATTTACATTCAAAAACAGAAGACGCAAAGGAAGCATTTTGCTTATGGACTAATTGATACTTTATTGTTTTCTTATCAAAGTAGATTGGTGTCTACATACTGGCCGATTTTAAAAATAGAATCTTTTAGATTGTGTTTTGTTTTCAATAAAATAAAAGCTATTTATTTATTCCCGATTTCATGTGTTTTCGTTGCTTGATAATATTGGTTTGTTGACTTTTATCATTTTGAGATATACAGTTTTTGAAAAAATTTTGTGGTTATTTTTTGTCATGGAGCGACGCCATTTGACTGCTGATAAAATGCAGAGCTGTAGGAATGCTACAAGCGGGGAAAAAATCAGTCCCAGGTATCTCGGCATTTTGGTGTCAATAATAGGAGCGTGATATGTCGTCTTTGGCAGCTGAGCAGCACCTAGGCCGTGGAAAAAGTACAACCGCTCGACAGGACCGATACATACAACTGACTGCAATACGTCAGCCGATGTTAACCGCCCGGGAGATAGGTTTAAAGCTACAATTCTCAAGCGGTGTCGTTGTTAGCCACCGAACCAAACTGCTGCATGAATACGGCCACGCCAAGGGAATCGCGCCCGTCGAAACAACTGGTGTAGGGAACACTTGACATGGACCCAGGAGCAATTGGATAAAATTTTATTTTGCGATGAACCCCGGTTGGTATTTATTTATACGAGAAGTGTATCGTCGTTCCAGAAATGCTCAACGGCTGAAATGCGTCCAGGAAGAGCACCCTTAACAGAGGCTCCACAGTGATGGTATGGGCGGGTATTATGAAGAACAGACGAACTGAGCTCGTTTTTATAGATGGCAATATGAACGCTGAAAGTTACGTTGAAGATATCCTCGGGCCTTATGTTCATCCATTTGCACAAACTAATGACTCAGATTTCACGCTTATGCATGGCAATACACGTTCGCACACAGCTCGGAGCATCAGAGAGTATACTTGGCAATGGAAAACATCCGGGTATTGCCGCACACACAATCGCCAGACCTCAAACCCATCGAGCACGCGTGGGACATGCTCCAGAAACGTGTTCTAGAGAACCTGGAGGGAGGGTCGACAACCCAACAACTGCAATACTTGTTAAAATTCCATAGTGAGCGATCGCCGCAGGATTAGAGAAACAATCTTATAAATTCAATGAAAAATCGTTGCCGACAAGGTTTAAACAACAGAGGCAGTCACACTTTGTATTGAATTACAAAATAATAATAAAAAATGTCGTTACCTACCTATTTAATTTAGTATAACATAAACGTTTAACTTTATTTTATACTATGTATAATATGTTATGGTACATACTTTGTTAATTCATAACAACTGAATGAAGGATTTTGTTGCTTTAGTCACTAATGCATCGAATCATGCATAGTTATTATTTATAAAAGGAATATTACAATAGTAAAAATCGTTCAAGAGTTAAAAACCGTACATGTTGCTTAGACTTTTTTTATGTGTGTATTTGTAGTTGACGCACTAGGTCCATACATCTCTATTACTCGTCAATTCAACATTCGAAGGTGAAACATGAAGTACTTACCACTAAACCACATGATAAACATCATTTTCTTAGTTATCTTATGCTCACGGAATTTATTGCAGAGTAATGCAAGTGGGAAGATATTAGCAGCTCTGCCAACTAAACACATGACTATACTCCAAACTACCAGAGCTGGTTCCACACGATGTCTAAAGCTGTAAATATAACAAATATATGTAAGAATTAAGATTATATTTCCTACTCATTTCGGTTGCTACTCAGTGTTGAATAATAATGTTATTAAATAAAATACCTGAATATAGCTAATCCTAAGTAAGCAAACACGCAGGTCTCAGCTATGAATGCCAGTGTTCTCATAGTCTGCTGCATGGTGACCTGTGTCACCGTTGATAAGTTGAAATGTGTGTAATGGGACATTACTACGCCACAAAATAATATTGCCATTATTCCTGAAATAAAATAAGCTAATCAAAAATACAATACGGCGAAAGCATCAGGCTAGCCCGCGAAATTAAAATTTTCTTATGTTTATTGCAATGTGTTAGGATGTATGTTGATCAAAATGTAATTCGCGACTGTAAAAAGTATGTATTTACAGAATTAATTATTATTAAAGTCATCAATATAACTATTTAAGACCAGGTAGGTTAAGACCTAATGAATGACTATTTCATGAAATCTTGACATTTGAGGATTATACTAACTTAACGAGTTGTATTACTGATTTTAGGTCTGAAAACACATATTTTTTACGGTCGCGAATCATACTTTATTCAACATACAACTTAAGAGGATTGTGAAGCTGTAAATTTTCATACAAAAAGAGATAACGTTTTTCTCCCCGTAAATAAAGTCTAATTTTCATAATTTTTGGACATGTTGCAGGTATAATGAAAAACTAGGTCCGTACGTTTTTATTATAAAGAAATATTGCATACAATATAAGTTATTAGCATCTAAATATCTATATTTTTGACATAAAAACATCCTCCAGCATTTTTATTTTTTTAAATTAAATTAAATTGAATTACTAAAAACAAAAAACCTACAGACCTAGATTAAAGTGTATTAAATGTAATGAAACCAAAATTGTCACATTTGGTAAAGGTTTAGGGGGGTGAAAACGTTATCGCCCGAAACAATATTTATGTAAATAATTGTATGAAATGTAGGTAATTGCTTCCAAAAATCGCGCCGCGTATCGGCACTTCACAATCCTCTTAATACTGACTTGCAAATTGCAAAAAACGTAAGAAAATTTGAATTTCGCAGTCTACCCTGACGCTGCCCCTTAAGTTCAAACACCAAAATTGATTAATCACACCTACACTAAAATAGTAGTAGTAGTAGTAGAACACATTGTAGTAGTAGTACACTGCAAAATAGTAGTTTATGAAACTGTCTCATAATGAGCGGTATTAAAACAAGTGTTGTAATACCTAGTTATGTGCAATTTCATAAACCACTAACCACCTACCTATTTAAATAAAAAACCAAAGTTAGCAAAAAGTAAACAAACACAATAATGGCTCCAAAACCATAGAAACATAGATTATGTTACTATGGTTACGGAGCTATCATCGGTCAACCGCGCATGTGCCCTAGCGCAGTCCACATATCACTGCTTTGCATGAATACCCGCAGAAACCAAAATTTTTAAAATACTGGTTTATAACACAGCCAAATGCAAAATAGTCCTTATTTCATGGAAGTAAGACTCACATTCATAACGGCAAAACCGTCGGTTATACCGTTATGAATGTGGGTCTTCTGACCATGAAATAATGACTATTTTTCATTTGGCTGTGTTATAAACCAGTATTTTCAAAATTCTGGTTTGTGCGGGTATTCATGCAAAGCAGCGATATATACAATGATAAAAATGGAATTGGAAACTCCTTGGTTGATCCAAAGTGTACTTTAATAGAAAAAAAGTTATGTTATAGCATTATGTTGTTAAGAATCATAATAAAACTTTTTAATTTTGTTTCAGTTGTACATGCATTGTCTGTCATTATGGTGCTATTTTTTAATTCATAATCAGAACTTTACAATATAAGTGTAGATAAAAATCATAATAAAATATATAAATATAATATAGATATATTATATATATTTATATATTTTTAATTATATATTTATATATTGTTAAAACTTTTAGAATTACATTGTTTTTCATGCAAGTATGTAATAATAATACAATGAATAATTGAAATAATCACCTGACAAATGAATACCTTCAGCCAGTACGTATGGAGCATAAGTGAACACTAACATCATACCAAATTCAAGAGATGGGTTCTTTCGAAGATCAACATGTTTCAATAGAAGTGCACTAACTAGCGCAAACAAGACTCCTATGCCTGCTGATGCAAAGAACATTAACCAAAACCTATTGATTGCAGAAAGAATTGCTTCACCAGTGGACATGAGAGGATCATTTGAGTCCAAAACAGCAGTTGTCAAGACAATAGCAATAGCATCATTAAGTATGCTCTCTCCAAAAACTAACATGTTGAGAACTGGGTCTACATCAAGAGCATGGAAGATTGCCACCGTGGCTACGGGGTCTACTGCTGATATCAGAGAGCCGAAGGCGAATGATTCAACAAAACTCAGTTTATACACTACTTGGGCTAAACCCAGCAAATATATTCCAGCACCAATGACAAATGCTGATATAGCAGTTCCAACTATAGCAAATAATAAGATTGATCCAATGTTTTGGAAAAAATTACCCTTGTGAAGATTATAACCTGATTCAAAAATAATGGGAGGCAACAGAACTAGGAAAAAAGCAGTTGGTGAAAATGCTTCTTCCTTTCTCCAGTTTGCAATGTTTTTAATGGACATCAAGTTGATGATCATACCAATTAAGGCACCAAGAAACACTATTACCACACTCTCAGGAAGATAGGAGAATCCAGTTTGAAGCATAAGATGAATCAGTAAAATGCCTAGTGCCAGCACACATAGCACAAAAAATATGGCCATGGAACTGTTGTGTTCATCTTCTGCAGAGCTCTTTTCAGGCAATGGTGCTGCATCAGAGGGACTTACAACTGAGGCATTTGGATTCGCTGATGACGATATATTTACGAGCACTACTGATAGTATGGAAGATTCCTTATCGTTCTTTTCTGTAGCAATATTTAAACTTTCATTTGAGGAGCTTGGTGTTGAATTCACAGGCTGACTATTCGTAGGCGATTCACTAGAACTAGAATCACTCTGATTGGATAAACTGGCTCGCTTTGACCTTGACAAACCAATTTCGTGATCACTGTTGTAATAAGTGTATACTTTTCCTTGCAAAGTAGTATGTGGTTCAGTAAATATCGACTTTGGATTTCTCTGTTCACTCGATGAAGATGATGACTCCAGGCGTTCTCCGTAACAGAAACTAATCACGCATATTATGCCGATCCAAAATACGTCTTTTCGACTATAAGGCATTTTATAATATTAATCTATACGCAACAAAACTTCGTAAACTCTTTACGTTACGAACTGTATTCAATCTACGTGTCTCTCTCAGTTCCTGTTTATGTTTGTTTTCATGAGAGATAAGTATAGTTGATGTAGTAATATATAAAGCCTCAGCTACAGAACGAATGACAGAACTCTGGAAGAAGTGAAGAACCCGAAGAACAGAACTAATGACAAATGAAGCTAATGAACAGCTGTCGATAGGAAGTTCCGAGTTCGAGTCATAGACAACACTACACCACAGAATACTTTTTATATATACACTACAGTTCAATAACCACTCAAGCGTCCAAGCCGCGCGGCGATTCTCGCCCCACCTGTCCGCGCATGAAATGTCACTTTCATTTTTACGACCGCGCGAGACCCTCATATCAAAAACTATTACTACTGAAAAACTGCTATAGCTACATTTGAATAAAAAATATCCACGGAAAGCTAAGAAAATCTAGAATTTAATTTGATTACAAGTAAATTACTCTAAGTAATAATAAAGGATGAAAATAAAGTTTAAAGTGGCGGAAATAAAAAAAAATATCGTATTTATTTTTTAATTCGAGTTTTACAAGAAAACCATAATAGTTACTAGCAATTATTATTTTTTATTATAATAGTACATGATATACCCTTTAAAATGACATCAATATCTTAATACAAATATTTAGTTTTCTGTCATGAAAAAATAAACAAAGCCAAGTACTTCTCAAAAGTTCCCCGGGCCTCGGGCGACATAAAAATGTGACAAGATGGCCGCCCGGCTAATGGCGTGCGCACACGACGGGGTTATTTTAATGAAACACAAATATTAATATTCGGCAAGTTTATTGAACAAACACATTTACGTTTATTATGTTTATACCTGTATATTGCATATATATATATATTACATAGATATATATTATATACTGAATATTTTTTATACAGTCTCTAAATTTTTACAGAGTGTTCTACCCATGAATATGAACAACTTTAACTATGGGACCAACTCTGAAATCACGAAAAAAAACAGTAGTGTGTAGTACAAAAGTTTAATACCTACTTGACCAAAATGTATGAAACAGCTGATATTACATATATGTAGTTGGTTGAAATTTTATATTTTGTGAACAAACGCAAGAAAATAAGAGAAATTAAATAAACAAATTAAGGAGTCCCTACCAAAAAGCATGAAATTAAAAATTAAATTAAAGATTTAAAAAACCCCCGACACAAAACAATAAAAATAGTATGAACGTAAAAAGCCTAAAAAACTATGAAAAAATAGCCACAAATAGAACAAAAATTTGAAATGTGTTTGAAACTATTTAGGATTGATATTAATTATAACTGTTTATGGTATTCTCTAAAACAGTGCTCAATACACAAACTTATATTGCATTGAATGCATTTCCAAATTGTCCTCGTATCCCTTTTTCGGCGTGTGCACATCCAGCAACGCGCTTTTTTAATATCGGATCGCGCAGGAAAGTGGTCGTGATCAACGTTCGGTCGGTCGTTAGTTCGTATTGCCAATTGTCCTTGTCTAGTCCTGTTCGCATATAGTCGGGGTTCAGTCGTCAAGTCGATGCGTCGATGTATTTTAAGAAGGTCTTCCGCTAAAATGGTCCGGAACTGCCTATGTGATATTTTCGGGTTCTGCGATGAAAATATTACATAGGCATTGAACACAGCAGTGTTCAGCAACCTGCAGAAGACCTTCTTATACCAGATCTTGTTTCTAAGCCGTTCCAAGGGCTGAGCAGATAAAAATTGATCTTTTCTATCCACTCCGCCCATGGACATATTGTAATCAATTACAATTTTAGGTTTATATGTCAGTCGGTTGTATTTGTTCTGAATCCCCACTTGTAGGTGATGGTATGTGGAGATCATGCTAACCAAATTGGCATCTCGCCACACCATCACAGACAAGTCTGAACTGTAGCTGGCCACTACCTCACCCTGTCGTAAGTCAGTCTTGGTCAGAGTCTTGAGCGAGTCGGGCACGAATTCACGATTCAAACGTAATGTTCCGTAGCAGTCAGTTTTGTGTTTTTTGAGACATCGCAATAATAGTGGGCTGTTGTAGAAATTATCCATTATTACCGTTTGTCCTCGGTCAAGTAGTGGCTCTATCAAGTCAAATACTATTTTAGCAGTAGCGTTGGTGGGACGTGCAAAATTGTCGTTTGGTCGGTCAACAGTCTCGTCCTGTGGTTGGTCAAGCGTCTCGTTTTCAGGCCGGTCATGCAATATGTCATTGGGCTGGTCAATTGTCTCGTCTTCGGGTCTATCAACAATCTCGTCATCGGGTTCGTCAACCGTCTCGTCATGGGGTTGGTCAATCGTCTCGTCCTCAGTAGGTAGATCATTGGTCGGGGCAGCCTGTGTATTTTTTCCAACATACACAAAAAACTTCCAGAGATAGCCAGTGCGGGACTCACATAGCTCATATGTTTTTACGCCAACTTGGGCGGCTTTAGTGGCAATTTTTTGAGCAAAACTCAATCGCCCGTGCCACTTGAGGAGAGACTCGTCAATGGCTATCTCTTGGGCAGGAATGTATAAAGAGGAAAATTTTTCATTTAGGTAGTCAAGAACCGGTTGTATTTTGCAAAGTTTAGTCTTGTCAGTCAAAGTCTCATTGTCGACGAAATGATATACCGATTTTAGCAGTGAGAAACGATTAAAAGACATTATGCGTGAAAAATACGGCATGGTCCCAAACCCATTAAAAGAGAAGTATTTTTCCTCCTCTGGTAACGGATGCAGGCCTTGCAGAATCAACACTGTTAAAAACGTAATCATTTCGTTGCAGTCAGTCGGAGTCCATCTATGCAGACGCGATGTTGGAAGCAGCTTGTTCTCCGCTTTTAAGCGAGCTATCTTCTGCTCTGCATAGCGGTTAGTCTCTGTGCAAAGTCGGTCAATAAAATCAGTGTCAAACATTTTGTAAAAAATGTCAACAGGAGTCTTGTCTGTTATGTCAAAAGTCGGTCCCGATAACCCTGTAAAAGTCTCTCGTCGTCCAGTAAAGTTCGCCCTGTCTTTCTTCCAGTCAAAACTGTAGTAGTCATTGTTAGGCACTATTTCGCGTAAAAGTCGGTCATTTAATTCGTCTTCAGTCTGTAACACTTCAGTCTCTAGTTCAGTCATGTCAGCGGCACATGCTGGTTCAGTCGCTGCGTTACGCATGACCGGAAGAAAACAACCGTCGTCATTGTCGTCGAAGTTAAGGTCTAAGTCAACGTCACTGTCATCATCTTGTAGCCAGTTGTCTAGAATATTTTCAAAATTTTTGTCTGTTACATCTGAAACAAATAAAATACGTATTAGTTAATCCGAACAAATAGACAAGTTATGCCATGGCAGTCCTACTGCTATTATAGACTCGAAAGTTTGTGAGGATTACCCCTAGAATAATACGTAGGCTACTTGTTATCCCGGTATTACTACGGGAACGAGATTTATGTGGGTAACGCCATGGGGTGCATTTAGTACTTACTAGTTGAAGTTCTGTGTGAGGTACTCGGTTGGGTCTCCACTTCGACTTCTTCTCCCAGGATGACGACATCTATTAGAAAAGAATAAGACGTGTTATAATATAACATCAACCGTGAGCTGCATGAACGATTATGTAAGTAATTGTGTGTGAGTTACTTATTCGGATGACGATGGAGAATGATGTAGCCTCTTTTTAGGTGTCCGTGAAGCTGACTCTAAACTTAGCGCCGTTGAGAGTCGGCTAGGTGAACTATAGGGGGAATTCGGGACAGTATCTGCTTCTGGCGTACCCATATGTTCGTAGTCGGGGATAGCCTCGAGCTCAGGTCTGGGCTCGAGTTCAGGCTCAGGCTCGGGTGCGGGCTCGTTTTCTGCTGCAGAGAGTTCCTCATCTGCTGCAGTAGGAGAGTTTGGTTCCTCCACTAAAGGGCAAACCTCACGCTCCGGAGATGGCCTCCTGCAAGATAATTTTATCATATAAATCTCATAGTAACTGAACAAGAATATCGAACGCATTGATATCATTATGAAGTAATTACCGTGTTTGTTTTTTTCGCGGGGGCGCATCAGGCAGGAGAACCCGCTGAAGTTCAGCTTGTCGCTTGCGACATACAAACTCCTTTCGAACTTCAGCGGACATGGCGTTCATTCGGCGCTTAGTGAGCGCTTTCTCAGCCCTCACATTAATTAACTCTAGACTGCAAAAATAAAATAATCTTCTATATAGACCCAATCTAGACACAATCACATCTTCATTTACATTTACTGCTCTTGTTGAAATAACATAAAAACAAAAAATACCGTGTTACCAGTAATATAACATAAAAAAAGAAACTTTAAAAAGCACAATTATATTTACGGCAGGGGCTCCTCCGGCGTAGTACTCCCACGTCCGCGTCCGCGTCCACGTCCCCGTCCTCTAGCGCGTCCATTTCCTCGACTTGTCGAACTAAAATCAAGATTTTAAATGTATTTCGTTCCAATATATTGTATGTAATGGTAAATGTTACTTTAAAAAGCGCAATTATTATATTTACGCCAGAGGCTCTTCCGGCCTATTGGGCCCTTGTCCGCGTCCGCGGCCACGTCCCCGCCCTCTAGCGCGTCCATATCCTCGACTTGTCGATCTAAAATCAATGTTTCTAATATATTTCGTTGCAATAATAGAGGTGAAAGTAAATAAAACAGTAAATACAATGTGTACTTACGGCTGCGGCTCTACTTCGTCTATTTGGTCACTGTAATATAAATCATTATCATGTTATTACACATACTTGATATAATTTACATACCTAGGTACATAACACACCACCGAAAGCTTTTCACCCTTATGCCCTGAGTTATAAGGTTCAAAAGTGGTAGTACACTAGCAGTAGCAAACAAAGTAAATTACAAAAAAAAGGTACAGTATTTAACGAAACGAGTGCGTTTTGAGCGAAATTATATTATTAGTATTGGTATTCCTATTTTTCGTTCGTCTTTCAATATTAATATAATAAATTATTATTATTATTGTTTCAACATAAAAGTAAATAAACCTTTAATCTAAAATATATTAATTCTAGGTATTTTTTTATTCTTTGATATTGAAAAACGAAAACATATTAAATAAACACCACACCTATAGTAGATACATAAACAAAGCCAAAAAACCACAAAACATTCCCAAACATCATCAAACGCTTAGTGTGAACAAACCATTATTTACGTTGTAAGTTGAGCTGTCCATGGGGACTCCACTCACCAACGCTAAAATCATGAATATCGAGTTACATTTTAATCATTTCTAGGCCCCATCTCAATATATTTCGTTTATAAATGGCTATTAACGTGCTACTAATGAAGAATTATCTTATATTTAGCATTTATTTAACACAAACAACCAATTAGAATAAATTGTAAACAATAAAGAAACATCAAACGATGATCGCGAAGTGATCTTATAACTTTTCCAGCTAAATTATTCTATGTAACCGTTTTGGAATTGCCGTAGTATTGCATATTTCGTAAAGAAAATATCTTTACGTTTAATTTGATGTACAATAACAATAGAAATAAGGTATAAAAACAGAAAACTTACCACATTTTGCTTGGAGCTCCACACACACACACAGTTTGTTGACAAGAATGACGAACTGTCTCTTTCTTTTTTTTTTTCCAAACGTTTTGTTGCCATTGCACAGATTAATTTCACGCTCACGGATGACAAATTTCATATAGCGCCATCTAGTTATTTTCTACTGTACGAATATCACCTCACTTTAGCGCTGAACACGTATAAGCTGAACGACGTCGTTTGGTGACTGTACTCCCCATGGACAATTTAAGCAAGATTTTTTTTGGGGAATGTAGTAACCATGGACGTGTGAGTGGATAAGACTACACATAAACATTATACAATAACAGTCCGAGTGCTGACACCAATACACCATAGACTAGTGATGGGTAATTTTCGGAAATTTTTCAAAGCTTGGAAATTTTTCCGTTTATTTTTCCGAAAAATAACAATATGGAAAAATATTGGAAAAATATTGTTTACTGTAAAATGTTGACTACAGGAATTAAAATAACATATGAATTAAAGGGTTTTATTTATACTGAACATATTTACTGACTGACTGAATGAATGACTGACTGATTGATTGAATAAAATGACTGACCGACTGACAAATCAACGCACAGCCGAAACTCCTGGGTCTAGGAACGTGAAATTTTGCACACGGCTTCCTTTTATAATTTAGGGGAGCACTAAGAAGGGGTTATTGGAAATTCAATCTTATAGGGGGTGGTGGGGGAGGGGGTGGTAAAAGGGTGGTTTTTGTTTGTATGAAAAATCTTATTCCTCGAGTTAATAAACTTGAAACTTGCCACGAATACGTATATGTTAATTATGAACTTTTTCATTTTTGTTTTTTTAAACTAACCCAATTCTCCTTTAGGGGGGCCTAAAGGAGAATTGGGTGTGTCAAAGTTTGTATTGAAGAATTTTAACGCGCTGACCGATTAACTCTAAACTCACTATTTATACATAAGACTAAAAATAAAGAATACTTTCATCAGAGTTTTTCGAAAATATACCCCTACCGGGGTGAAAATGGGCAGTCAATTTTGCAGGGGAGGATTTTACTGCGTGGCTTGATTAACTCGAAAAGATTAATGGCGAATTCTTATTTGAAGGGACGTCTAAAAGTCACACTTATACAAAATAAATTCAATTAATTATGTTCTTTTATGCTATCATATTATCTAATTAAGGCTAAATAAAAAAATATGTTCAATGAAAAGTTTTTTGACTACTTCGTTCTAAAAGGTTAGGAAATTGTTGGTTGGATTGGCAATACTAAAATTGCCATTTTATGTTTATTTTCCTAAAAAGTAGGTACAGCATAATTGTCGTGGTGTTGTTATCATTTTTAGTTTATTTTATTTACATGGAGTAAATAATATGTCGGCGCCTCCGCTTTTCTAGACTGTCAATTGACATGTTGTAGAAATGGCAACGTCAAAAATGAACACCGAGCACTCTGGTAAGACGGCCATCTTGTAAAATGAGCAGGTAACTTCGGATTTTGTAAGGTGCGCACGCAACCATGTGGTCGGTGGACGTTATATTTTAATCGCATCCCTCTTAATCTAAGCGATCTATTATTATTTTTTGAAGTGTTTGATTGAATTATCGAGAATTAGAAGTGGAGTGATTGTGATAGGTGTTATTTTTTGAAATACTGCCTTTCTACCCGATAATCCACGCCTACCTGAACGTGGTCGGCGCCTCCGCTTTTCTAGACTTAATTGACTTGTTGTACAAGTCAACCTCAAAAACGAACATCGAGAACTGGTGAGGCGGCCATCTTATAAAACGAGCATTGAACTCGTGGTCGGTGGACATTTTATTTTAATCGCATCCCTCTTAATCTAAGCGATCTATAATTATTTTGCTAAGTGTTTGATTGAATTGTGGAGAACTAGAAGTGGAGTGATTGTGATATGTGTTATTTTATTGACAAACTGCCTTCCTACCCGATAATTCACGCCTACCTGAACATGGAGAACACATTAAATGAAAGTCGAAAGACTTCAAATAAATAATACATTTATTTTGTTGTATATTTGAGTTTATTGTGTTCTTCCTTAGATAAAAGTATTGTAGCAAAGTAGGAAAATATCAAATGTTACGGCAATTCTGAACTAAAAAGATTAGTATTCAAAGTCTTAAAAAATATTTATTGGTGGTTGACATTGACAACTGTTGACAGTTTACAACTCTTAACCGTTGTTCAAAATTGCAACATTGAATATCTATTAATCTCACCCTTCTCTAACAAAAAATGTTGCACAAACTAGCTCAGAAGATGACGCTGAGTTAAATAAGGCATTTTTCATTTCGAGACGTAGTGATTTAATTTCAAATAAAACAGTGTATGGGAAGCTGCCATTGTTTTTTGTATAAATAATCTTTAACACAAGTTTTGGAAACATCTTAAACGATTTTTCAAAATTCGACCCTTGTGGGGGTGAAACGTGGGGATACAGTTTATTTGAAAAATCTTATTCCTTGGTTCTATAAACTTAAAAATGGCCCGAATACTTATTTTTATACTTAAATGATAAAGATCGTATACATGAATTTTCGAAAACAACATTTCAAAGGCCTTTTCGAAATTTTTTCAAAAGATGGAAATTTTCGGTTTTAAAAGTATTGTTTACTGTAAAATTTTGACTTCAGTAAGTAAAATAACACAGAGTTTAAGGGGTTTTATTTACATTCAAAGGGTTTTATTACATTAACACATCTAGGTATTCTGTTGAAGAATCCGAATCATCACTGGCGAAAAGTATCATGATCAATATTTTCTACTGCATCTACACAAACAATAAATCTTCAGTTGGTGGGTTTTATGTCACCATCAAGTTTCAGGGAAAAACCGATCTAGTTATACAAACCCGAAAATCAACTAAATTCAGGAAAAGAACCCGCCAAAATTAAGTCAGCTGTAGAAGAACAGCGCAATACAATCGAAATTAATCATACCTCTAAAATGAATGAGTATGAATGCCCTGATTTTTGTGCCAAGAAACAAGAAAATATTGACAAAAGAAAATCATTTTTGCTTTGTAATGTTAGAGGAATTGCAATATGTACTACCACCGTACATGAGAAACTTACTATCTTTTAAAACTTGTAGACGGTTATAAAGGAAAACCTGTGAATGTGGACCAAGTAACAGTTCAGTATAATGCTTCGCCTGAACGTGATTAAGTACAGTAGTAGTCCAATTAGTCCCCAATCTTTTTGGCCAGCACCCTAATTCCGTTACAACCTATCAATCAAATCTGAATCATTTTGAAGCAAATTGCTAATCCATTGCTTCGCATGTTCGAAATATTATCTGCTCGACAACGTAAATAACGCAGTGAATGTTTTTGAACTGTCAAAAAGAAACTGATTCCAATGATGTATTACGCAATTTACTCCGCGGGTTGAAGTGAGCGCAACCGCCATCTTGCGCCATCTGCACATGGTATTTTCCCAATTGTGCATTCTGCGCATCGTCGTCGGCTCACGTCACGTCTACCCGGCCAAAAATAACTACTTGATACTTATAGTGCACATTGTAATTTCTTCTGATTTATGTATATAATTTCCAATAAGAAAACATTATGGCAAGAATTATAAATTGTTAAAGATTAGATATTTAAAATTTTCTAGTAAAGAAAAAAAAACAAAATGTTTATTCTGCATAAACAAAACGCACATTACAAAAAAAAGACCTAAATTAATGACACATGCAAAGCAGGCAAAAGACCTTAGAATAATAACAACAGCAAAAAGTTTCATATTCGAGCAGTCTATAATTGTTCATTGCTTGATGTCAGAGTACACATAATAGTCTTATTTTTTTCTAATCTTTAATCACAGTCAGCTTTTTGTTTGGAAAAATATCGGAAAAGTATTGAAAAATATTTGAAAAATATCGGAAAAATATTTTTTTTCTTTTCTTTTCCTTCCGAAATTTTTCCATTACCCATCAGTACCATAGACTACAATACTACCCGTGCGCGATAAGTTGACGCCTGAGCGTGGTTTAAATATAAAGATTTAGATATAATAATGCTGTGCTGTTCCTGAGTAACAAGCTAAGTAAAAAAAATAAACGCGGATATTTTAACATAGCCTATGTTACTTGGGAACAGCACAGCATTATTATCTTTATATTTAAACCACGCTCAGGTGTCAACTTATCGCGCACGGGTTTGTACAATACACAATGGGTCATTTAACGCAGGCACAATTTTTTGCTAATTTCGGTGGTATTTTTTATTTGTAGGTTTTCGGATAAAAAAATAAACTTGTTTTATTCTAGAACACATTAGTATTCTAGTTATTTTAGTAGGCAATAAATAACCGTAGTTGTTTTGAAAATATGACGGCCACCGAAATTACCAACCCACCGAAATTGAAAATTTTACACCGAAATTGCAAATTTTACACCAATGTGTTTCACAGACGAGTGATCAAACTTAAGGGGTACAGACACAGAATAGGTAAATTATCTGTTCTGTGGGTATCTGTCGTCCCATACATTTGGTCAAGTAGGTATTGAAGTTTTGTATGGTTCAACATTTTTTTTTTACGATTACGATGTTGGTTCTCGAGTGATCAAACTTAAGGGTCTGTACCGCACCCTTAAGTTTGATCACTCGTCTGTGAAACAACCTGTATTATAGGGTAGCTGTCGGATGACAACAGCCGACACGGCTGAGATGCATACAAGGAACTTATATCCAACTAGAGATGGGCTTATACCCGGTAAAAACCCAGAGTTTGGTTAAATACCCATTTTTACCTACCCATTTATAATTTATACCGGGTAAAAATAAAATCAGTTTAATTTACACTAATTATTGTATTTTTTATTAGATAGTTTGACATACAGAATTTTATAATTTATTTTATTTGAGACCGTCGTCAGCACGATATGCGTATGTTGTGCTGACGACGGTTTTGATGTCAAAAAATTGTGTCGGTCCATGCGGCAAACACCCGTATAATATAGATTCTATGTTGAATGTTATTTGGTTTCGTTTCCGCTCTTAGTCCTTCAAGTGGACCATTACGTACGTGAGCCATGGCAGCCGTCGGTGGTTATTCCAACCAGCCCACCTCCCTCCAGAAGTTAATCACGGCTTCTGGTCTGTTCAGAACATCTGTGAAAGGTCTGGGTACCCCGAGGGTTTCTATTCTAATTTGGGGAATACCTGTGCATTCGAAGAGCACATGCGCAACGGTTTCCTCAGCCTCCACGCCAAGCTCTGCACAGAGGGCTGTCCGTTATGCTCATTGTGTAAAAGTGTTTGGTTAGCGAGCAGTGTCATGTGACGGTCCACGTCATAAGGCGCAGGCCATTTCTGTCCAGGCGTAATAGTCGCCTGGTTAGTTTGCCATCTAAACTTGGCATAGGCTCCCTGGACTGCCTACAACCTGGTGTCGAGGACCACCACCCCTCTGTTTGTGTGTGGGTGAACTCTTGTAACCACCTGCGTAATTGGTTAAAAGGGATGGGTACGATTGGTTTGGGTCCACAGACTGACGCGCTGGATGCCCTCCTAGCAAATTCGTCAGCTGCATCGTTACCCAACGACCCACCGTGTCCTTTTATCCATTGCAGTGTCACTGTATTGCGGTTAGATATCGTTACTCGTACTAACGCATTGTGACATTCTAGTATTAGTCTTGCAGTAATTTTTTTTTTCTAAGGTTTGGAGTACTGAGGCACTGTCGGAGAGTCCACGTATATGGGTATCCGTAATTCTTCTAGCCTCTATGGCATATGCAACTTGAATAATGCGCACACATTCTGCCTGGTTGAGGTCGTGTGAGAAGACTCCGACTCCGGAAGCGGAGTCGGTCTTTGACCCGTCGGTGTAAACTCTCAGCACTTTCGGGCCCGAGTAGTCACACTGTTCTTCCGTGAGTATTATGTTAATGCTTTTGAAAGTAGTGTTGTTTCGGGGCTCTGTCGCAGGCTGATGCCATATTTGGCTGTCTTTTGATGGCATCCTCCTTTATGCGTATGTGCTTAACTCGGGAATCTTTGCACAGGATACCGGTTATATTGAGCCTAAAGGCGGCCAAGGCTGCCTCTTCTCTTACGATGAGGTGTAGAAGAGGCAGTCCAAGCATTGCCTGTAGAGCGGCCGTGGGTGCAGTTCTCATGCAGCCAGTGATTGCTACACAGGCGAATCGCTGCAGTTTTTCGAGATCTTTCCGGGTTGTACTCAAGTCTGTTACCAGACTTGACCATAAGTGATGATCGGTCTGATAACGGTGGTACGTAGCCAGTAAGTGACCTTAGAGTTAATGCCCCGGTTCCTGCCAAGCAGTCTCTTACACTGCCACAGGGCTATGCTGGCTTTTGTGATTGACGTAATTAATATGTTTTGCCCAGTTGAGTTGTCATTCCAACTATAATCTTACGATTTTACTTTCCGAATTACATACAGGATGTTCGGCGCATGGGCTTCTGGGGAGATCTTTTGGGGGATTCGGGGGTCATTTGCACCTAGCAAATGACACAAAGACCGTAATTGAGATCTGTACGGTAATTGAAATTTGGATTTTTTAGTTTTTCTTTGAATTAACCAAAATCTCGCCTTTGAATCGTTATATTTGCTTGTTTATGGTTGAAATAGAACAAAATAACTTTTATTACAGTCTGAAATATATTATTATTCTAAATCAATTAAAATTTAGAAACGGTATAAGCTAATGAACTTTTAAAAATAAAACTAAGTTCAAAATGGCTTTTAGTTTTTTTCATAATGAAATAAGAAGTTGTAATTTTTCTTACATTTAAACATTATTAAGACTTTGGAAGCACATGGGTCATTTTCTACAAATCAATTAGATCAAATAATAATTTATTTAAAATAAAACAACATTGCAGACTATAATAAAAGTTATTTTGTTATATTACTACCATTAACAAAAAAATAAAATATAACGATTTATTGCGGGATTTCGGGAATATCTCAATTACCGTCAGACTTAGGGTCATGGGGTCGTTGGGTGAAACCTAGCAAATGACCCCGAAATCCCCTAAAAAATTGTGTCGGTCCATGCGCCGAACACCCGTTATATAATATACATTTTTTTGCAAAAAAACGGACACCTTGCAGTCATTGGCTTTTCTATGGATAATATTAATATTTTTAGTATGTCATTAGCAAAGATCTTATTATACATGTCATTAGCATAAATGGGTAGAAATTTCTTATTATCAATAAGAATATAGTTTTAACACTTAAATCCTGGAATCGGTATTTTAGTCAATGTAAACAGAGAGCCGCGTTAAAATGGACATTTTTATGGGTATAATGAAATTAAGACGAGTATTTTTATGGTGTTTTAATTTACAAAAAAAAGACATTCAAAAATGAAAATTAATAAAGAGTACGAGTATGACCTCCCCTTGCAGCGATTACGGCATGTAATTATCTTGGCATTTTTTCCACCGGGCTTTTGATGGTATCTTCACCAATTATAGTCAGTGCGGGTTGTGCATGTTGACAAAGGATTTCTGTTATGTATCTTTGCGCATTTAGTGAGCCGTTTTAAATTAATACTATCTCTGGAAGTTACGCCCGCCCAAAACATAACGGACCCTCCACCATAAGGGGTGATTTCTTCAAAACACACGTCGGCAAAGCGTCTCCCTGTTTGTAACACTTGCCGACGTCGGTCCTCACCATTTAGACAAATTCGAGCCTCATCGGAGAAGAGTTACCTAGTGTCCACTATAGGCCATTTCTAGTGAACTTCAATCGAGCAATCTGGTGCTCACGGAGTAACTTGGGGGCCCGCGCTGGTCGTCGACTGCGTATATCAGCCGTTAAAAGCCTCCTCCTCACTGTCCATAGGCTAACTTGTGCTCCTCGTACCTGTTAAAGGTTTCTTTTGAGGTCTATGTAAGTGAATTTGCAGTTCCTCAGCGCCTGAGTCACTAAAAAGCGGTCATCTCTTGGTTGTGTGCAACGTTTTCTCCCAGAACCTTGCCTACTCTGAACAGAACCTGTCTCATGGTATCGAGTCCAATTTCTTTGGATGGTTGAACGACTCACGTTTAACCGCTGTGAGACGTAACACTGGCTACACCCCTCTTCCAGCTACGCTATACTTTTACTGGCTCTTATTACTTTTTCTGCCATTACAATCGACACAAAGATATCTGTTTTAAGTCACAATAAGGCATTATGCGACAAACATAAATCTACTAAAAATAACGAGAAGTTATTTAGAGTTGCCTGATAACCTTTTAAGCGCGAACCCGCGAAAAGTAAGTAAAAAGTCACAACCTGAAAAAGGGATTATTATTTTCAAAAACAAAAGTTTCGAATTTGGCATTAACTTTTTTCATACCCAGATTCTTTATTAAGTGCCAGTAACATAGTTTGGCTATTGAAATGAAAATGAAATGAAATGATGAAATGAATGAATGAAATTGCAAGAATTGTAGTACATTTCTGATGGTCTGGTTTACAATATTGTTTCTAACACAATTCGCTAAAACTAAGCATGCAAAATAAATGTACTTAACATTATAACTAAATAAATGGAGCTAATTAAATTTAAACATAAATCATAGTTATTATATAATATTTAAGATACGGATGTCAATCATTTCAAATTATACAGGTTGTCCCTGGAAGTATGGATCAAATCGAATAGGGGCGTGGGCAAGGTCATTTCCAAACTTTTTAATCCTGAGAATGTTGATGCAATTTTTTACGGTTCAAAAGTTATGACCAATTTTTGTTTTTTTCAATCACTTCGCATAGTGCTAAATGAAAAAAATCATAAAAAAAAACTAGCAAAGCTATCAATTACTTTTTTCTTCAGAACTTTGTAGAAAAGTGGGCCTTTCCTGTGGTAATACTTTTACGCAGCTAGAAAACATACGTTCAATAAGAAAAAACATTTGTAGCAAAGGCTTCGTTCTGGCAAAAATTTTACTCAATTTTCGAGCGATTTTCATGGGAAAAAGTTACACTAGCGAAAGTTGACCACGTATTACAAAAACTGGTCCAAGTCATAGAAATTCTTTGCAGGTATGGAATCACTGGAATATTCTTAATAGTTTAAAAGTTAGAGAATTTTATTAACAAGGAGGTCGTATTTTTTAAATTTTCTAACTACGTGGCAAAATAAAATAAAACAATGAAATTAATATGTAAATGTATTATTAAATTGAAATTACAATAGATGTTCAAAATTCCTTCCTCTTACTCTCAAACACAACTGGCATCGTCGCATGAAATTTGGTATTATTCGTCTAAATGCACGGGAATTATTTTTTATGTATAAGGTTGCAGATGTGATTTTCTGACGGAGTTGTTCCTCGGTTCCGCTCTCTGTCTCGTACACCATCTCTTTGTAATAACCCCATAGAAAGAAATCTATGGGGTTCAGGTCAGGGGAACGTGCTGGCCATCGAATGTGCCCCCCTCTTCCGATCCAACGACTAGGGAAAGTTAAGTCTACATGGTCTCTTACGACTCTTGCGTAATGTGGAGGAGCGCCGTCTTGCTGCAACCACATGTCTCGACGGGTTTCAAGTGATACTTCCCCAAGTAAACCATTTAGGTCATTCTGTAGAAATCTCAAGTATGAGGGGCCATCGAGTCTAGCAGGTAACTCATGAGGACCTATTAGCTGTCCTTCTACTATTCCAGCCCACATGTTTACTCCGAACTGATGCTGGAAATGGTCACTTTGTACAATGTGTGGGTTAATGCGCGCATAAAAATGCAGATTATGCATGTTAAATATCCCCACCCTTCGGAAACTTGTTTCATCGCTCCATAAAATTTTCTTTAAAAATTGAGAATCTTCACGATGGCGACGTAACATTTCCCTACAAAAAGCCCTTCTCGGGCGTAGCTAGGGGGGGGGGGGGGGGGGGCGTCGGGGGCGGTCCGCACCGGGTGTCACCGGTTCCGGGGTGACACCTGACTGTATAAAAAAATTTACACAAACTGTCACGTTTTTTAATGATAAATAATATGGGTTTGAAGCTATTTTAATCAAGTTATCCCAAGAAAATAATTTAATTTATCAATTGTGATTATTTATAAATGCACGTACAGTAAACGCTCAAAAGTCCATAAGCATGCTAAAGATTACATTGCTATGAACTGTGCGAGCACGAACCAGTACGTGTGCGTGTATGAGCCAACATTCCGCAGATAACACACACTAATGAATTGTCGCATGTCGTCGCGCGTCGTACTACGCGAAATAACATTATATTTCTGTTGAATTTAGAATAACTCGTCATAGTGGCGACCTGTTCTTACCATTGCATTGCTAAAATTCGCATAAACATAACATGTGCTGGTAGCTGTTTGGGCTAAGCAATGGTTTCACGATCAATGAAGTCTGAGTTCGAATCTTAATCACAATGTTGGACTGTTTTTTGTTTCTTTGGAACCATAATAATATATTTCTATTTTAAGCAAAAACTTGTAAGATGTTTATGTTCATTTATTATTTATTTTTATAAGAAATTAAATATTAGTTATTGTATTATTATTTAACTATTTTTGTGATTTTTAATTTATCTTTTCGGTGTTGGAAGGTTTAAATAAAAAAGTCGTGCTGAATGGTAACAAAAATGTTAATTCGTTTTATTTACTTATTTATAAAATTAACAAATTTAAGAGAATTGTGACGTTACATTCCTACTAGATAAAAGAAGTTTTTTTGTAACCGTTCATAGGATTTTTTGTTGTATACCCACTTAGTCAATTCATAATAACATAACAAAGAAAGGATATTCTAATAACACATATATAATTGTCAATACGTATTTAGTTTTCTATGATCTACCTTTCTAACTTTACGAAATGAGTGACCAAGCGAACAAGATAAAGAATATTATATTTCTGTCCCATTACTTCCAATCAAGTAAAAACTTACAAAAAGTCAAGTACTGCGTGAGATTTGAACTCACGGCTCACTGATTCACGCATCTATATGCACGCGCTTAACCGCTAGGTCATCTTTACACATGTTATAATTTTGAAATTATGAACTACAATCAGTTGTTGACGACGCATGTTTATGTTCTTGGAAATAGAAGGTCTTAAGTCAAACTAAACGCCATGCTATTGCTTTGTGAGTTTGCTTATCGACTTTTGGTCGCGACTGTACCTATTATTTGAAATAAATGTTAACAAGAAATTATTCACTCTGACCACACATTAGACCACGATTTTTTTCCAGTGTACACACTGTTATTTTTATGTTCATGGCTCTATGGCGCGATCGATCGGGGAGCCCCTCAAAATGTTGTCGTTTTATTTAGCCCTACTACACTAACTGATTGGGGATTCCCCTGAAATAGTCGTTGCTTGTCGCCTGTGTCATTGCTCATTTCTTTCGCGAATTTTTAAAATTTACTGGTTTTTATGATGAGATATCAGAAACAGAACTCTTTTTAGAGATACCGAGGTAGAGAAGACATTTAAAAGCGGCTAATGTTACAGTTTCTAGATGGGTGACTCTAGACTTTTTGAAATTCATCGTGGAATGGGACTTTACAGAATCTCTTCCGAATCTTATGGTCGCACTAAAGTTATTTATGACAATTTGCGTATCAGTTGCTTCATGCGAGAGGAGTTTCAGCAATCTAAAATTAATTAAAAATTACTTGCGGGCAACAATGGCCGAAAACGGACTTAAAAATCTTGGCATATTAACAATAGAATACGAGGCAACACAAAATATAAATTTTTATGATGTGATTTCCGAGTTTGCAGCTGTTAAAGCTAGAAAAAAGAGATTTCAGTGCTTGTACTTAGATTAGTATAGACAAATGTAGGTAATTAGTAACTATTAGTATCAAAATTTCTATTGTAATTATGAAAAAACTTATTTATAATAATTAAATAAAAACATACTATACGTTTATTGCATAGTTATTCATTTTAACAGATTTCATTCTTGGGTGACACCACAATTATGCGCACCGGGTGCCACCCATGTTAGCTACGCCACTGGCCATGATCACTCGGTAAAAGGGCTTGCACACGTTGAACGTGAAAGGGATGAATTATGTGTCGTCTCACAGTACGATGTACCACAGATCTCGGAATCCCTGACATTCTTGACATGCGATGAATACTTGTCATTGAATTCTCACGTAGCATCTGAAGCACCACATCTTTGACTCCAAAGTCTGGAACGCTACGTCGACCTTCTCTAGCTCCTGGATTGCTACCATCTGCGTAAGCGGAGTGTACACGTTGGAATACTCGGTAATCCGGATAGCGGTCCCGATAAGGATATCGCTCTCGATACACTTTTGCAGCTTGGCGTGCATTTCCATCACAAAATCCGTAAATGAAATGCATATCTGCATATTCATGGCTGTTGTACGTAGCCATACTCAAGTCAAACAGTGTCCAAATCACAGGCAAAAACAAAGTCCAAGTTACACAGTCCAAAAGAATAATTATTGATGAACACAGTCACAAGCTGGTAGTGAGTAACTAAAACATCTACCTGAGTGCGAACGTGCGCCGGCGCTGGTTCTTTTGTTTCCCTTCCCCCGCACATTCCTAGCACCTCGTTGAAATGCAATGCCCCTCGCACTTCCTCTTTCACCTCGCCGCGCTCGCCCCGTCGCCATACATATTGTACCAGATCGCCGATATGACGTCATTGACAGCAGGTGCACGGTTTTTTCCGGGTTGTAGCTAGGGCAAATAACATGACTCAAGAGATAACAAAAAGTTTACCAAAATTATTTTTATTTTTTTATTTAAACACATCAAACAGTAGTGTTCAGATAGGTAACAAATGCCTAGGGACTGAAATTAAATCGTTAGTTAAGCTGAAAAAAAATGAAAATTTGAAACATAGAAAATTGTATAAATAAGACCTCCTTGTTAATAAAAATCTCTAACTTTTAAGCTATTAAGAATATTCCAGTGATTCATACCTCCAAAGAATCTCTATGACTTGGACCAGTTTTTGTAATATGTTTTCAACTTTCGCTAGTGTAACTTTTTCCCATAAAAATCCCTCGAAAATTGAGTAAAACTTCTGCCAGACCGAAGACTTTGCAGTAACTGTTTTTTTATTATTGAACACATGTTTTCTAGATGCGTATAAGTATTACCAAAAGAAAGTCCCACTTTTCTACAACGTTTTGAAAAAATAATAATAATAGCCCTGATAGTTTTTTTTTTTTTTTTCATTGAGCATTATTCGAAGTGATTGAAAAAAACAAAAATTGGTCATAACTTTTGAACCGTACAAAATTGTACCAACATTCTCAGAGTATGAAAGTTTGGAAATGACCTTGCCTACACTCCTATTCGATTTGATCCATACTTCCAGGGACACCCTGTATAGTAAAATGTCAATGTGAATCTTTGAAGTTAAGGTACTCATTCACAGAATAGAAAGATTTCTCTATCAGCCATTTGAATAACGCTGTTTTAAAACGGTTAATTGGCAATTCCCTGTATGATTTTGGTAATTTATTATACAGGGTGATTTATAAAACATGCGACAAAATTTAAGGGGGTGTTCTACCCATCAATATGAACAACTTTTACTATGGGACCAACTAAGAATTCGCAAAAAAAAAAATTACCTTCCCATGTAAAAGCACATACCCGATTGGACCATTTTGTATAAAAAGGTCGAAATTTTTTTGCGAATTCCGAGTTGGTCCCATAGTAAAAGTTGTTCATATTGATGGGTAGAACACCCCCTTAAATTTTGTCGCATGATTAAAAAATTATAAACTAAAGTCAATCATGTTTTTTTTTTTAACTAGATGAGGTCGGCGTTTCCTATCTGACTGCTCTGAGAAGAAAGGCCGAAACAAACTCAGAGGTCACAGTCTCTTATAAAGTCCAGACATAATCTTGGTCACTTCATGTGAAGACCATGTAGATGTAGGTGTCTGAAATGGTCTTCTGAGGAAAGAACCACACAGATTGAGAGGACCTGTCCAGTCAGTGCACGCATTTGTCAGTAATCGCACAGCTCAACTCAGAACTTAAGGAGCTCAACGATTCGACGAACAATACCAAAGAAAGGACATTGGGGTAGGCCGCATAAATTACTCAAACTGCCAGACCATGATTAAAAATAACTGAGAGAAAAAAAAAAACAAACAAAAAAAGCAATGACCTACATAGTCTTCACATTCACAATAAGTTAAAATAATATAATACTGTACAAAGTAAATAGTCATGTCAACATTCAGTATGCAAAAACAAAGGAATAAAATAAAATTTGGAGCAGTTCATTCCCAAGCCTTTTTGTCCTCAATATAATCTTTAACGGTATAATAAGCTTTCTGACACAACTTGCGTTTAATGAATGATTTGAATTTATTAAGGCTCAGATCTTGAACGTGGCTTGGAAGTTTATTATAATAGCGTATACATTGACACCTGAATGAGCGACCTATTTTCTTGAGCCTTGTTGGAGGTACAACAAATTTGTGTTTGTTCCTAGTATTTATATTGTGGATATCACTGTATTTTTTAAACAATTTAATGTTTTTATGGGCATATAAAAGATTTTCAAAAATTTACTGAGAAGGCAATTTACAATTCATTATATTAATCTCCTTAAATTTCTCTCTGAGAGACTGTCTCGGACTTAATTTATAAATGCATCGAACAGCTCTTTTCTGCAAAACAAAGATAGTCTGAATGTCGGCTGCATTTCCCCACAACAGAATACCGTACGACATTACACTATGAAAATAGCTAAAGTACACTAAACGGGCTGTCTCTATGTTAGTTAAATTACGAATTTTCCTAACAGCGTATGCTGCGATAACATATATTACTTACATATTATTAACATATATTGGATAACAACTTCTGTGATACAACTGGCTTTTCATTGGTCGAATAATTAGTTTATCAGGATATCTTATGTTAAACGTTACAGTGTCTCCAAGCCGTTGAAATAATTCGGAGTGCATTTTTACAAATTTACAGCATTAACATACACTTAATAGGTTGGGGAAAAAGTTTCTTCGCATTATTTAAGAAAATTCAAAACATTTTTTAATATAGTTTATTTACATTTAACTAAAGTATGTAGGTACATCGTCATTGTATAACAGCTACCAACCGTTTCTAAGTAACTAATAATGAGACGTAACTTGGTATTCCACAAACTTTTTAACTAGCTTACCAGCTACGAACATTCGTCGGTTGCTGGTTAACCAATGATCCTCAGTGTTACTCTTTGCGTTTCGTTATTACAAAAATTATGTAATGTGTAGTGAGGAGCTCATGGCTAAGTAATAACACCCGCGGGTCGATCGATCAGTTTAAGTTACGCTTCCCGGGGTTGGTCTGCGGATGGGTGTCCATCTTGTCATATCGACACTCCTCCGTGCCTCGGAAAGCACGTTAAGCCGTTGGTCCCGGCTGTCTTTCGTGGATCTTTGATAGTCGTTACGGGTCGTCAGAAGACCGAAAGTCTGACAACCAATCTTACCAAGGGGTATCGTATTACACAGTAACTGGGTTGTGGAGTTCAGATAGGCAGTCGATCCATGTAAAATACTAGTATTCAGCTGCATCCGGTTAGACTGGAAGCCGACACCAACATAGTCGGGAAAAGGCTAGGCAGATTGATTGTGTAGTTCAGAAACGATGACGTGCTTTCAAACATTATGAGATATTTAAATACTAAATATGTTAGTTTTATTTATATTGCGGTTTTTTAGCAAAGAACAATTTTCTGTCCTTTATAATTTACATTTTAAACATAACTGCTATTGTTGCTAAAGTGTCAACAAAACGTTATAATAATAATAGACACTAACGCCAAGTCTTTTAAACTATGTCGATCGTTTGCGTTTCCTTTGGTTTCGGTTTTGTTAAATACTTTAAAACTTTTTTTAAATCGGGTGGTTTTTCATAGGGGAGAACTTTAAATTGAAGTAAAACAAAAAATGTTTTTAATTTCCATGAAATTGGCTTTATTTGATAGATAATTGTATGTCATAAGGCAGTTGTCCCACCGCCGGCGATGAACGAGTAGCGAGTAGTACTAGCAACTGAAAACGAGTTGGCGAGCAGCGAGTAAACGACGGCGACAAGCGATTATTCGCTAGTATGCGTATGTACCAATCGTGAATCTCTCAGCGAGTGCTCTGTCCGCCAAGCGAGCGTCGCTGAGCGAGTACGTAATCTCTTTGATAGCTCTTGTCGCTGCGACAAACGAGTACTCGCGTGCGGTGTGAACAGTCACTGATCAACTATTAATATGTGCATCTCTTTTGTTTACACGGATATCCGTGTGAGAAACGTACAATAGATATACATATGTATATCTATTGTACGTTTCTCTTGCGAGAAAATCGTCTATAGTTAGTCGTTTCCTTGCCGGCGGTGGCACAACTGCCCTAATGATTGAACATGATTCCGGGCATGTGGCTGCCACGGCTGGCACATGACTAGTTTACTGAAAACTTAACTTTTTTATTGGCATAATTTAGTAAAGGAAACATTTGACAAACGACTAATTTCACGAAATCTGGCCACTTCGTTCATGAGATTTGAAGCCATACTTTATTTTCTCTGGGGATATGTAAAGTCGCATATCTACTCTGATAAACCAGTAACAATTGAGCACTAGCATGCCAACATTAGATGCATTATTGCCGAAATACAGCCCGATTTACTGAGAAGACTGTGTGAAAATTTAAACTCCAGATTACGCCATGTACCTAAGCGTCAGCCGCGGCAGCCACATGCCCGAAAAAAACATTAAGGCTAAAATTATCTATCAAATAAATCCAATTTCATGAATATTATATATATATATATATACAACGTGTAACGTAAAATGCGCAAAACCTCAGACACCCCAACTGATTTTTAATTCAATTGACCTATTTCAGAGAGAAAAAAAATCATTAAAGAAATTGTAAAGGTTTTATGTGCTGTTTTAGTTTTGCTGGCAATTCTGATCGTTTCTTGCGTCTGCGACGACGCTCAATCGGAGGAGGAGTCGACACCGGCCCGCTACGCCGCGCCTGCGCTAGCATTATTATTTACTATCTACGGTCATAAAGAACTTAGGTTATCTTTGAACAGTGATTTAAATGTTTCCATCACACTTTTCCAAGCTTTGCACTGGCAACATTAGGTAACCCACATTTTCAGACTAAATAGCAAAGACTACTGTAGTAATAGCTAATTAGCTTTTTACCTACAGTAACTATGACGTGCTGATTAAGTAGGTACCTAAGTAGGTGCTACGTAAGTAATGTTGGCGTGTTTAAATCACTGTATTTACAAATAATTGGCACGTAATCAACTTATTTGCAGTTAATTAAGTAGATAATTAGGTATCTCTACTTACAGGTCCCCTCGTTGCGATAGCAAAGATTAAAAATGTCTAACACTTTGTTTAATACACAACACAGCCCGCCTTCTCAAGTTATTTTTCAGCGATTCGAGCACTTGAGTGTCACTTTTCACTTGTTGAAACGCTAACACATAAGTTGGTCTATTTCCATCGTCATACACTAGCGTTTTTACTCGACCCCACAAAAAAATCCAACGGTGTATACAGATACTCCAAACTCTTCTCGAAACCGTCGCACTGCCAAGTTAACGTTGTCATTACAACGCGCCAACATTCTCACCATTTCACAATATTGAATGTTTGTGTACAAAAACGCCATAAGTAGTCACGAAATTCGCGCGCACGCGCCGCCGGGTAACGGGATAAAACAATACATCTGTGACGCATGTGCCGGCGGCGCTGAGACTGAAGTAAACATGGCCACTGTCACGTATTTTGCACGTCCCGCCTCTCCGTGCAGATCACCATTTCTCTTTCTCACCCTTAGGTTACGTTTAAGTTAAAAAAGATAGGTAGCATTATTGTTTACTTCAAATTGTCTTTTTCATGGTATTGTATGGATGATTCGTACTTGCATTGAAATAAAAGCTATTATTATCCCGCGTATGCGAAAATTTAAATTGGTCGACAACAATTTGTGTTTGTTTACCTGTTTTGGCGGGTTTGCGCATGTGATGGCTTGACCTATTAGTAAATAGACACAGCAACGTTTTTAATGAAGATTATATGAAAAATGTGACCTATATTAAAAAGTGGTTCACTTGATTCTGCTCGTTATTCTGATCAAACTATTTTCAGGTTTTGCGCATTTTACGTTACACCTTGTATATATATATATATATATTAGCTTCGCTGTTGGGTACCGTTGCTGGGCTACGTCAGTGGACTCCACGAGGAAATTAAAGAGCGGTGTTGTCTCCTGGTCACCGCTGTGGTCAGTAATAAATCTCTTCGAATTGAATTCGCTGTGGAAAAATCGAAAAAATAAAATAATAAAAAAATACTGATACCAAATCACCATGGCAAGTTACACGATTGAGCAGCACGTCCAAATGATAAAACTTTATTATCAAAATGAGTGTTCGTTAGTGCAAACGTTGCGCGCATTACGTCCATTTTACGGCAGACGCGGTGGCCCTTCAAAGTCGACTCTCCAACGTTTGGTGACCAAATTCAAGACGACTGGTTCGGTAAACAACCAACCAACACCCTTACGTCAAAGGAACGCCAGATCGACCGAGAACATCGCATCGCATGATAGTGTGCAGGAGACTCCGAGGCAGTCGATTTCTCGCCGTGCACAAGAACTCGGCGTTTCGCAGACTTCAACTTGGCGAATTTTGCGTCGGGACTTGGGCCTACACCCGTACAAGATCCAACTGACCCAGGAGGCAAGTGAATGACCATAGACAACGCCGTTTGTTCGCTGATTGGGCTACAGAACGTTTGGAAGAGGACCTCGATTTTGGCCGCAAAATCATCTTTAGCGACGAGGCGCATTTTTGGATGAATGATTTTGTTAATAAGCAAAATTGCCGTATATGGGACGACCACAACCCACATGAGGTTCACCAGGTGGTAATGCATCCACAAAAAGTTACTTGTACTTCTTCAAAAACGATGATGGCGAGGCCATTACTGTCAACGGCGAGCGCTACATATCAATGAATAACAATTTATTTTGGCCTGAATTGAACGATATTGACATGGACAACATGTGGTTGGAACAAGACGGCGCTATGTGCCACACAGCGAGCCACACAATGGATATTGTGCATGAACGGTTCGAAGGTAGGGTTATCTCTCGCAGAGGTGACGTGAATTGGCCACCAAGATCGTGCGATTTGATCCCGCTAGACTTTTTCTTGTGGGGTTTTCTCAAGCCGCAGGTCTATGCCAATAATCCGCAATCAACCGATGCCCTGAAAGTCAAAATAACGCAGGCTATCGCTCAGATTCAGCCGGATCTATGCAGTAGAGTAATTGAAAATTGGACCTCTCGGATCCGTGCCACCGCTCGAAGCCGCGGTGGACATTGAAACTATGTCATATTTTATAAATAATGGCATAAATGGGCCTTTCAACTAAAAAAGTAATTTCTTTAATATCTCACATACAGCTTATTTTATTTTATTTCAGCATCGACCCGTCCTTTTTGAAAGACCCTTTATATGTGGCGACTAAGAAGTTCACCACAATAGTCCAATATTTTGAAATTGCTAGCGAAGTTGCTGCGTGTGTACCTATACAGTATTAGTCTGTGCAGTCTGTGCACGGAACCTACTTAGTCTGTGGTCATGAACAAGGGTATATATATTCTATGGTAGTGGTCATGAAATATAAATGCACTCTGTACTCTGTAGTCATGAACAATGATCACAATGTCAATAGTTATCTGTGATCACAATGATGGATGAACATGACGACCATGACGTAAACAAAATAAAATGTCCAATGTGATGTCCAATTTATTATCAGTAAAACATACGATTTAGTTCTTTACATGAATCCTACATAACTAATAGTGTTATGAAAGTGATTATTGTTCTTATGTTATCAAACAGCGTCGTGCAATTGCTAACTAGCACAGGAGCCCACTGGTATGTTTTCCATAAACAAAGCATTACTCAATGAACGCCAATGCTCAATATTGCTCATTAATTCATAACAATTTGTGCTGAATGAAGAAAAAAAATATAAATGTTCAGAACCTCTTGCAACATTTAATTATTTTGTTTACTATTATTGTTCTGCAGGTTGCAGATGTTGCAGTGTTGTTGTATTACAGAACAATGAGAAAACGTTCTTGTAGTTCAAAACAAACATGATCAAACTCACTATTTTCCATATAGATTGTTTACATGCATATTATCTAATAGAAGAAGAAGACATACATATAGGAAAACACCACCCCTAAGACAACACACGCAATAAAGAATTGAGAATTGAACACACAGACCCATCTAAGCAAACACTTAAAAAAATTACAGTGAATTACTAATAATATCTTCTGCTGTGCTTCTTTTCTGATTGTTTGAATAATATTTTCAGAATTAATACCTTTAAAATGATTTCCTGTAAAATGGCACTATTGCACATATGGAAAAATAACATGAGGAGTTCTGCAGTGTTGCTATTATTATAACCCAGTGAACTGAAATGGAGTGGATAAACAAATAGTTTTATTTTTTGTTGCAGTACTTGGAATCATGAATAAAGAAGACATATTATTAGGATTGGAAATGGGACGACTAGAAATAGAACCACTAAAAATAAGTAAGAATAGAAGTAATGAAAATCCATTCATAAACCCACTGCAGAAAAAGAATATTCCCAAGATTACTGTCCTTCCTAAAGAGTCAAGATGCCCTTGTTCCTCTCAAAAAAAAGTAAAACCTGGAATCTACAAAAAGAAACATAGTAAGATACTCAAAGAACCAGTATTGAATATATTAAAAAAAGGTGGAACTGTTATAAAATTGGATACGGATAACTGTCAAGAATCAACAAGTAAAAATATGACAGATATTGAGAGATGTGACCCATTAAGTTTATGCACATTAGTTGATAACTGTAATCAGCTAACCATATCATCTAATGCTAATGTGCAAAATGTAGTGGCAGATGAAAATAGTGTGAGTAAATGGTGGAAGCATGATGTATCAAGTACACAGGAGCATAGAGAACCAAAACAACAGAGTAGTAGATCTAGCAGCTGTTCTCAACAAGCTCTCAATCCACCCTGTGATATCACAATTGACGAATTAGCAAGCTATTTTGAAACTTTGGTACACATACCAAAAAAAATGTCATCAATGGCTGAAATGATGTACATATAACATATTTGAAATAAATATATGAACTGCCTACCAAAAATAAGAACCTCGTGCCAAGAGCAAATCTAAAATTATGTTGAGATTCTCCCAGTTACTAGGAGCAAAAAGTTATTTACTGATAACTATTAACCAATTATTTTTTTGTTTGGCCAATTTTTACCCGTCTTTGGTCTTGTAGCCATATTGCAACCTCACCTTATCCTATCACTCCAATTAGATTTGGCGATAAAACACCATTATAAAAATGTTATTGCATTCTCGTCTTGCTATGTTCGTACACTGTCCGTTTCTTTACTTTTTTTTTAATTAAAATGTAAGCTTAAACTTTCGATTTTAGTTAGGTATTTCTTTTGGTGTCATTTTATTCTTATTACAACTGTAAGTAATAAAAACAACAAATAATTGTCCATAGTTAAACGAAAAGGATCCAACCCACATTACACCTAATGTTCAACTACCTTTTCGTTTTACTATGGACAATTTAAGATTAAAATACTAAATGTAAAAAATATAGTAAATGATGATAAAAATTTGATTTTTATTATTTAGAAATACTTTCCTTTATTTAAGTTTGGTCTTGATGTAGAACATTGATTCACATGTAGAGATGGGTATATGATATACCCGTGTGCATTACCCTAGCAAAATTTTTGAAAATGTTGTGCTTTAGAGAGGTGAGACTATAACAAATAATTAGTGTATCATAAGGAGCAATTTGTTTACTAATAGCAAAATTTGTTTGAATTGTAGTTTTAAAGTTATTTGAGAAAAACAGATTTTGCTGGAGTAACGTTTGCAATGTTACCCTAGCAAAATCGTTTTGCAAAAATTCATTATCTTCTTATCGCGTAATGTTACAAAATCTAAAATTCCTGACGTAATAATCGTCTATCACGGGTATTTTTATAGTCGTTTATTTGCTTATAAATTTATTCGTTTACTTGCAAATCCGTTTTTTCTGATTTTTTAAACCATTTAATTAAATTTAAACAAATTATGGTCTCTTATTGGTATTTTGTTCAAACTTCTGCGTTGAGCCGTTTTCGAGATCTGGGAAATCACAAAAACGTTACCGCAGCAAAATCTTAAATAACTTAAGAACCATAACACACAAATTTTGCTATTTACAAACATTTACATATTTAAAAATAACTAAGCATTCAAACTCAATTAAATGCACAAAGACAAAAACCGTCTGTAACACAGAGAAGGGACTTGAATACCTTAAAGCTAGTAACCTTGCAGACTTGCTAAAATTAACTAACCCTAGCATCGTTGCAAATAAACTAATTGAAGTGCTACAACATTGTGTTACCTTTGATTCAACCACCATAAATATTCCGATTAAAAACAGAATTTTAAAGCCGTGGATGACCATTGGCTTACTGCGCTGTATTTACAATCGAAATAATATGCAAAAGAGGCTAAGACTAGACCCGTTCAATGAGGTACTAAATATAACTTATAAAAGATATCGCAACTATTGTAATAGCATTATCAAAAAACAAAAACGTAAACATGACAGGGACCAACTATACGTACATAAAAATCCTAAGAAAACATGGGATATCATTAACAATATTACCCAGCGCAAACCTAAAAAAATAAATAATTTGGAACTCTTGGAAGTATCGACTACCCCGCAGAACTCCGTTAATGTGGTGAATAGCTACTTCTCGAACATAGGCAAGGTTT
Source organism: Dicycla oo (assembly GCA_948252095.1). NCBI lineage: Eukaryota > Metazoa > Arthropoda > Insecta > Lepidoptera > Noctuidae > Dicycla > Dicycla oo. The sequence continues at coordinate 14,783,465 of OX411720.1, read as the reverse complement.
TCGCTGATAACATCGCAACATTTTCGCCCTCGGTAGTTGAAAATCTAGATTCTAACTCATCTTCATCTCACTGTCCTCCAGTATCATCTTTTGTTCTTCTGGATACTGATCCTTGTGAAGTTCATTCTGTTCTAATGAAATTGAAATCAGATAGTGCCCCGGGTTGGGAAAAAATTCAAATTAGTTTTCTAAAAGCTGCACACGAGTATGTAGTTCCAATCATAACTCATTTATCAAACCTATGCTTTGAGCAGGGCATTTTTCCAGAGCCTTTAAAAGTAGCACTGATAACTCCGGTGCATAAGTGCGGAGACAAGGCGGACCCGTCAAATTATAGACCAATCTCAGTTCTCCCGGCCATCTCTAAAATTCTTGAAAGACTAATAAATGCACGATTAATTAATTACCTGACTAAAAATAAAATACTTTCACCCTCTCAGTTTGGGTTTAGGCAAGGAATGTCTACCGAGGATGCAGTGTTGGCACTAACTTCTAATATAGTAGGCAAAGTTGACAATGGTAGTAGATGTCTTGCGGTATTCCTTGACCTTAAAAAGGCCTTTGATACGGTTTCTGTTCCCATACTTCTGCACAGACTCGAAAATATTGGTATTAGCCCCCCCCCCCCCCTTGAACTTTATAAAAGCTACCTGACCAAAGGCAAACAGAAGGTTAAAATAGCGGAGTTTACTAGCTTGGAAGAAATTGTTACGTATGGAGTCGGGCAAGGAAGTGTCCTCGGTCCGACGCTTTTCCTCATTTATATAAATAACCTTTGTAACATGAAAATTGACGGGGGACACATATTCTCTTACGCGGACGATACCACTATAGTTTTTGCTGGCAGAACGTGGGAAAGTGTTGGGAGGTTTGCTGAGAGTGGCCTGTCGGAAATTGCAAGTTGGCTCAATCTTAATCTCCTCACATTAAATGCTTCCAAATCAAATTACATTTGTTTTACCAAGTATAACCACATGCAACCATCATCTGAATTCCAATTAAAGATACACAACTGTTCGAACCCCCTAGATCTCGGTTGCGCTTGTGTTAAAATAGACAGGCTTCAACAAACTAAATACTTGGGTGTAATTATTGACCAGCGACTCTCATGGCACATGCATACTGAACTTCTCATGAAAAGGGTCAGGAAAATGATTTGGACATTTAAGACCCTTCGACACGTAGCTACAAAGAATCTTCTTAGGCTGGTTTACGTTTCTTTGGTCCAATCGATCCTCACCTATTGTTTGACATGCTGGGGTGGGACCACTAAGATTAAATTTTTGGAGTTAGAGAGAGCTCAGAGATCTCTCCTTAAAGTTATGTTCTTTAAACCCTTCAGATTCCCTACACAAAACCTTTACCTTTCTTCTGACCTTCTATCTGTACGAAAGCTTTACATCCTCCAACTTATCCTTAGAAAACACAAATCCCTACCGTATGATCCCTCAATGGCCAATAGACGGAAGAAACACGCAGTTGCTCCAACCATTACAGTAAGATCTGTTTTTGCTAAAAGACAGTATGTACGGCAATCGTCCCACCTGTACAATCTGATTAACAAAGAATTAAGCATATACTCTCTGAGGCTGCATGATTGTAAAAAGAGTGTATTAAATTGGCTTAAGACTAAAAGCTATGATGAAGTTGAGTCCATGGTATCAACGATTCAATAGAATACCTACTATTTATTGTTCACCATAAAAATTACAGATGCCTACAATTGTAGAAATTTAACTTAGGTTGATACAGTACAACATAATTCGATAAATATGATCATTGATAAAATAACCTTTACTCAATTCCTGACGGTAATTATTACGCGGTATTTACGGTTAATGGAAGAGGCCTATGACTTCTTCCGATCCCAAGACACTGTCGCAGGGTTAACCAAATACCTAAATTATTCAATTCACACTCATTACTGTGCACCTTCAGTCATCCTCACACACACACACACACACACACACGCATACCTTACCTACACTACACTTCACTCAAGCGCGCTTCTTTTTTCCTTTTAGTTTATTGTTTTTCTACTAAATACATGTATTTCAGTTTTATATAAATCGGTTAATGATAAGGGGAAGAGCGGAGACTCCTAGCACAAGCATTTCCTTGCTTAAAAGGAGTCTCCAAACCAAATAATGTAAGCCATATTATGTTAACTGAAATAAACATTTTTATTTTTATTTATTATTTATTTACTACGCAATAAAACCTATCTATTCATGTCACGAATTTGCCAGGGAAAAGTTTCAAACGTTACACAACCAAAATCTGATTTTTCTCAAATAACTTTAAAACTACAATTCAAACAAATTTTGCTATTTATTATTAAACAAATTGCTCCTCATGATACACTAATTATTTGTTATAGTCTCCGAGCTCAAGAGTCCACTCCCGTTGCGCCCCGCAACGCCCCATCGTAGTCGCCCGACTACTACCGATCTTCGAGCGATTAATTAAGCAATTAATTAATCGACTCGAAAATCACCCAAGTGCCTTTTTCAAGGCAAATACTATTTCTGTAACCGCGTGTGTAGCTTCACCAGGCCCCTTCTGGGCATAAACCACAGTTTCGTGGTCCTCGGTGGAAACCTTACGGTGCCAACGAAACCGAGTGGGGTGTTGACCCAATCACACCCGCCGAACTCCTTCAGGGTGAGGCAGTCAATTCGACGGGTCCCAGAATTAACCGGCCTTGGGGGGTCTCCTAGTCGGCTCTGGTGTACAGTTTTGCTTTCACAGCCCTAGTGTCTTTAGGGTGTGTCTACACCCTTCGCGCTAGACTGGCCAGGGCCCCGTTCGCACAATAAGATTGGCGACGGGATACAAGCTTAGGGCTCACCAGTAGGTACTCACCTCCCTGTCTGCACCCGACAGGGGAGAGTTACTCATCCCCGGGCAAATCCACCCGGGGAATTAGGCTCTACTGGAGATTTCCTCTCTCCCTCCCTACCCTGCCTCATCATGGCAGAACGTGAACCGGAGCTACTTAGCCTCCTGACATTTATTGAAAGGGTCATCCTAAATTACCCTTACATCACCGCCAAACACGGCGCGGAGCTTGCTGCTCTGCAGCAACCGTCCTCCTCTCCCCCTTCGAACATCGCTTGGCCCAGCGATGTCGAACCCCTTAGCCCGACTGAACGCATGGACACTGAGGAATCGGTGAACGACGGCGCCCCCTCCCCGTCTGACAACGAGTCCGATTCAGAGGACGAGTCATTGAACTCGGCCTCTGAGGCTCCCTCTTCCTCTCCCACCTCGGAGGACGATGGCTTTACGCCCGTCCTCCGTAAGGGAAGCAAGAAGAGGAAGTTGAAGGACACAAAGTCTCCCCGCCCCTCTACCCCGCACAAAAAGGCGACGACCTCCTCATCCTCCTCGCAGGATGCTTCCTCCTCTTCTTCTCCCAAGAAGAATTTGGCCCCCCCTCCTCCCGTGTTCATTCAGGACAAGGGGAGATGGACCAATGTGTCCAAGTGGTGCACTGATCTTATGATCGGCTACACCAGCGCCCGTTCTACCCAGCAGGGTATTAAAGTCCTAGTCCCTACGTCGAAAGACTATAGGAAGATCACGAAACTTCTCAGGAGTAGAGGTGTGTCCTTTCACACCTACGCCCTCCCTGAGAAGCGCCAGACCCGCGTAGTAATACGCCGGGTCCCAAAAGAGATCCCCGTCGAGGACATAAAAGCCGACCTTCAGTCGCAAAATGTCCCCGTAGACGAGGTCCACCGCATGCAACGCGCTAGAGGCGGGGCAAAATACGACATGATCCTTGTGATCTGTCCACCCACAGAGGGATCTTACCATGCGATCTTCCGGATCACCTCAATCTATTGCCTTACCGGCATTCAGATAGAAAAACCCAATAAGAGCATCATCATCGGCCAATGCCACCGATGTCAGCTCTATGGGCACTCCCAGAGGCACTGCTATGCCAAACCAAGGTGCGTCAAGTGCCTGGGAGAGCATGGCACGACCGACTGCCCCCGACCTAAGGACCGCACCCAATGCTCCGACCCACCTAGCTGTGGGCTATGTGGCCTATCGGGGCATCCAGCCAACTACCGTGGCTGTTCTAAGGCCCCTAAACTGGCGAAGCTCGCTGACACTCGCCAGCAAAGGGAATGTCCGTCCGTGGCCATCCCCACATCTCAGATGCCCGCGCGACTGAGTCCTCAGAGACCCAGTCCGTGGAACTATCTAAACCACCAGCAAGCCTTCCCTGCTTTGGCTCCCTCCCAGCCTCCTCCCCCCTTATCCCGGCTCCAACGGATGCCCGGAAAACCGCAGTACCTCCTAAAGCAGTTCCTGCTGCCTCAGCTCCTGCTGCTTCAGCTCCCCCCCCCCCCCTCCCTCAACCGCAGGGGTCAGTCAAGGCCAGACTATAGATAACTTCAGTGTTATCTCTGGCACCTTCCTGACATTCATGTCCCCCCGCGCTACCAAAATGGCCAACGAGATTGTGGCCGCTAGGAATGCTTGCGATCTGTTCAGGATCCAAAGCATTTACAATGCGTATCCCGAGATAACGCAAGCTTTGATGGCCTTTACCAAAAAATCCACTATATGATAAAGGAATCTTAGCAAGATTTAAACCCCGATCCCTCAAGTTAGGTATTTTCAATGGCAATGGCATTCATAGCCAACGTGCTGAGATTGCCACTTTCCTCCGCGATCACCAAATAGACATCCTCTTAGTACAGGAAACCTTTCTAAAGCCTCATCATCGGAACCCGTCTATTGCCAACTATCGTATAGTTTGCAACGACAGGACCCGTTGTCATCAGGGTGGCACCCAAATCTATTACAAAAAGGGCCTATACTGCATCCCTATAGACCCTCCCCCCCCTCTCAGACTTAGAAGTCTGCTGCCTAGGCATGACAGGCCACCAACCGATCATTTTAGTATCGGCCTACCTCCCCCCCACCTCCTCAGATAGTTCCCTATCTGTCGATCTCTCTACCCTAGTCGGCTTGAGTGAATCCGTTATCATAGCGGACGACCTCAACGCCAAGCATTCCGCCTGGAACAGTACCAGGACCTCTCGCAGAGGTAGACTCCTGTTCAACCTCTGCTCCCTCCTGAGTTTCGATGTCATCGCCCCGATGACTCATACTCACTTTCCTCACAACCCCAGCCACACCCCTGACGTATTTGATGTAGCGCTTCTAAAGAACGTCAAACTACGGTTAGACTCTATAGAGGCGATACATGAACTGACTTCTGACCACCGGCCAGTCGTCGTAAACCTGGCACCCCGCATAGGTCTCCGTGACCCCAGTCAACCCCCTCCCACCCAAAAAGTGACGGACTGGAGGAAAGTAGGCGAATGTCTGAAATCCACCACGTCCCCCCACTTAGACTCCATCCCCGACCACTTTGACTCTATCGCTGACACGACGCCCGCGATCGACTCATTCACAGAACACGTACAATCAGTCTTGGACGATTGTTCAAGGGAAATTCCAGCGATGGAAGACCATCGCTGGAAGTTGCCGGACGATGTACGTGAGCTGATGAATGAGAAGATCGCGGCTGTCTGTGCCTACAGCAACTTTCCCTGTCAGGCGAACAAAGCCCATATGCGCTATTTACAGAGATCTGTAAAGACACGCTTAGAGGAGCTGCGAACCGCTGGCTGGGACAACTTGCTGAGCGATCAAGAGCCCACCCACCTAGCCTTCAGGCAACTCCAGAGGAAGCTCAGATCCCAAGAGACAGCATCTATGCCCCCCTAATCTGACCTGACAAGACCATCGCTTTCGATGATGTCGACAAGGCTGAATGCCTAGCCGACAGTCTTGAGACCCAGTGCTCACCCAGCTCTCAACCTGTAGACCAAGCTGAGGTTGACGCGGAAGTCGAACGTAGAGCCTCTCTCCCTCCCGTCGAAGACCCTGATTGTCCTCTGCCCCCCGTCACTCCAGACGAGGTGCAGGACATAATCAAGGGTTTTAAACCCCGTAAAGCCCCCGGCTCAGATGGAATTATCAATAGGGTGATCCAACTCTTCCTTGCCCACCTTATAATGCTCATGATCACCATCTTCAATGGTGCCCTGAGCAACAACATCTTTCCGCAAGCGTGGAAAGAGGCTACAGTCATTGGCATACCCAAGCCCGGTAAGCCCAAGGCTGAGCCCACTAGTTACCGCCCCATTAGTCTGCTCAATGTGCTTGGCAAAATCTATGAGAGGCTTATTTATAAGCGACTCAGAGACAATGCCGAAACAAAGGGTGTCATCCCTAACGAGCAGTTTGGTTTCCGAACGCAGCCTTCCTGCGTTCATCAAGTCCACCGCATCATCGAACACATAAGCGTTGGCTGCCAACGTGGTTTGATGACGGGTGCTGTCTTCTTTGATACGCTTTCGCTAGAAAGCGTTTGACAAAGTCTGGCACAACGGCTTGTTATATAAGCTCTACCAACTCGGCGTGCCGGACCGTCTCGTGCTCATCTTACGGGACTTTTTGTTGAACCGCACCTTTCGCTATCGCATTGAAGGAGTGGTATCCTCCCCCCACCCTATTCGTGCAGGAGTCCCACAGGGCTCTGTGCTCGTCCCCCTCATTTTCACGCTGTACACCAGCGATATCCCGAAAAGTGAAAAGGCGCAGTTAGCTCTGTTCGCAGACGACACGGCCATTTACTACACGGGCAGGGACCAGCTCCCGATATCTCGCACTCTCCAAACCGCAGTTGATAACCTCGGTGCCTGGTTTAGGAAGTGGAGAATCGAGGTCAATCCCGACAAGAGTCAAGCGGTCCTCTTTCTCTCTTTCTGAGACCGCGTAGCACTCGACCGCCCCCCCCCCCCCGCCCCCCTCCCCCGACAGATCATCATGTTCGGCATGCCGATCTCTTGGGAGACGCGAGCCAAATACCTTGATGTGACCCTCGACTACCACCTCTCCTTCGCTGAGCACATAAAGCAGGTGCGTTCGCGCGCCGCTTTCGCTCTCGGTAGACTCCATTCCGTTCTGAATGCACGTAGCAAATTGTCACTCAGGTGCAAATTGCGCATTTATACAGCGTGCATTCGCCCCATCATGACCTATGCGGGTTCAGTGTTTGTGCACGGAAAACCGGTGGGGTTTCATTCATAGGATGGAGGCCCTCCAAAACCGTTTCCTCCGAAAGGCAACGGAAGCTCCTTGGTTCGTTCGGAACGAAATCCTTCACGTTTCCACCATCTCCCAGTTCTTGAAACGCAATTCCAAGCGTTTCTTCGACTCAGCCACCAACCATCGCAACCCTCTGGTTGTCGAGGCGGCTAGCTATGTCCCCTCCCGTATTAGTGTATTAGTAAGGTCCGCCACCCAGGCTTGTCCTCTCAGATGCCGACGACCCCATAACTCTTCTCCAGGAAAGCAGTAGGGACCGTAGGAACAAAACTTTTTAGCAAAAAATAAAACCGACTTCCAAAACAAAACACTACAAAGTATATAACTTTAATTTCTGTAGTCGGTGTCTTTAGTTTTGTGTTTTCGTGTTGTGCCACCGACTTCCGAAATAAAAGTTATTTTTCACTTTGTAGTGTTTTGTTTTGGAAGCCGGTTTTATTTTTTGCTAAACAGTTTTTATTTTTCACTTTTTCACTTAGGAAGTCATTCAAAATCAAAATCAAACTAGACTGAGAATCAGCACTTTTTGAACGTCAAAATTACATAAGACAGTCCCCCAAAACGCCCGCCCTTCACCACTTCCTAGTGCTTTAGCATTAAATTAAATTATTTGCTATAAGTAAGCTAGCACACGCCAATATACCAAAAAAAAAAAAATCGAAAACTATACTCAAGCAGAAACAAAATACAAAACTAAAAACGTAAGCAGAACTTTATACCTAAATCAAAGCCTCCAGTAATAAAGGGCCTGCCCACTTAGATATAGCCGTACATGTAGTCGTAACTCGAAGTCGCAGATGATAAACTAGGACCATCTAAGTAAAATCAACAACGAGTTAAGTTACTAATAACAAAACAAAACCAAGGTCAGCAAGATGACCTGTCACCACAAGCAGCACCCATTCACGAGTATAACGCAAAGATCAGCCATTACCCCCCTCGCCATATTTGAGGGAAGGAGACAACCTGACCCCCGACGCTACCGCAAGCAGTGACATCTAAGGGAGCATGACGAACTTGCTGCCGGTTGCTCAGGCAAGAAAAACTATGATCAATTGTCGAGGTCACTAGCTAACCACATATTGCAATACCACTCATAAAAAAATAAACATTGAAATGAGTAGATTATGTCAATAATAAATAAAAATAAAATAAAAATAAATTGACCTTGAAAGTCAAAGAAAATAAATAATTATATGAACTCATATAACCTGTCAGTAGGTATGCTAATTCTGGAGAAAGAACATAAACATTGTCTTAAGTTAAACACAGCGACCAACTATACTTATCGTTTAAGAAATCGTTGATAGAATAGTATGCCTTTGAACAAAGGTTAGATTTTATTTTAGCTTTGAACGCATTAAAGGGCAAATCTAGCAAAGAAGAGGGTAGCTTGTTATAAAAAGATATACCAAGCCCAACAAATGAGTTATGAACCTTATGAAGCCGGTAAAATGGAGCACGTAATTTGTCCTTATTTCTGGTGTTAACATTGTGAATATCACTGTTTTTAGTGTATAAATGTATATTTTGTCTAATATATAAGATGTTGGCGAAGATGAATTGTGATGCCACCGTGAGAATACCAATCTGTTTAAAAAAATCTCTCAAAGAAACTCTGGCACCGAGCTGGTAAATTGCTCGAACAGCTCGTTTCTAAAGAACAAATATATTTTGAATGTCAGCGGCTTTGCCCCAGAGCAGAATACCGTATGACATAACGCTATGAAAATAACTAAAATAGACTAACCGAGCTGTATCAACGTCAGTGTATTGTCTTACTTTCCTGACGGCGTAGGCGGCTGAACTGAGCCTTTCCGCTAGGCTTGATATATGTGGGCCCCACTGAAGTTTGGCATCTATTGTTATACCCAGAAATTTAACATTAAAACATCATCCAGATAAACTAAGTGGAAAAATACGCATTATTGGAGCTAACTCAAAAACTACCCAATCAAAGTTAATAAAATTTATATGGGACCACCTTGAAGGTATACCCTTTGAGTAATCGCGTAACAAACATACAAAAAAAAAACATACAGACGAATTGAGAACCTCCTTCTTTTTGAAGTCAGTTGAAAAACAAATGGACATTCCGACCTCGCCGCCGAGGTCCCTCGCGACGACCCCGAAGTAATCGTCCTCCCCCCGTCCCTTGCACGGGAATGAAGTGCCAGCTGGTGGCGTAGCTGAGCCAGTAGCCTTAAACTCCCCGTTCAATAATAATCACTCTAATTTGATCCAGCCTGTCCCATCTTGCTGTCCTCCCTCCAGCGACGCCCTAAGCCGAGGTTCGTTCCCCACAGTGGGAGCCCATAGCGTGTAGTCGCTTAGTCTGTAAGTTTTATGCCCCTGGCTGGAGGCTTTGAGTTCGCTTAAGGCAGCCACAGCTGCACAGGTTGACCGGTTAAGTAGTCACGGCCTCTCTAGGCCAACTACGAGATGCCATACAAAATAAAAAAGCGTATCGGTTGCCCCTGGCTGGAGGCTTTGAGTTCGCTTAAGGCAGCCACAGGATTGATCGGTTAAGTAGTCACGGCCTCTCTAGGCCAACTACGAGAAGCCATTAAAAAAAAATTGCCTATTTTGAGACAAATAAGGGCTTCTTTTGCGTGGAAAAATAAAAACAGGGTACTAGACAGTGCTATATTAAATAATAAGGTGAAGAAAAAAACTGTTAAAAATAGTAATTTTATTTTTATAACATAGCTAAAATGAAGAGCTTTTAATGCAGTCGTGGCGCTGGTGGCACGAAAATTTGGAACTTCTATTGAAGTCCGTGGCGGTGAAAAGATTATAGTATATTATCTATGGTTAGGGATACGAAAAAAGAATCGATTACTCATTGGTATCGATACTTTTCTTTTGATACCGAGTATTTTTGTAAACAATTACTTTGTTTGCGATACAACACCAGGAATCTAACCTTCGAAATGTAATCGATACCCTTCAGCACACCACTATCAAGGACAAGGAAAAAATCCTGTTTCCAGCCTGAAATCAAAGCCTCTGGAACAATGGGACGACATGAAAAACATATTGCCATGGTTGCTCACGTTGGCACAAAATATCTAATCCGGGGAAACCTGGGATTAGAAGGGGAAAAATATCTAAACCCGGGACATAAGCACCTTCTGACCGACTATTCTCTGTTGCTGGAGCTACAGCATTTGAAACCAGTAATAGATTAACTGGTTGGTTCTCGTCTCAACAAACTTTTGTTTATGAATAATTGGTTTCCATAATTAACATTTTTTAAGTTTCCGTAATAAAAATATAAGATTTATTATTATAGTTACCATTTTCTTGTTTTATTCCTTTAAAATCAATATGAATACAAGTTCGCAAAAAGTAATCGATATCTAACGGTATCGATACTAATTTCTATCTATGGTCTGGCGGGTCTTACACTGACAGCCGCCGTTTCGTTCTGAAATAATGGGCTCCTCGTTATTTACTTTTAACAATATATTTTTATTGCGGGGTTATAAAAATATTTTATATGCCTGAAGATACTCTTTAGGTACCCAAGAGTATAAGATTAGAATTACAACTTCTCTAAAAATCTTTATTTTTGTGTACAAATCCTGCCATTATTCTTTGACAAGTGACATTTCAATAACGAAAAACGGGCGGCATTCGTGTAACACAACCAAGTTAAGATGATAAGCTAGTGGTTCAATAATCCCGATTCGTGACTGTACATTCCGCTCGAGATACACTACGGCCGACGTATCTTGGCGAGTCTGAACACAGGCTCTCCGAACTTCCGCGCATGTTCTCTCACTCACACTCGCCTCATGTCACCATTTGGTTCCTAAAAAATGTTACTGCGCAGCCTTCTGCGCGAAGTTCGGACTCGCCAAGATACGACGGCCGCATAGTGCCTACAGCTCGCGACAACACAGTGTTGACTAGGTGTTGTTCGTTATGGCAATAAAAAGCGTAATACTAACAATTTGTTGTGTGTACGGATGTTATAATAAAGAAGAAGTCAAAGTTATCTTTTTTTTTAAGTTATCAAACGATTCTGAAACGTAAGTTAATAATTAGTTAAGTACCGATTGTGTACTATGCTATATAATGTACTGTATGTAAAGACGCCAGCACATCAATTTCTTTAATAGATTTTCAACTTTATCGCTAAAGTATTAGGTTCAAGGTTGATTGGGAAAATTTTACAGTTTCGGGTTGCTTGACCTGCTGGCGTCTGTACATACACAACACAATCGCACATAAGTAATGTGAGCAGCAAGTTTGTGAGTATGACATGTTTATGAGTAAAATAAATTAGTAGGTATAATAATCTAGACGTTATTACTATTATTACCATACCAAGTCGGACGTATCGGGGCCAGGCTGGCTTCGCACCCTCCGGGTAGTAAACAGTTCTGGGGGCCGATTCTACTAATTTGCAACGTTACACGTTCAATTGTGTTTCAATAACAGTTCAGTTTCGATCGCCGTTCGATAGTTACCAAAAAAGTCATTCTACTATTCTATAAGCAAAATGGAAACTAAACTTAAACCGAATCGTAACGGGAACGTACTTGCAAAGCGGGTAACCTGTGTGACCAACATTCCAAATAGTATGTTTTAATAATACCAGAGAAAAAAAAGTTGAATCTAATAATATTACTGAATACGAATAAGTGCTACTAAAAGTATTTTAATACAAAAACATATCTAGACCATACTTATACTTTAGGCCTGTATATTTTTTTGTAAAATTTCAACTTTATAAATAATAAAAACTCAGAAGAACGTTTCGTTTTCGGCCCCAGTTTGCGAAATCTGTGAAACGAAACGTTTCAATTATGTCAAAAAGATAATGATGCGACTAAACGTCACGCTCATGTTCGGTTTTGTTAGCAGAATAGCTTTTGAGATTGTTTCGATCGATCGGTGACTGAACTGAAACGTAACCGCAGTTGGATCGTTGTTACATTAGTGGAATGCGAAAACGCTCAAAAGCCGTGGTTCAGCTGCCATTCAATTGTGATTTTTTAACAATTTTGTTAGTAGAATCGGCCCCCTGGTCTCCCTGTCTAAATCGGTTGAAACGAATTTCTGTCGTCCCACTATACCGCCTATGATGAAACCTGATGGGTCGCTGGCTCACTCTGCTGAGCTGAACTGAGAAAGCAAATTTATTTGCATCTCTCTTTGCAAGCAATTCACGTCTGGACGCTGGCTCCAAGCAACCACCTTCTGTACCTCATTGTGACTCCTCGATGCCGGAGATCGCAGTTCACATTAAAGAGGTCCGAAGAGTATTGTGCAGTCTAGACGTGAACATCGCCAGCGGGCCTGACGGCATTCCAGCGAGAGTGTTGAGGCAGTGTGCGCCTGAACTGTCTCCTGTATTGACTCGTGTGTTCCGCCTCTCTCTTGAAAAAAGAACGGTGCTGAAATCCTGGAAGCTTGCAAATATACAACCATTACCTCACGTCTCACATCCGACTACCGCCGCACGTTGGTGCGCGCGCACTGGCGCGCCGCCGCGGAGCGTGTCCGGCGCGACCAGCGAGACTGTTTCTAGAACAACGACCCGTGTCGCACGCGCTCGCGCATGCGCGGAGAACAATATATAAGGCGATGTATGTTACTCAATAAAAAGATAGTTCATCTTGAGCCGTTCACTATGTAGGACACGTCTTTTATTTATAAGTACCTCATAGCACGTATAGCTGCCACAATACCTAACGTACATTGATGCTACAATTGGTGACCCCGAGTTTTTAAACGAACCATTTTAAGAAGAATTTTTTTTTTTGTGTCGAGCAATATATCATGTCTGAAGAGCAGCAACCGAAGATCCAGACCGAGATGAATTACGACGTGAGCGCAGTATCCGTGCAGTCGCGCCTCTTACCTTTTTGGAGAGAAATACCCCGTGCCTGGTTCATCCAATTTGAAGCCGTGATTGACCCATTGAAGACCACAGACGACCAGAAGTTCCGGGATCTACTGCAGCAGCTGCAAGCGTTCGACTTACAGCATTTGACCGATATACTTTGTAATCCGCCTGCAACTGGGAAATACGAAAAAGTAAAACAGCGCCTACTCGAAGCTTACGACAAATCGGATGTTAGGAATTTTCAAAATCTTGTCAGCGGACTAGAGCTGGGAGATCAGAAGCCTCCCAGCTGTTAAGGAAGATGCGAGAACTCGCAAGCGGCATGATTACAGAAGGTCTCAGAATAGAATGGCTAAATCACCTACCCGCACAATTTCGAGTCGTATTGTCCGTAAACAAGGAGTCATCTTTAGACACCTTAGCTGCGATGGCAGACAAAATGGTGGAGTATGCAAAGAGTCCCAGCGTCGCCGCAATCACAGCACCAGCACCATCCTCGTCGTCTATTGCATCCACGATGCAACTAGAAACTCAGGTAAAACAGATGGAGAAGCTCACGCTAGAGATCGCTGAGCTACGTCGAGGACGGCCACCACACAGACACCGTCGCCGATCGTATAATCCTCGTTTTCGATCCCGTTCACGCTCGCAGTCAACGCAACGTGGAGCTGCACCAAAACCTGTAGACGCCAACTGGGAATGCCACTACCATTACCGTTTCGGAGACAAGACAAAGCGCTGTGAATCGCCATGTTGTAGAAGGAAGAAGACGTCGGAAAACTAGAGCCGACACCGACCGTGGCGGACGTCGGTGTCCCGTACATCAGTAATCGCCTTTGTGTACACGACCGCAACAGTCACGAACGTTTCCTCGTGGACACAGGCGCAGACATCTCCGTTTTGGCCGCCAATCACAAAAATAAGAAATTTGCAAGTGCCTACAATTTATACGCGGCAAACAATACGCCGATCAAGACCTACGGACAGAAAACTATCAGGCTAAATTTAGGGTTACGACGAGACTTTGTTTGGTCGTTCGTGGTTGCGGACGTCAAAACCTCTATATTGGGAGCAGATTTTCTTCGTCACTTTAAACTGCTGGTGGACCTGGACAAGAGAAAGTTAGTTGACAAGGTTACCGAACTATCTGTCGCCGCATTAGAAGTTTCAACAAACACCGAATCAGTTCACATTATAAGCAACAATCAAGTATACTACGACATTTTGAAGCAATATCCTGATGTCCTACGTCCCATGTCATTGAAGCAACCACCAAGACATGACGTTGTCCACCATATCGAGACTACCGGCCCCCCACTCTACGCTCGCCCCCGCCCGCTGCCCCCGGCCAAGTATAAGGCAGCCAAGGAAGAGTTTGACCGCATGTTGGAAATGAGAAACTGTAAGCCATCAAAAAGCCCATGGGCCAGCCCTCTTCATGTGGTGAAGAAAAAAGATGGAGGACTACGCGTGTGTGGCGACTATAGACGTCTAAACTCAGTTACTCAACCAGATCGCTATCCCGTACCGCGCATTCAAGATTTCACGTACCACCTACATAACAAGAAAATATTCTCAAAACTTGATTTAAAAATGGCGTACTATTGGATACCGATTGCCAAGGACGACGCACAGAAAACAGCGATCACAACCCCTTTTGGAATGTTCGAATTCAATTGTATGACTTTCGGACTACGCAACGGCAGTCAAACATTTCAAAGGTTCATGCACGAAGTACTGAGAGGCATAGACAACTGCTTCTGTTTTATCGACGATGTCTTACTCTTCGAAGAAAACGAAGAAAAACACAAGCAGCTTCTTCATCAAGTTCTGCAACGGTTGGACAAATATGGTCTGACGCTGAACATAGAAAAATGCGAGTTCGGTAAAGAAACAATAGATTTTCTCGGCTATGAAGTATCGGCGACCGGCATAAAACCTACAACGGAACGAGTTCAAGCTATATCTACCTACCCGAAACCAAAAACCATTCTCGAACTTCGACGTTTCCTAGGTATGATCAAGTTTTACCGAGACTGTCTCCCTCGACTAGCACAACTACAGAACGAACTTAACAAGTACCTACATAACAGAAAGCGAAAAGACAACACGCCAATCGAATGGACAGCGGACGCAGAGCAAGCTTTTGAGAAGTGCCGCCAAAGCATCACAGAGGCCACCATGCTCTCACATCCAATTCAAGGAAGTACCCTCGCCATCATGACAGACGCTTCAGATCACAGCCTTGGTGCTGTTCTCCAACAAAAAGTGGATACAGTTTGGAAACCACTAGCATTTTATTCAAAAGCAATGAGCGAAACACAACGCCGGTACAGTGTCTACGATCGCGAACTGTTAGCTATATATACAGCTGTTAAACACTTTCGCCGGTTAATAGAAGGTTGCGACGTCGAAGTATATACAGACCACAAACCGCTTACTTACGCGCTTACGAGAACGGCGAGTACCGCCGACACACCGAGACGAGAGAGACAACTGCATTTTATAAGTCAATTTTGTACGGGCATTAAGTACATAAAGGGGGAACAAAACACAGTCGCCGACGCTTTATCAAGGCTCGAAGAGATTATTTGTCCATCAACTATCGATTATAATCAACTAAGCATCGATCAACAACAAGACCAAGAACTCGAAGAACTAAAAAAACAAGGAAACCTGGTATTCAAAGAATTAACTGTACCCGGATGTAACCGACCAATCACATGTGAGCTATCAACTTCAATACCACGACCGTATCTACCCGCAAGACACCGTTACGCAGCTTTGGAAGCGCTACATCACCCGGGCGTACGGAACACAAGACAACTGATGACAAGAAAAGTATTTTGGCCATCTATGAATAAACAGGTGGCACAGTGGACGCGAGCCTGCATAAGCTGCCAGCGAGCAAAGATACATCGGCACGTCACTACGCCATTAGTACAATTCCCGCCGTCACAACGCTTCGAACACGTACATATAGATATCGTTGGCCCACTGCGTCTTTCTAATGACTATCGCTACTGCATCACTTTGATTGACCGATGCACCAAATGGCCCGAGGCAATTCCAGTTCGTGACATCACCGCGGAGGTTGTCGCACGAGTACTATACGAAACGTGGATAGTAAGATTCGGCTGTTCGCTACGCATCACGACAGATCAAGGACGCCAGTTCGAATCTTCACTATTCAACGCGTTAGTGAAGAGAATGGGAATCAACAGAATTCGTACTACGGCGTATCACCCACAATCAAATGGACAAGTGGAGCGTTTCCACAAGACAATGAAGACGGCGATTATGGCTCGCGGGGCAACAACGACATGGACAGAGGAACTTCCAACCGTGTTATTGGGATTACGCACTGCCCTGCGACAAGACAACGACCTCAGTCCAGCTATAATGACGTATGGTACCACACTTCGTATACCATCCGATTTCCTTGAGCCGCAAAGATCAAGAATCGACGATGCCGAGCTAGTACGATGTCTTACTCGCACGATGACGTCACTCACACCGGCCCTGCACCGCTCACAATCAGCTGACAAGCCTTTTGTTTACAAGGACTTAGCGACGTATGTACGCATGTTTTCGTTCGCAACGATACCGCCAGAGCGCCACTCACACCACCGTACGATGGTCCCTATGAAGTACTAGAGCGTCATGGCAAGTACTACAAAATACAGTTACCATTACGGACTACAGTTGTGTCACTCGATCGACTTAAACCTGCCTACATCGTGAGCGAAACTGAAACAGGTTTAACGAACAACCCGACGTCGGTAACAACAAACGCAGCAAGCACGCCGAGCATCGTGAATCCTGTACCTTCACACCAACCATACATCACCAGGACCGGCAGAGTATGCAAGCCAAATGTACGCTTCGCTTGGGGGGGAGTACTGTAGCGACATACCTACGTACACGCGCTCGCGCATGCGCGGAGAACAATATATAAGGCGATGTATGTTACTCAATAAAAAGATAGTTCATCTTGAGCCGTTCACTATGTAGGACACGTCTTTTATTTATAAGTACCTCATAGCACGTATAGCTACCACAATACCTAACGTACATTGATGCTACACCTCCATTCTGTGCTAGGTTATGCAAAGGGTTCTGAACAATAAGTTGCTGTTCTACCTTGAAGACAATGATCTCCTCAGTGGCCGTCAATATGGCTTTCGCCGGGGACGGTCAACTGGCGATCTTCTAGTGTATGTCACGCACTGCTGGGGCGAAGCCATCGAGAAACACGGCGAAGCACTGGCTGTATCGCTTGACATCTCGAAGGCCTTTGACAGGGTCTGGCACGCGGCTCTGCTCAGCAAGCTTCATGCGTATGGCATCCCAGCTGATTTTTGTAGCTGGATATCAGATATCCTTAGTGAACGGTCAGAGTAGTTGTCGACGGCTGCTCTTCTGACCTTATTATATATGGCTATTGATGCCGGAGTTCCTCAGGGGTCTGTTCTCTCTGCAACTCTTTTCCTGCTGCACATCAATGACCTACTTCGGCCTGGTATTGTTGGGTATGCAGATGACAGTACAGTTTCAGAGTGATACTTTTCCAGCGCAAAAACCAGCGGGGCCGAAGTTCGTTCCTTGAGAGTGACCATGGTAGAGCGGACAGATTTGACCTTCAGCTTTGTCTCCCAGTGGGATGATTATAATCTGGTCTCTTTTAACGCCACCAAAACAGGCGTCTTTTTACCGCTAAAAAGAGTCGTTGCGCCCAAACTCCTACTTTTCGGGGTACATCTTTTCCTGTAACTGATCGACTTGAGCTCCTAGGCATGGAGTGACATCTGGTCTCAACTTCGGCGCCACCATCGAATACAAGGCCCAAACTGTGGCCAAGAAACTGGACATCCTAAATAGGGTGAAGCGATACTTTACGCCTGGACAGCTTTTAACTCTTTACAACGTGCAAGTCCGCTCCTGCATGGAGTATTGCAGTGACCTTTGGGATGGATCAGCCAAGTACCAACTAGCCGCGCTTGACTCGGTGGAACGCAGAGCTAAGAGGCTCATTGGCGACGTTAAACTGGTGGATGCCAAGCTTCATAGCTTGGCTCATCGCCGCAAGGTTGCCTGCTTGTCGGTCGTCTACAGATTGTACTTCGGAGAGTGTGCCCGAGAACTCCACGACCTCATTCCACCAGCCCCCTTCTACCATCGGACATCTAGACGCACTGCCAGTTACCATCCCTACCTGGTTGCTATTCCACCAATTCGCTCTAAGCGCTTCCAAGTGTCTTTTATAATGCGCACAGCAAAGGAGTGGAACTCACTACCTGCGTCTGTGTTTCCGAACGCATACAACCCTAATCTCGTCAAAGTGAGAGTGAACAGGCTTCTTCTGGGTAAGCTCACTCCATCGACGACTTTTTCTGTCACCTCTGACCTAGACTAGAGTCAAGAGAAAACCCATCACAAAAAAAAAAAAATCCGTGCTTCCTTTCCCCCAGATTAGGTAGGCAACTACACCTACCTACTAAATGTTTACATTTGTTATTCTTATTTATGTGACCCACAGAACAGATGAAAGAGGTCCCTCAGTTTTCATGCGAATGATTAGTAAAATTGTCGATTCCATTCGTTCCCAAACGTCACAAACAGGCAGTTCAACTAGCGAAATTCTGGCATTCATAGATGATTTATCCCCTCGGTTGATTTTAATTCTGGTATAAAAATGTTAGAATCGGTGTTGCAAAAGTTTGAATCTGAAAATCTAAAATTAAACATGGGAAAGTATTCTTTTTTACAAGAGAAAGTGACTTATTTAGGGCATGAAATTTCTCATGAAGGTGTGCAACCAGCAGAACCAAAATTGATTGCAGTTTCGCATTTTCCTGTACCGAGGAATGTACACGATGTACGTCAATTTATAGGCCTTCGTACTTTCGAAAATGTATATACAGGGTTATGGGAAATTCGATACATTCCCTTGGAGGGGTTAAAGTAGAGCCCATTTGCAGCAGATTTGATCATATGCTACCCTATCCGATAAGGGCTAGTTTTTGAGCAAATTATTTTTTTTTTGTTTTTACTTCAAAATGCCGATTTTCGGCAAAAAACGCTATGTACCCAAAATATCGTACTTTTTTAATTTATTTTTTGTACATTTTCAGACGGCTAACATTTTGACACTTCCTCGAGATAGCATAAAATTGAAGAAATACCAATAAATTTCATGTTGTGGTATCGAAAATGCAAAAAATAATGTCCAAAAATTATTTGTTTGTAAAGTTAGCGTGAATTTAGCTAGTGGCTATCACCAAATTGAATTAAATAAAGACGATATACCAAAAACTGCATTCAGCACACAACACGGACATTATGAATTCTTAAGAATGCCTTTCGGACTTAAAACAGCCCCAGCAACCTTTCAAAGAGCCATGGACAACATTATGAGAGGTCTCCAAGGAATACATTGCCTCATATACTTAGATGATGTCATTATCTATTCTTCTAGCCTTCAGGGTCATCTATAGAAACTTAGAGCCGTCTTTGACAGACTACGACAGACTAACTTAAAAGTACAACTAGACAAATCTGAATTTTTTCGAAAAGAAGTTTTATACCTAGGCCATACGATAACAAAAGATGGACTTAAACCAAACAATGACAAGATTAAAGCTGTGATAAATTATCCTCTCCCTAGAACGACAACAGAAATAAAAAGTTTCCTTGGGCTGGTCGGAGAAACTACTACAGAAAATTCATAAAAGATTTGGCTAAAATCACCCAGCCCTTAACGACTTGCCTAAAGAAACGAAACAAAATTATAATAGACCAAAGCTACATAGACGCCTTCGAAAAATGCAAATAAGTACTGACTAATGCCCCTCTATTACAATACCCTGACTCGACTAAACCCTATATTTTAACAACTGACGCCTCTAATGTGGCACTCGGTGCTGTCTTATCCCAAGGACCTATCGGAGCAGACAAACCAGTTGCTTATGCTAGTCGACCCCTTAGCGACACTGAAACGCGTTATAGTACAATTGAACGAGAGCTCTTAGCTATAATTTGGGCCGTGAAACATTTTAGACCCTATTTGTATGGACAAAAATTTCAAATTTTAACAGATCACAGACCTCTTGCTTGGCTTTATTCCCTAAAAGAACCCAATAGTAAATTGACTCGTTGGCGCCTCCGTCTTCAAGAATATGACTTCACAATTATTTATAAAAATGCCAAACAAAATAGTAATGCAGATGCATTGTCACGCATAAAACTTAATGCAATAGATTCCGAGGATGACACATCTATGAATGTTAACGTAGATGAATCTGAAATACAAAAAGTAATAAAACAACTAAAAGAACTTGAAAAATTTACAAATAAATCCGAAATAGAAGATAAAACAGAAATAGTAACCATTTCAGATTCTGACACTGATGTGACTACACCTGCGGACCTATTTCATTTCCCTATTCGTTCAGTAACAAGTAGCAGTAAAACGGATACAGTAGCTTCCAACATAGAACCAGACTCATTAGGGATCCCAATTTTAAGAGAGGCAATCGACACCAAACCAAACCAAATATTAGTGTTTACCTGGTTTCAAAATAAAAAACAAGTTCAAAATTTATCTAGAAATAATCTAAAAGTTTTAGAAGTATTTCTTCCCTTAGATAATGAAGAAAAAATTAAGAAATTTTTAAAAGAATATGTTGTACCCAAGCGTAAATATTTTATTTACTTTGAGAACGAAATACATAGACGTTTATTTACTAAAGTTATTATAGAAATTTTAAAGAAAGATGCAGTAGAGTTCTTTGAGTGTACAGATAGAGTAATATATTATATAGAAGACGAAAAAGAACAAAAGTCTGTTATACTAAAGCATCACGAAGGAAAAACATGCCATAGAGGAATTAAAGAAACTATGGTTAGAATTCGCAGAAACTATTATTGGGAAAACATGCAAGATACGGTAGTAGCAGTTATAAATATGTGTGAGCCCTGTAAACTAATGAAATATGATAGAAAACCCATAAAACCAATGTTAGAACTAACGCAAACACAGGATGCCCCTTTCCAAGAAATAATCATTGATTTATTTAATATAGAAAGTAAATATTACCTAACGCTGGTAGACGCATTCAGCAAATTAGGACAGGCTATTGAAAAGACGAAATTGCAAGTAGGCAAACGACAGAAGTAGCGCGAGCTCTATTAAAGTATTTTTCAATATACGGTGTTCCCAGGAAAATATCCTGTGACCTTGGCACTGAATTTAACAATGAACTTATGCGCGAACGTTTGTCTATGTATAAAATAGAAATTCACATAACAACGCTAAACAATCCTAACTCTACTGGCATCGTAGAGCGATTTCACTCCGCCATAATAGAGATATATAGGCTTGCAAAATATGACCGTAAATGTACGCACGCCGCTTCTGTCATGACCTATTCCATAATGGCATACAATCATACAATACACTCTACTAGTGGATTAACACCTTTTGAAGTGGCATTTGGACACACTGACTCTAATAAAATATTCGATGTAGACTTAGAAAAGGCGTATACACAATAGTTAGTTAAAGATCATGCAAAACGAACAAAATATCTGTATAAATACATAGCCGAAAAGATTCTTAACACTAAACATAAAACCAGGAAAAAGAAAGGTGGTGAAATACATTTAAGCTTACAAGAAGAAGATAATAAATAATAAAGGACATTAACATAAGAAAAAGTAAAGATAAACCTAGATATCATAGAGCTAAAGTAATAGGAAAAACCAATAGGAACGAAGTACCAGTACAGATAGGTAATAGACGAACTAAAGTGCCTCTAAAAAACGTTAAACGTCCTCCACAGGTTGTGGCTGAACATCGTGATCTCGATACTGACAGTTAAGATCCAAGGCCTTCGACTTCAAGAGATTAAAAATAACCCAGGCATATTACCTGTTAAACAAGGTCAGGCTGTAATACTCGTAGAGAAAGATAAGTGGTCTTAACATTAGATTTTAAGGCAATAATAATAATAATAATAATAATAAGGTTTATTCACAGAAAAATACAGAAACACATTTATAACGTACTTTACAAAGTTGCAAAATCTGTACAATATGTATATAACCCTGTTCCTTAGACTAGGATAGCCTGTATTCTAAGAGACAGTGTTCAGCCAAATAAATTATCTAATCATGATTTTATACAACAAATGGACGGTGTTGATGTATCAAGCTTCTGTGATTTTGTTGTGTAATGAAGTGAAATGTCATGTTATGTGTGTGTGTTTGTGTGTGTGTGTGTGTATGTGTGTGGTGTGGGGGTGTGTGTGTGTGTGTTACATACACGTTTTAGCTTATGATTAGGGAATAATTAAGTGCCTAATTATATTTCTTTAAAGTAAGAGCAGGAAAACCACCAGTAACGAGTGTGTAGGATTACTAGATGATATATGTTAGCAAAGACTCCGTGTAGGCATAGTCCTTTAGTAGTAGCCACTCTGTTACTACGGATTTTACTTTGTATGTGTTTAAGTTTGAGATGTTTATTGACGAATTTATTTTTTGGTATATGTGTGTACCTAATATGTAGAATTGGCGTCGTGCGAAGGTGGTTTTGTGTTGGGTTCTTGGAAGGAGATTTATTCGCTTACTTGGGTTTGGGAGAGGCAGACCAACATGTGTTCTAAGAATAGATCGAAGCACAAAGAGTTGACGTACTGTAAGAACTCTACAGTCAGAGTACAATGCCGTGGTTGGATACCTGTAGGGTTTTTTTGATAGTACTTTGAGTTTGAGTTAATAGATTATGATTTAGCGTTAAATATTAATAAATATAAAGAATTTAGTAATACAATAGACATTCATAAGCCCCACGAAAATGAGTTCCAGAATATGAAACTACAGGTAGAATACTTACGCAATTCGACAATCAGAAAATTCAGACAGCTTATTCCGTCAAAACGTTTCAAACGCGGTCTCATTGATCCTTTTGGCTCAATGATCAAAATACTTACCGGTAACCTAGCCCATGAGGATGCGATTAAGTATGATTATGAAATAACCCAGCTAAAAATTGGTCAAACACAGGTAGATAAGAAAATAACCATAATTTCAAAAATGCTCGACTCTTTTACCAATAAATCTATATCCATACAAGGAAATATTCAAATCTTGGATTCCGATCAAGGGCACATATTTATTGGAAATTGAAGAAAACTGCAGTGTCTATCTGAAAGGCATTAAATTACACAAAAGGCAACATTATTCAAGGAAAATACAATATCGGGTAACTCCAGTCGCGGTTCTACCTAAATTAAAGGAAGCATGTATTAATTGGAACAAAACAGTGAATCTAAACAACTTGAACTTTGACGCTTTAAAACATCTATCTTACACATTAAAAAGCGAAATAGTGGAAAGTGATAGTGCACTGAAAACAAATAGTATTAGTTTAGCAACTGTATTACTTTATGTAATTTTAGCTATAGTATTGCTTAGTATAGTATGTACTTTGGAGAAACTTGTCTTGTATGCGGAATCATCGGAATCCAAATATTACCGATAATTTCGCACTTGGTGAGGGAGGAGTAAGGGAACCTCAACCCTTACAGATTCTGCGTGTGTAAGCACTTTTGCCCAGCACGATGTGTGGTCGCTGAGCTTGCATATTTTCAAGATGATGACGCCCCTAAGGCTACCCACTGACCCATTTTAGTCTAAGTTAGAGTTACAATAGTTAGTTGGTGATTTACATCCCACTCTGTAACACGTCTCTCTCAATATAGAGTTTTAATTAACCGATTCGTTGCGGCTCCCGGTTTCGCAAACTTTTAGCCATGGCGGCGAACAAATATTTCATGGCGCGCCTGTCGTGTCAACCGCCACAGAAGTAGATGACACACCTAGTGTGCCATCAGCCATGTGTAAAAAAAAATAT
The DNA here is from genome assembly GCA_948252095.1 of Dicycla oo. Lineage (NCBI taxonomy): Eukaryota > Metazoa > Arthropoda > Insecta > Lepidoptera > Noctuidae > Dicycla > Dicycla oo. The sequence goes on along the minus strand of OX411720.1, from coordinate 14,759,547 downwards.
ACTTTTTATGCTTTTTGCGCATGTGTAGACCTGATTAGGTTTAGTTGACATCAAAAGTTGATAGTGAACGGTCGTATAAGTGGTGTAAAGTGGCTAAATACGTGTTCTTCTACGCCGTTTCCTTGAAATGTCGGGTAAGAGACTTTTTTATGCAGATGTTGCAAACCTTTTGTCTTATTATTTTTGTTTTTTCTCATTTAATTGTGTTGGTACATTTAAATCACCCTGAAAATCTTTCAGTGAATAATAACGTTAGTAAATATCAAGTAATCAAGAACCTTATCGTGGGAAAAATAGGGCATAGGTATGACTTTTACAAAAATAGGTATTATTCGGCGAAACTGTTAGGCAGATCCACACAAGGTCGGAAAGTAAAGCACGTCTGATTACTAAGGATAGCAAAACAGAAGTGTTCTCAGAAACAAAAACAATGCGCTGCGCTGTGCCACAGTATAAATATGGAACAGTACGGAAACTAAATATAGTTTTTTTTTTTTTTATGTAATGCTTTTTTAATTACTAGTTATCAGTCACGCATTTTCGGGTTGAAACGCGGTACAGTTCACCCTAAAATGCGTGACTAGTTATTTTAATTCGATTTATTGAGTAACATTAAAAGTAACAGCCCTATTGCTTCAATGGAGCGTAGGTAATTATTTTATCGAATAGGCTTATTTTTCATACTGTTTCATATTTATACTGTTGCTGTGCTGGCTGGCCGACGAACAATAGACTGCATTTTTTGCGAACCTTTTTTTGTGCAGATAGCGTTCGATCTGTTTCAAGCAAAAATTAATATGATAAATTGGCCACAAATGAGGAGAATTTATTGGTAAATTCATTTCATACTAAGTTATTTAAAAAAAAGGCAATGCGTTAAGCTTCTATTTCATGTACTTATTATTTTATTATACACTATTATTTTATATACTCTATTATTTTCGAGACGCTAAAAAAAGTCTCCCAGTATATATATATATTTCTTGTTTTAATTCATAAAATATTTTTATCTCGTTTTCTGGGGTACATAAAGACATGCAAATTGTACAAGCAATTGTGGCTGTATTTTTAATTCATGGTTCAATTTTTTTGATAAAGTTAATTGATCTAACAATAGCTTCGTTATATTTTCAAAATTATTTAATTATTCAATGATAAAAGAAGCATGTCCGTGTTTAATAATACAACGAAAAAATCTCTTGTCAAAAAGGTTTTCCACCCCTGAAAATTTCAAATTCACAAAATATCTAGAAACGAAGGCTCTGGGCATGTCCTACGTGCAAAATAATGCATCTTTTGTCTTGGATAAATCGTCAAAAAACGTAATTTGAGCAAGTTATAACAATTTTTAAATGACACGACTGGCGTGCCTTCCGCCACAAAGAAAAGAGCTCGATGACACGCGTGGCGTGTCATCCGCAACGAATCGGTTAATTAATTAAATATTTTTATTTTTAAAAAGTCCTATAAGGCGCTCCCAATCCTTACTAGCTCCTCATCATGATAACATGAGTTAAATGTCACAATGACAAAAAGTTCGATTTGAGCTGTCATTTAAAAATCAGAGTTTAAAGTCTATTCCCTATGTCTATGGTCATTCAATCAAGGGTGTCAGACTGTCAGGCACTCCCTAGAGTATTGTATGTTCTAAGAAAAAAAAAAAAAAAAAAAAAAAGTATTGTATGTTCTGTGGTCAGGCAGTCAAGTGAACTGTCAGTGTTATGGGTTTTTGTATTGAATTGTTAATGTACCTATTTGTGGTTCTATCTGAGCACTTTGACATGAACTTTGTTATATTCTAGTATTATAACTACGCAATTTAAAACATTAGCAGAACATTATTAATGACAAAATTATGGTGTATCATAGCGCAGGTTGTTGGTACAGTGTATTCTTGGATGCCTATACTTACTCCACTAATTATTTAATTTTTACCATAACGGTGATCATTACTTCTATAGTATTATTATGGATTTATGAAAAACCACAGTTTTACAAGGTATTTTTCTTTTGATTATTTACTTATTATCACAAATATTTTTTGTCATAAAGCAATATTAATAATTTAACCTTTTCGCCGCCAACGTACACAAAACGCAATGCCTCGCCGAGCGCCAAGCTATAAATGTATAACTAAATATACAGTAAACAGTAGTGATGGGGATATCGTCATATCGATGAATAAGATTTGTACGCGTAAAGTTAAGATTTAAAGTTGATTTTACGAATATAAACAAAAACTGATTAAATATTTCCAGATTTGTTTTATTTCACAGTATCCTTAATAAGAAAAAACAGTATAATTTATGAGTATCAAAGAAACTAATACATAACTCAATTAGAACTATGAGGAATGGGGTACATCTCTATTTGTTTCATGATCTCATTCTTTAACTTCATATCAAGTTATTGGCACTGAGGGCACGTTGAATTCGATTCTGATCAGGGATGGGGTCTATGGTCTTTCTTTCTTCTATTTTTGTTTATTCCTGTGTTTTTTTAATAACTTCAGTCAACGTTTTTACCGTAGGTATCTAAGTGGCAGAATTTTGAATTGTTTTTTTTTTAATTATCTTATCTTCTGGTTCAATATTCTCCACAAAATACTCCGAGTCCGATTCCACACCTTGCAAAATTTTCAGAAGTTCGTCCGAATCAAGTTCTTCACTCATTTTTCTATTTGCAAGTGAAAGAAAGAAAGATGCGTGCGCGCGAATCCGATTTTGTGCTGCACTATGCCAAAGTGACCTTGACAGCCGCACGCCTATGACGTCACTGACCAACTTCTATAGAAGTTCGTGGCACTCGGTGGCGCACAGGGGCAAAGACGACCAATTGTTTTGTAGAGATGGGAAAATAACTATCGACAAGAATTAGTAACAACTTTATAATTACGTATCGGCATCTACCTGAAGGTCGAAATTCATCTACTATCCTTTGTAATGAAGTAGATAACTAAGTTCATATTTTATTGACCTCAAAATGTTTTCGATATTCGTAACTTTCTGTATTTATAAATATTTCAATGGTGAAATCAACCTTTCACGGCACATCACTGGCCAACTTGATAAGAAGTGATTGGCGTTCTGAGGAAAGTAACAAAATTCGGAGTTTCTGTTTTAGCCGATTTTAGGACAAACTAGGGCTTATTTTGTGTAGAAAAATAAAAAACAGGGTAGTAGACAGTGCTATCTTAAATAATAAAATGAAACAAAGCTTTTAATCACAGTAAATTTATTTTAATAAGATAATTAAAATGAAAAACTTCTATAGAAGTTGTGGCGCTGGTGGCACGAAAATCCCGAACTTCTATAGAAGTGCTTGGCGGTGAAAAGGTTAATGTCTGCGTCTTATCAGTTGCCACTTTGCACTTTCACCTAGACGAAAAAGGTCAGTCATAGCAGTTACTAGTTACTTACTGTCAGCCTTTGTTTTGGCGCTGCTGGGCTAACGTCTCATACCAGTCTATTAGTTTTTTTTTTCATAAGAGTGTATTGGCAGAACTGCCATTCCCCCTTAAAATGAATCTCTTCACTTTGTGGAAAGATCATTTCACTCCATTTGACATTGTATGTGATCCTGAGATTTATCATACATCTATATGTACGCACATAACTTCAGCACCTATTTGGCTAATTCTTTTTTTTGTTGTGTTTGTAATTGATTAGATACTTGTATATGCCAAAAAGACACATCGCCAGGTAGTGACAGAATATCTTATTCAATGATATTCAATTTACCTAACAACGGAAAAAACATTTTATTAAAGATATACCTATAACTTGTTCTACGCATTAAGTTTCGTTCCTATTCAGTGGCGAGATATCACTATTATCGCGATCCCGAAACCAGGTTGTGATCCTCAGTCATTGGGATCTCTGCGACCAATAGCCATGATATTGTGTATTTGCAAAACCTTTCATAGTATTTTAATTAAACGAGTGGCACATTGAGAGAAATAACTTATTATCTTCACATACATCAGGTTTTAGAAAACATCATTCAACTTTAGACAATCTAGCAAGCTTGGTGTTATCAGTTCAAACCGGTTTCTCTCATAATAAGATGACGATAGCCGCCTTTATGGATATCGACAATGCATATAATAAGGTAGACATAAAAAGTTTAGTACGTATTTTGCAACAATTAGGAGTTAGTTCATTAATGTGTAGGTATTTCTGGAATTTTTTAAAAGAAAGATATTTAAGAATGCAAGTAAACTCGGATTCATTTTGTAGATATACGTGCTGCGGTTTGGCTCAAGGTGACCCTTTCTCGCCTCTGCTTTTTAATTTAGCTACTATAAAGATTTGCAATAATATCAATAATGTTTGTATTTCACAATACGCCGACGATTTTGCGTTATACATAAATTGCAAATATGTGCGGGAAGGAAGCAACCAGGTACAGTTAGGTCTGAACAAATTCGTGGAGCAACTTTCTGAAATTGGGTTAGATATTTCACCTACAAAGAGCAAAATATGTGTTTTTAAGAGAGGTTTTCGGAGGGAATTGGTTGAAGTAACTATAAACGGAATGACGTTGGAAGTGGTAGATAATGTAAAATATTTGGGACTGTGGTTAGACAGATCATTGCGCTGGGCGAGGCACATAAATGAATTGAGAGGTAAAAGTCTGAGATTATTAAATATTTTTAAAGCTTTGATGGGTGCGGGTTGGGGAATACATCCGACTGTTTTGAGACGGGTCTACATAGCTATGTTTCGGAGTAGGTTGGATTACGCTAGCTCACTATATGACAGTAGTTGTAAAACACACTTGGGCAAGCTGGACAAAATACAAAATCAATGTATGCGTATGATCGGAGGATTCATTAAAAGCACAGCAATACACGTAATGGAATGCGAACTCCATCTTCAGCCACTGAGTGCTCGTAGATATTATCTTGCTGGCAAGTTCTGGTTTAGATGCAAGTCCTTTTCAGGTAATGGAATTATTAAAATCTTAGATAGGTTAAGTAATTATTGTCGTAATGATTATTGGAGGTACAAGAAAAAACCCATTTTAGTTTCAATTCATGAACAATTTAAAAATCCTTCAGTTTATTCTACAACACAATTAGAAATGTTTTCGTTGGACCTATGGGTTAGCGGTATAGATCTTTCTGAGGTACTGGAACCAGATATTAAGACCATTTGTAAGCCTAAACACCAGTATAAACCTCACGAATTACAACAGATTTGTAATGAATTTTTGATGAATTCTTATTCACATTTTTATAAATTATACACGGATGGTTCGAAAAACGATGATGGCAGTAGTGGCTTGCACTTTATGATCCTCAAACAAATAGCTCCATCCAATTGATGATTAACGCGAAAATTTCCATTACGTATGCGGAGTTGATTGCCATAGCAGAGGCAATTTCTTACATAGATTCCTTTATGGCCGGAAAATATGTTATTTTGACAGATTCCAAGAGTGCTATTCAACATCTGGCTCGATGCACCTCGAATTTTCGAGGCACATCGATAGCCTATAACATTTTGGAATCGCTCCGCAAACTTAGGAGTAGAAATAAAATAATTAAAATTCAATGGGTTCCTTCACATGTCGGCATAACGGGAAATGAAGAAGCCGATCGTCTGGCCAGAGAAGCTAGTTATAATGGAATACCATTCACCTGCTTACCCTTATTTACGGATTGCTTATACTTGGTTAGGGAAAAGTGCAGAGAGATTTGGAGAGAGCATTTTGATGAGAGGTCGTTAGCTAAAAGCATCTGGTATAAGACCATACAGCCTTGCCTTACGCGTTCACCGTGGTTCGCAGAGTCCGGTTTGTCTAGAGCAGATATTGTGACTGCCTTAAGACGACTCCGCTACTGAATGTCGAAGTTTGAAATGTCGACGTATGTTAGTTCTAAAGTACAGGATCTCGATGTACGCCAGTTCGAAAGTTCACTGGAGCGAAGTATGCAAGGCCGACGTATCGTTAGTTAGAAAGCATACGAGTGCGATGTACGCCAGTTCGAAATTACCCTGTTACAAAGTATGAAATGCCTCCGCACTGTTACTCCTACAACATTATAATTAGCAAATTTGTGTAAAAATAAAGGAGAGTGGGCAAATTGGTACCCGGCTCCAATAGATATGACTAGTGTCGTTTAAAAAGTCTTACCAAGAGGAACAATATTTACTGTAGCCGCAAGTCTCAAATCTGATTGCGTTTGGAGATAAACATATGTACATTTACGACTTTAGTACCTATGTAAGAAAATAAGTACCTAGGTAATATTATCTGCATTTCGGTTCATGTTTTCAATTAAAAACCCATCTACATGTAAGATCACGCCCCCCCCCCCCCCCAGCCTCGCCGCTCCCGAGCGCGAGTTGTGAGGGGGAGCAGCGAGGGAGGGAACGTCACAACTGTGTAATGTGTCGGCTATATACCAGAAGATACCAACAACTTATTTTGACAGCCAATCTGTCAAGAACACGCCCTGAGTTCGCTGCGTTTATACATGAACATGCCGTTCTGGAGGTAAGGACTTCGATTATTTTAATGTAGGTATAGTTTTATTTCATCATCCCTTCGTGCGTGCCATTTATTCTCTTTTTTATTTTTTACTTTTTTATTTAAGTATATGTTCAAATAAACACAGGTGATGTCACTTAACAGACGGGCGTTCCTTACCAATACGGTCATTGCCAATAACAACAGATAAAGGTTAGCAGTACAAACAAAAGGACCTATCCTTTCTAACTCGATATAAGCTACCTGAACACCGTGCACACGTGTGATCGAGGAGTCATCGTGACCTTCGAAAGCCACTTCCATTATTCTAATGCGCTATTATTCTCTATTAGCACTCCATAAGCTCTGTAAGTGTGAGCGAGATGAAATGATTTATGGCCCGACAACTCGGTTGAATCTGCGCTTACTATAACAATATTGTTGTTAGGTTACGACTTACGATCGACACTTTAATATTTTGTATTTACGTGATATTTTTTCTCAGTTTTACTAGTATACCTACACGAAAAAAAAAATCTCTAAATCATATTTTTACCACTTTCAGGTGGTGTTCGATAGCACACGACGTGTGTGTCACCGATGTTGGCAGTCCGCTGAAAATGAAGTGAGAAGACATGCGAATCCTGCAATGCCAGAAGCAGTGCCGGAAGCAGTGCAAATTGTTCAGGAATTTCAAGTTTTGGAGTATACACGTGCTCCAAACACATTACGACATTGTATTTAACAATTGTCCAAACGCAACTCGCCATCGAATCCCAATGCCAATAAAAACTCACATCTTTTGTGAATATAAGCTTTATATTCCTAATGGTGCAAGAGTATGTACACAGCACTTAGAGAGCAATGTTTGGGATGAGCTACCTGAAACATGTAATAATGTCACTCATGATTTTAATACAGATCAGTTCACTGACATTTGTGACATGTTAAGAATGACCTTGCAACGTGGACCTCGGCTAGACTTCAACGCGACAGGCGCTTTGACCAACGAGGAGATGCACTTCTGGACAGGACGCAAGTGCGAAGAGTTTGATGCTATATTAGAACAAACACCTGCACTAAACGAAAGATGTAGAGAGCCGAGAACTGCATTAGGTATTTATCTGACAAAACTGCGTACCGGCAAAAGACCGCCAAGAGACACAGCTGACCACTGAACAATCTAACGAAGATCGATCGGTGACGCTTTGCCGGTAGGTTGTGGAAGTGGTAAACGGCCGGTTTAAACGTGATTCTTGCGGAAAAATATTTTAATAAGTCACTTCGATATCCGTGCACTGCCCAATGTGTTCACTGATTTTAAGATTGCCGCAGCTATCACGAATCACTTGTCACTATCGTGGATAGCGTACACGCAGACAAATTCGTAAATATCATAAGACAGAAAATAGATACCCCGAATCTTCTGCATATGTAGAAAGGAAATGACTTAATCACAGAAGAGTGGATTTTCAGAGGATGGAAGCGAGTCAGATAGAAAACTTCCCTTCAAGTCATTGAAGGGAAGGAGAAGGATATAATTCTACCGGCGCTAGGTACAAACCAACTCAAGCTGGCAAGATCCTACTGTGCCGAGAATTTGTCAAATGGTCTGTATATACTTGAAACGTACAGAGAGGAAGCACTTGAAGATCTGTCAGACTATGGCATACACGAAGATGCCTGGCTTTTGCGTGGATGGATCCAGTCGCGACATGTCCGTTCAAAAACTTATTATTGTTATATATTGATGTACACATGTTTAACCGGGCGACGTACGATGAGCACTTGTGCACATATAGTGTCCATCGTATGGTACCTAGGTTATGCGAGGCATGCGGGATTTACTGCACCAGCATCATTCTTTCCTCGATAATGTTATTGTTGATAACCATATACAATAATGTTTTAAATCCTAATTCCACTACTTAACTATTCTAAAATATATGATTTTTATTTGAAGAACGCTTGTTTTCTTACTTCTTTCAATAATAGAGTCCTAAGTGAGTTATATCATCGTCTAATTCTATCCTATTCCAGCTTTCTTATACTGATATAAGTAGTTCATACTAAATTCTCATTTTTAAAACTTAGTGAAATTACTGCTTTTTAAATGTGGATAGGGACAAGCGCCATGGTAGACCTTTCTCTCCATCAAAATGCCTTTTTAATGATATATTGATTATGACTATTAGAGCGGGTACCACGGTCCATACATTTTTGCCCATTCTCTTTTACTTCATTTTTTATATAGGGACAGACACGGATATTAGTAATTGTTTGTACCTATTATTATGATAAATATATTTAAACGGAAGTTTAACGCAACAATGATAAATAACACTACGTCTTTACTATTTTACATTACAAATAGACAATGCATTTTAAAAACATTAAGTTTACCAGGTACTATATTTATTGCAAAATTATAGAAATTGTGAGGGTAGATAGTATTTTTCCAAGTGTCATTAATTAATTTGTTGTCCTACAACAGTGATATCGCTTCATCATTTTAACTCATTCGTAAGAATGGAGAACAGTAAATGTGAGTTTGTTATGTCGCATAAAAATAATAATCTTTTGTTTCTTGATGGGTTTCTATATAATGATTAATAAAAAGTGTGATAATGTGTTCTACTGGAATTGCGTGAGAAAAAATTCGTCGCGTTGTGGCGCCACGGTAACTACAAGAAAGAATGGTGATGATCATTATGTACACAAATTTAACAATATATTTCATATTCATGAACCAGATTCGAATACTGCTGAAGCAAACACAAATCTTCGACTTTTGGATAAATCTCAATTTTGGATTATGGATGGCACGTTCCAGTGTTGTCCAAGTCTGTTTTACCAATTGTATTCGATACATGGGCAAGTGGGCCAGAATGACGATACGAAGCAGGTACTACCACTTGTTTTTTGTCGAGTAAATCTGAAAGAATTTATGCCATATACAAATACAAATTGTACTGCGATTTACGTTCAATCAATTAAATATTAATCTCGACCCGTAATTCATTATCACAGATTGATTTAACGATGTTATTATCCTTCCGTAAACAGACACGAGTTACAATTTATAACACTCGGTTCGTATCGTAGCACAGGTAGCCGCCCTGCCGTAGTCGTCGTAGCCCGTAGCTCCGTGACGTCACGTTTCGTAGCGAACCGCGTGATGCTTGCTCCACCAACGTAGATGACAGAGAGGGCAATCATGGTGATGGTCTTTTTCACTCGAGGGTCGCGGGGGGCAGGGCCCGCTAGTTATCCAGAACCGGCGGCGACGACTGCTCGTTTACTTTCACTTTTAAATATGTAGTTGAAGTTGCGAGTTTATTGCACTAATAATAAGGTCTAAACTGGTTAGTAGTTAGTCTTTAGTTTTAAAATATTTTTAACTAATAGGCTGCGCACGTCTGCTCACAGCTGAGATCCGGACGAAAGAGGACAATACATACATGTCTGACTTTCCGTTCGAGTATGTTGATTTATTGCTAGTTTTAGGTTGAAGCTAAGTAGAAGGCATTCAAACTCCATCGACTGATAATTCCTTTTTAGTATAAAGTATGTCTATATTGAAATCGCCGCCTATGACAATATTTTTATAAGCATTCTTTGATAATTCATGTAAGACTGTTTCAAACTGACTAAAGAAACTATTGAGATTGTTCATATTTGGAATTCGGTACACACACATACAAAGGCAGTATTGTACTTGGTGAGCTCAATGGCACAGCACAGCATTCAAATATCCCTGTTATTGACATTTTTGATATTTTTAATAAATCTTTCCATTCATGTCCATTTCTAATTAGGATACATGATCCACCTCTCTTAACTACTTTTCTACTATAGTGAGCGGCTAAGCAGTAGTTTGGTATGTTCTGAACTGGTTTTCGTAGCCATCCATCATAAAATGTTCTATAACGCATAATACAATCCACCTGTGTGTTTTTTTCTGTAAGTTCAGTCAGACAAACTGTGAGCGCACTGATGTTTAGTGACGAAAAAGTTCATCCTGTGACAGATTATCCGTACTCCGTTCGTTCCATCGTCCATTCATGACAGTCGATATCATCTGGTTATTATATTTTATGTCATCAATTAAATTAATTATATCCTTAAAAATTCTTTGTATTCCAGTATTATTTATTGCGCCAGGCCGTCTGTTATACAGTGTAGTCGTAGGTGAGATATTTATTGCTGTCTATTAGATAATATCTACGCACGAATACGCATATTATGCGTAGTCGTGCGTCAGTATGTCCAAGAAAAGTAAGTTATTAAATGTCTCCACTCTTGAATTGTATAAATTAGTGTAATTCGTGCATTTATATGTTGGAGAGCATAAAATAAATAAAATAATTAAGTTATCATACCTAAGGTATTTAAATAAACACCAATACACAGATCTCACTATTATCACTAGTAATTTATATAATTTAATTTTTCACTTGTGCCGATGTTTTGATACCCTTTTCACAAAAATATGGCTCAGTCACTCCTTCATAGCTAACACCCCACCAAATCATCACTGAAGTCGGATAATGCCCACGTTGCACTCTGTCGACTAATTGGGAAGCTTCCTTAGAGCTTTGAACATAAATACGGTCATTTTGTTTGTTAAAATGTTGCTCGATGGTAAAGATTTTCTCATCAGTAAACAAAATTTTTCTGTGACCTCCCTTTGCGTACCGCTTCAGTAGTTGTTTCGATTTTACCACCCTATTCTTTTTTAAATTATCAGTTAAAAAATGATCAGTGCGTCTCTTATAGGCTGCAAGTCCTAAGTCAGCTTTTAAAATACGCGACATGGTTCTGGGTGCTATCTTCATCTCCCGAGATAAAATCTTTTGCTTTCGGACAGGATTTCTTCGAATTCTTTCCCTTACTGCTTTGACCACCTTTTTCGTACGAACACTACGTGGACGGCCAGATCTTTTTCTGTCACAAACAGAGGAGGTCTCATTGTACCTATTAATAGCCCGGTACACAAACATTTGACTAATACCAAGCGTATGGAGAGTTTTAAAAATTTCATTTGGCTCCATACCAACTTTGTGTAATGCAATCACAGCGATGCGGTTCTCTTTATCACCCCAGTCCATTTTAATATCGCAAAATATTGTATAATGTATTGGCGCCAAAATTAGAAAACTCAATGAACAATCGTATAAAAATGACAGATTCCAAATTCAAATGTAATTTCTTTCTTATTTTTAATTGTAACAGTATTTATGGCCAGACTGTGTATATAAAACAAAGTCGGGTTTGTTCGAACACTTCTAACTCGAGAACGGCTGGACCGATTTTCATGGTTTTTCATTTGTTGTATTTGTCTCCGTCGCGAATAGCAAAATAACTATTAAAACATCGGAAAAATACACGAAAAAAAAATACGAAGGAAATTAATTTTCTCATACATCAAATTTGGATAGGACAACGTCTGTCGGGTCAGCTAGTATTACATAAAAGCCAAGTTTGACGCGTTACACCGACGACCTTTGATTACCCAACCTTCAGATAGTTTCACATCTAAGAACATTATTTATTTTATCTTAATACTGGGCAACTCTACAAGCTGTTTGCTTCATGCCTCGAGAAACGCCTTGCGATATACAACGAAGAGCACCAACCAGTGGAGGAAGCAGGATTTAGAAGTACTTATTCCACTATAGACCACATCCACTCATTAGAACTAATTATAGAGAAATATGAAGAAATGAAACGCCCGCTCTACCTAGCGTTCATAGACTACGCAAAAGCATTTGACTATATCCCATATCAGCATGTGGAGAGCCTTACAGGAATGTGATGTACCATCAGAAATTATAGAGCTCATACAAGACATATACACGGTGACATTTGAATCACAGTTTTGCTAGAACAAACGTTGTTCAGACCATGGTCTACTACTATTTTATAGCACTAAATATGTAATTAAAATAAACAAAACTAGGCGTTCTCAAATAAGTCTTATGTTGCTCAAACGTGTTCAAACATTTACCGTAACATTAAAGTACTCATCGCGGTAGCGATATGGCATTCAAACGAGATAAGAGAAGTCCACGTGGACTACAAGGATGTCCGGCCAATGCGGGCCGAAATGCAAATAAATCATTAGCCAATGACATGTAATCGCACGAAGTTCGGTTCCGCCCATTTCTTTTGTTTTCTACTGTGCGGTCGGTCGTCACTGGTCAGTGTACTGAAATCGCTCGAGCGGGAACGCGTACGCATCCGATACGTTACGTCACAGGCACACGTCACAAGTGTTGATGAAAAAATGAGTTCAAACTATTCCAATGTGGAGTGGTTGGATATGGTGCGTTTTTACGCAATTGCTGGTGACAATCTGGCGGAAGCTAGGCGCATGTACTCTCCGATTTAACTCCACTGGACTCTTATTTGTGGTCGGAGGTAAAAAGGCTGGTCTACACTGAAGAAGCTACCAGTCGGGACCAGCTAAAACAAAAAATTGAAAGTGCGTTCGAAGTAGTGAGGCGCGATACAAACACGTTGCGAAGCCTAAAAGACAATTTGCAAAAACGTGCCCGTCTGTGTGTTGAAGTTAATGGACAACATTTTGAGCAATTACTTCAATACAGGTAGGAAGTGTAAATAATGTCATTTAATTGTGTAAATCCCTAGTTGATTCTAATTAATCGTTGTAAATAATCTGATTCCAATTTTTTAAATACGCCTGAAATATTCGCCGTCAATTTTGTACCTACATTCTGAACTGTGATGTGAGTAGGTAACTAAAATTTAGGTTATTAATTTTGGTAAGTTAGTTACTCACCAAAATTAATAATTAACTTTAGATAGAATTTCTGACGGTCCTAAGCCCGATAAGTATGAAGGGAAAATTGGAGTCAATGACCGTTGTCTTGGTGAACGCGGAAATAATTAAAACTGTGCAGACCCCTTGGTTTAAGTTAGCGTGGTAATAATTTTGGACACATGGGAAAACCAATAGTTAGGCAACTTTTAAATCATAACCAGATGTTAGAAATCCCACAGCGCTCGGAATGTTGTCGCATGGTTTTCCCAAAGTGAAATTAATTGTTTTATTATTCTTTATTGTTATTGGTAGTGTAAACAAAATTGTCGGCGACCTTTGATAAAATTATGCTTTTCATAGTTTGTAATAAACACATCTAGTGCAGGCATTGCATTGTTATCTGCACCCAGACGTGTTTTCAATAGTTTCAAATAAACGAGTAGGTACTCCTGTTGGAATTCATCCCTGTACGCACAACCGCCCAATGCTCTGTCTCGTGCGTGCGCCGCGCCGCAACTACTTTGAAGCGGTGTCTGTGTTGTACGGAGTAACGTAAATTCGGACTATTTTAACTTTGTCTACTTTGTGTTTTTTCAAAAACCGATGATGTTTTTTTTTTTTTTGATGCTATTAAATGGTAGTAGACCATGGTCTGAACAACGTTTGTTCTAGGAAAACTGTGATTCAAATGTCACCGTGTATAAGAAAAGCACAGGTAGAGTAATATTGGACAAAACAGGCACGGAAATTAATATATGTAGAGGCGTTCGTCAAGGTGACCCCCTCTCTCCCAGAATTTTTATTACCGTTCTACAAAACATCGTGAAGGCATTAAAGTGGGAAAAATTAGGTATAGACATCAATGGTTAAGTTCTAAATAATCTTAGATTCGCCGATGACATCATACTCTTCGCAGAGAATTCATCGCAATTAGAGTCAATGATAAACGAAATTAATTATCTTAGCAATGAAATTGGGCTAGAACTAAATACAGTGAAAACTAAAATTATGACGAACAGCATAAAGGCACCAATACATATTAACCTTTTCACCGCCAAGCACTTCTATAGAAGTTCGGGATTTTCGTGCCACCAGCGCCACAACTTCTATAGAAGTTTTTCATTTTAATTATCTTATTAAAATAGACAAAAGCTTTGTTTCATTTTATTATTTAAGATAGCACTGTCTACTACCCTGTTTTTTATTTTTCTACACAAAATAAGCCCTAGTTTGTCCTAAAATCGGCTAAAACAGAAACTCCGAATTTTGTTACTTTCCTCAGAACGCCAATCACTTCTTATCAAGTTGGCCAGTGATGTGCCGTGAAAGGTTGATTTCACCATTGAAATATTTATAAATACAGAAAGTTACGAATATCGAAAACATTTTGAGGTCAATAAAATATGAACTTAGTTATCTACTTCATTACAAAGGATAGTAGATGAATTTCGACCTTCAGGTAGATGCCGATACGTAATTATAAAGTTGTTACTAATTCTTGTCGATAGTTATTTTCCCATCTCTACAAAACAATTGGTCGTCTTTGCCCCTGTGCGCCACCGAGTGCCACGAACTTCTATAGAAGTTGGTCAGTGACGTCATAGGCGTGCGGCTGTCAAGGTCACTTTGGCATAGTGCAGCACAAAATCGGATTCGCGCGCACGCATCTTTCTTTCTTTCACTTGCAAATAGAAAAATGAGTGAAGAACTTGATTCGGACGAACTTCTGAAAATTTTGCAATCGGACTCGGAGTATTTTGTGGAGAATATTGAACCAGAAGATAAGATAATTAAAAAAAAAACAATTCAAAATTCTGCCACTTAGATACCTACGGTAAAAACGTTGACTGAAGTTATTAAAAAAACACAGGAATAAACAAAAATAGAAGAAAGAAAGACCATAGACCCCATCCCTGATCAGAATCGAATTCAACGTGCCCTCAGTGCCAATAACTTGATATGAAGTTAAAGAATGAGATCATGAAACAAATAGAGATGTACCCCATTCCTTATAGTTCTAATTGAGTTATGTATTAGTTTCTTTGATACTCATAAATTATACTGTTTTTTCTTATTAAGGATACTGTGAAATAAAACAAATCTGGAAATATTTAATCAGTTTTTGTTTATATTCGTAAAATCAACTTTAAATCTTAACTTTACGCGTACAAATCTTATTCATCGATATGACGATATCCCCATCACTACTGTTTACTGTATATTTAGTTATACATTTATAGCTTGGCGCTCGGCGAGGCATTGCGTTTTGTGTACGTTGGCGGCGAAAAGGTTAACAGTGTCTTACTAGAATATGTCCAAGAGTACACATATCTAGGTAAACAAGTATCATTTAAAAAGTCCAGACACCAAGATGAGTTAAATAGACGTGTAAACATGGCCTGGAATAAATTTTGGAGCTTGAAAGAAATTCTAAAGTCAAATATTTCGATAAAACTGAAGAAAATTGTGCTGGATTCTTGTATCTTAACTTCTCTCACCTATGCATCCCAAACAGTGGCTCGATGAAATTTTGAAAGCAGCGGGAATAGATTGGACTGATAAAGCGAGTGACAGAACTAAGTGGAAAAAATGGAGGAGGCCTTTACTCTATAGAGGTCCTTAATAAATAAATAAAGAAAAAAGAAATATTGTTATCAAATTAAATTGCATATAGTCAAGAATTTTATAAGTTATTATATAATTTTGTTATTTTTATTCTATTTATTCATAAATTGCATGCTCTTTAATCTTTCATTGTAAATTTAATTTTATTAAGGAAATAAAAAGGGTCCCGGACCTTTGGAAGGCGTACGAGGAGCCGAAGCCAACTCGCAGAGGCCCCTTAGATAATTTTAAATGATGAGGAGGCACCAACCGAGGATTATCCCTGTATGCACTATGCAGGTGCACCCAAGGACAACCCCCGGTTGGTACAGGACTATCGTTGTACGTGGAAACAAAACATATTGGGCTATGGGTTTGGGTGGCTAAAGTGGATTGGGTAACTTGAACTATGGAAGAACTATGTCCCCTGCCTGACCAATGTTATATATTATACACGGATAAAATGGCAGGGGGTGACTTGCACACTCAATAATGGGCCCCCGGAGACGGCCGCTAGCACATAGTGACGTAGCGACAAGGGGGGCAACACTTCCTGAGGTGCTTGAGGAGTGGAGAGGTATTCCACGGCTATCAGGACAATCCCGGAAGTACGGTCAAGATCCTTACTGGAATACTTCCTTCCTCCGAGCACGTTTGCTCTTGCGAATCTCCACTCAAGCCGGCCAATAAAGGCAAGAAAGAGGTGGGAGCTCTGTTCCTCGTCAGTGTTCACTCCAGCCGGCCAATAAAGGCAAGCCAGAGATGAGGACAAGATTTCTCCCGGGAGATAGGGTCCATGGGGTCGCTACTGCCCATCAGCTCGCCACATGCTGCCCTGCGGGTTTTTGTATCTCTCTTGGTCTGGCTCCTCATCCTAGACCAGTTCCGGGAAACTCTACCGGCACAGACCTAAAGTTTGGAGCACGCAAGCCCCACCACGACGTCAACGTAGAGATACAGCGGTGGGGTTATTATTATTGTTATTAATACTGGGTAAATTTCAAAATACTAACGAAAATAAACTATACTTAAGTCCAGTCGTTTTATCACACAGACAATAGGCACAATTCGGCGGCATATTTTGTTCGAAAATAATTTTCTTTTAGCACAAATCAGTTTTTTTTTGTGTAAACTTCACAGACGTGATAGGTATTGATATTTAATAAAAAAAAAATATTTTCTTTATTTTCGGAAGGCTTACAGACTAATAACAATAATATAACTAAATTGCCAATTACAAGCCTCCACAGATAATTACACAAATTACTACTCCTTCATAGCCTAAGTTACATCTTAGCGATTCTATTCTATTTAGTTGTTCCCTCAAGGTTGGTCCGTTAAATACTGTTCGTTTATAGACATATAAGAAGAAAATATCGAAACCCATCACGTCTGTCAACTTTCGCTAACTAATTTATTTTTACCCTATTTTATACTAATACTCAATACATACCTACTTATACTGATTTATATTTTTTTTTCTAGCTTATATTTAAAAGGAGCAAGCATTCAAATATTATAAGCCCAATAGAAAGTAATGAGGAACTTGAGACAAATTATAACACATTGTTGGATGAGATATCAATTAACCAAGGGGCCAAAAAGATCCAAGAAGTTATTCCAGAGATTTTTGACCCAGAATCTGAATCTTCTCATTAGATGTGTTACAATCTTCAATTTTGTTAATCAGTGCCTAAACTGGGTGGAAAGTTGAAGTGGGTCCCGGAGGGAAAATGCCCATAACATTGTTGCTACTTAGCAATTTTAACTCAAAAGAAACATTTGATTTTTCAAAGTAATCAAACCAGGTGGTCTATCCACTCCCTAACTCCGTCAACGAAGCAACGGGCCCGTCCGATAGTAGTCCGATACGTCGGAGTGAACCCTACTCCCTAATGATTTCGGATTCATCACAGGAGGGGGCCTACTCCCTAAGCACGAAGTCCGTAGTTTCAGCCTTCGTTACGGGCGTTTCCTACTCCCTATCACCGACGGACGGATGATTCGTTCGGGGCCCGAACGAAGAATGAATGACGCAGGGGGGCACACTTAACACTGTCATCAATTTCCATAGACGACAGCGAAATCTGCATTTTCGTGGGATAAAAAACTTTGCAGCCATCTTGTCTTGGTCAATTAAATGTCATTGTCGCCATTGTCAACTCCGGCTTTCCCGAAATTGATGCGCAATTCTGTTGAAAATTGTTTTTGTTTTGTTTTGTTTCTATTTCATAATATTGTTACCACTTTGATTTTCGTTTGTTATTTTTGTTGTTTTGTTAACTTTCCGAAGAAGATATTGTATTTTTGACTGTGATGTTTTATGTAAGTGTTTATTACCATACCGTACCGTATTATCTTTATTATAACCAAGAAAATGTGTTACCGTTATTCCTTAATTTAATTTAATTAAGTAGAATAAGTATAAAACAAATAAATATAAATAAAATGTATGTTTGATATTAATAAAAGGACATTTTTCTGAACTCCATACGTGTTTTATTTCCCCTGACTGTTACCATAACACAAACTCGCTCAAAGACTATAATAAATAGGTGAGAGGACTCGTTCGCTACATATAGTAAGTATGCATACCTATAGGTAGGTATATATTATTATAGCCTTAACACATTATCTGCTTAATTCTTTATGCAAACGCTTCTTTATGCTACACCCTTACCGACCCTTATTTTACGATGTTTTCGAAACAATAGAGATGCACAACGAACGCACAGGTGCGGCGCGCCGCACTCGAAGAAAGTTATGTAAATAGTATGGACGCGCATACGCGCCGTCAAGCACCTGGTGAACGTCCGAAAACGCGCATGTGCGTGTGCCGCGCCTAATGTATTATTAGTTCACTCACCAAACTAGAGGTAGCAGCACTTTCCATACATGCAAATTTTACCATGGAGTTGGTACTCTTTCTCTTTATTATTACTTTACTCTTTGGAATGACGACACGATTTAACAGTTGTCCCTACTCCCGATGTGTTTTTGCCTTTGCCTGTCAGAAAATTAAGTTTAACACTTGTTTGAACGGCTCGTTATGTCAATGGGGCTGGCAACTGTCAAAATGGCGCTAGCGTAGATCGCTCCCAAAACAGTGGTGTTTTTGTACTATCAATATACAGGGTGATTTTTAAAACATGCGACAAAATTTAAGGGGGTGTTCACCCATCAATATGAACAACTTTTACTATGGGACCAACTCGGAATTCGCAAAAAAATTTCGACCTTTTTATACAAAATGGTCCAATCGGGTATGTGCTTTTACATGGGAAGGTATTTTTTTTTTTTTGCGAATTCTTAGTTGGTCCCATAGTAAAAGTTGTTCATATTGATGGGTAGAACACCCCCTTAAATTTTGTCGCATGTTTTAAAAATCATCCTGTATATTTTTTTTATTTTTTTTATTGAAATGACGACGCGGTGTAGCGTACCCAATTGTTCGGAAACGGGAAACCACCATTTTTCAAACTCTAAAATCAAAAAACTGCGGCTGAGCTTTATTTTATGTTGTATACCTACAATTCAATTCGATTTTATTAAAGTTAAATAACTTGAGTGCGTTACCCGGGCAAAATGGCTGAAAAATTTGTGCTTTAGAGAGATGGGACTATAACAAATAATTAGTGTATCATGAGTAGCAATTTGTTTAATAATAGCAAAATTTGTGTGAATTGTAGTTTTAAAGTTATTTGAGAAAAACAGATTTTGCTGCAGTAACGTTTGAAACGTTACCCTGGCAAAATCGTTTTTCAAAAAATCGTTTCAGCTCGGAACCAAATACATGACCAAAAAAACAGCTTTTGTTGCATAGTAAATGTTAGCAAATAGCAAAATTTGTGTGTGTTATGGTTGTTAAGTTATTTAAGATTTTGCTGCAGTAACGTTTTGCAATTTCCCAGATCTCGGAAACGGCTCAACGCTGAAGTTTGAAAAAAATACCAATAAGAGACCTTAATTTGTTTAAATTTGTTTAAACATTACTTTTTGATTTGGTTGACGTAAACCAATGCAATTAAATGGCTTCCAACTTCAGAAAAAAACGGATTTGCAAGTAAACCAATACACTTATAACCAAATAAACAGCTGTAAAAAATACCCGTGGTAGACACTTATAACGTCAGAAATTTTAGATTTTGTAACTTTACACGATATGAAGATAAAAACAAATTTGATTAATTTTAGACTGGTCGTACTATAGCGATCGAATACGCAGTTCCCATAACATTAAGAAACATGGCATACTTTAAACAAATTAAAATAATTCATGAACATTCGTTCCTGTAAATTTCAGCACTCAATTACGGCTATAATGAAAGTTATATCAAAAACAAGAATACATCAGCAATTCTCGAATAAGCCGACAAAATTTAAAAGGTCACGTAAAAGCGACCGCACCATACATAAGCTCAACCTTCCTAAATGAACGGGACAACATGGATGTTTTCTTAGTACAGTTACATACAAAAATGTTTGCAATTTACAGGCCAATATTAGGTTGCACATTGATTAAAATGTGAGTCGCGATCATAAGAAGTATGTATTTACAGAACTATAATCATTAAAGTCATCAATACAACTCTATATGATCAGGTAATTCTAATGAATGACTATTTCATGAAATCTTGACATTTGAGCATTACACTAACTTAAGGAATTGTATTATGATTTCAATGATTATAATTCTGTACATACATATGTGTTACGGTCGCGAATTATAATTTATTCAACATACAACCTAACACTGACTTGCAAATTGCAAAAAAACGTAAGAAAATTTTCAATTTCGCAGGCTACCTGCCCTGACGCTTCCCCTTTAACGAATAAAATAAAAACATTAAACACACATCGTTCAAAGACGTCGTCGCACATAAACCACAAGCAAGCACTTCTCTCCAAAACACTTGGTTCATGATTGTTTGGTTCGGTTAACTATAAATAGTATGCACAGTCACGGAATGAAAAGGTTCGTCAATTTTCAAATTGATCCGTTCAACGTGTCGCGAGCACATATTACCTTTTGAAACTATGTTACAGAATAGACTGGAGTTAGAGAAAATAATGTTTAACTGTTCGTTAATAAAGTTCAAAATTATTCAATCAAAGCTCGTATTTGAGGAGCGTCAGAACAAAAACCGATAAATCACATTTTGTCTTTTTTTATGATGTTGGTTGTTCTCGTACATATCTTGCTCTATGGTTAATGTAACCTGATCGAAAACTGATAAATCCGCTCTAAATCCGTCCGCGAGATAACCGATAATTACATCAATCGTACTAAACAACGATGGCGATCGGAACAGATACCGATAAATCCCTAATATTATCCGCTTGGTTTGGTCACACCAATATATTCATTTTCTTTTTTTTTTATAACTCATCAGGTACCACAGTCACGAATGCAGAATTTAGGTTTCCAAACAGTGATGCTAACACCAATAAATTGATAGATTTCGTTTAACTCTAAATTAGAAAACCATGAACTTGGACATATTGAGTTAGAATCCTTAATAGTGTCTCTCAGCGTTTGGACATATTTCCTTGCTCTTTGGCGTAATTCCAGAGGGTGCCACTTAGTATGTTGTCCGCTGTGTAACTTGGTCTGGGTAGAAACCCAGACCCGCTACCTGGGACTGGACAATTAGCAATCATGACTACTTTTGTTAGTTTGGGTATTACCTGTTACAATAAATGTATGTGTTAATTAATCAAATAAATAAATATTTTTACATTTTTTCACAAAAAACACAAATGTGATTTATCGGTTTTTGTTCTGACGCTCCTCATTTATCTTGTCATATTATGTTCGATAAACTAAAACCTTCTTGTTGGTTCAACCTGCCATTATTATTTTTGTTAAAACTATTGTCAGTCATCTTCATATCATGTCATCACTTTGTAGTTTGTGATGTCATCATTGCAAAATATCATAATTTCTCCTAAATAACTGTTTTATAATGCCAAGACCCTTAAGTGTTGAAGAAAGAGCAGCAATTATTGCCGAACATGAAGCTGGCTACAACATCTCCGAGATGTGACCAGAGATAGTTTGAGATTCTGGATAAGGAGACATGGCGAAGAAGGTGCACTAGTCGATCATCGTCACAATAATTCTGGTCACCGTCCTATTCTTAACGCCGCACAAAAATCAGACATGAGAAGGCAATATGAGGAAGACGGCTTTGTGTCAATGAATCATTTCGCCCAAATATATATTATGATGTTTGTCCAAGAGTGATAAGAAACGCATTACACTCAATGGGATTACATTATAGACGACACGTAAACATAGTTGCTCTGACAACGACTCATAAGGAAGCACGCTTAAGATTTGCACAGACTTATTTAAACTTCGATTGGAGTACCACTATATTTATTTTTACCGACGAAAAATGTTTTAAGTCGAGCCAACATGAGAGGCTTAATTTGTGGAGATATAATACGATAGTACGAGATATACGGAAGACCATGTAATGCCCAATTTCAGTTCTGGACGAATCTCGGCCAATATATGGGGGTGGATGTCAGCGGATAGAGTAGGCGAGCTCGTGCTTCTTCCTCCAAGGGCAAACGCAATACACTACCAGTCTGTTTTAGAAGACAGTATGCTACCAAGTGTCCGTACCGTGTATCCAGCTGATGAGGTACCTGAGGTCAAATATATTAATTCCAGGACAATGCTCGCACGCACAATGCTCGTATTGTAAATGAATGGTTCAACCGGCATTGCGATAGAGTGGTGATACCCTGGCCGGCAAGATCTGCGGATTTCAACCCGATAGAGAGTTTATGGGGTTTAATGGTAATGAAAAAAAAAATAGAAATGAAAGGACCAAAGAGGCTTTAGAAAACCACTGCCGAATTATTTGGGAAGACACTAGAGGCACGGATCTATGCTCTCGTCTAGTGGGTTCCATGAGAAATAGGTTACAATGTTTGATTGAAGCTAATGGTGGTTATACCCGTTATTCAAAATAAATGTCATTAAACTTATTCGTAGTTTTCATTAACTTTTGCTTCTTATTTTATAGTTGTCATTTTATTGTTGTTTTAATACATTTTGTAACATTGCATTGATGGGATAGAAAAAACAAGCAAAACCTTATTCGATAGCAAACGTCATATTTATTTAAATTTTAGAAGCATTGTTTCTTGCACTGTTGGCATGATTAATTCTTGCAGTACTAGTGCAAGCGAAAACCGACTCGCCGCGAAGGTGACGAACCTTTTCATTGTGTGACTGTACATACTCATAGCTAAAAAGTAAGTAAGATAACGCATAAAGCTGTTGCATCGCACGCAGCGATGCGCGCTGCTCTCACTAGCATCGAGAACGTTAAAAAGTTTAGCGTTGCGTTGGTATCAAAATAAAATATTTGGTTTAACCAAACAGAAACAAGAAACTACTATACATATAGTGTTAGTGTTATATAGATATATATAGTGTGTAACTATATATATATATATATATAGTTACACACTATAAATTATTTACATTTAAATTATTTATTTATTATTTACTTACCTTTTTAAAGTTACTTTGACTTTAAATAATTATGATCCATTAAATTGTTTAAAACTACTATTAACTAACATGATTTTAATTTATAATACTTATAGAAAACTAGTAGAAATTGTGTAATATGTCGTATCGTTATCGTAATAATGTTTTTCTGCTTAACTGTACAAAACATCGGATACTAAGCTGCCAATTTGCGAAGATTAAGAAGTACGTAATATCCTGGGGCATTGTTCACACACGGTCATCTGATCCCAAACTAAGCAGAGCTTGTACATAGGTACTATGGAAGCCAGATAACAGATATACCTACTACATACTCTACTTTTTTTTGTAAATACATAGGTATTTATATAGATAATTACACCCAGCGGTATCCTTTGTAACGTTGATGGCTTTTCTTGAAACAAACTTTTTCTGCAATTTCGAGCTCTAAGACATTTATTTATTTTATTGAAATGACGCGGTGTAGCGTACACATAACATTTAAAGAAAAAAAAAGACATTGGACAGAAGCTGCTTATAAACTAAAAGTAAAATTTAAAATTTCAGCAAAGTTATTTGAGTGCGTTACCCGGGCAAAAGGGCTGAAAAAGTTGTGCTTTGGAGAGATGAGACTATATCAAATAATTAGTGTATCATGAGTAGCAATTTGTTTAATAATAGCAAAATTTGTGTGAATTGTAGTTTTAAAGTTATTTGAGAAAAACAGATTTTGCTGCAGTAACGTTTGAAACGTTACCCTGGCAAAATCGTTTTTCAAAAAATCGTTTCAGCTCGGAACCAAATACATGAATAGATAGCTTTTGTTGCATAGTAAATGTTAGCAAATAGCAAAATTTGTGTGTGTTATGGTTGTTAAGTTATTTTAGATTTTGCTGCAGTAACGTTTTGCAATTTCCCAGATCTCGAAAACGGCTCAACGCCGAAGTTTGAAAAAAATACCAATAAGAGACCTTAATTTGTTTAAATTTGTTTAAACATTACTTTTTGATTTGGTTGACGTAAACCAATGCAATTAAATGGTTTCCAACTTCAGAAAAAAACGGATTTGCAAGTAAACCAATACACTTATAACCAAATAAACAGCTGTAAAAAATACCCGTGGTAGACACTTATAACGTCAGGAATTTTAGATTTTGTAACTTTACACGATATGAAGATAACAAGAATAAACAAATTTGATTAATTTTAGACTGGTCGTACTTTAGCGATCGAATACCTACGCAGTTCCCATAACATTAAGAAACATGGCATACTTTAAACAAATTAAAATAATTCATGAACATTCGTTCCTGTAAATTTCAGCACTCAATTACGGCTATAATGAAAGTTATATCAAAAACAAAAATATGTCAGCAATTCGCTGATAAACCGACCAAATTGAAAAGGTCACGTAAAAGCGACCGCACCGTACGTACGGGTAATCTTCGCAAATTGGCAGCTTAGTATCCGATGTTTTGTACAGTTAAGCAGAAAAACATTATTACGATAACGATACGACATATTACACAATTTCTACTAGTTTTCTATATTATAAATTAAAATCATGTTAGTTAATAGTAGTTTTAAACAATTTAATGGATCATAATTATTTAAAGTCAAAGTAACTTTAAAAAGGTAAGTAAATAATAAATAAATAATTTAAATGTAAATAATTTATAGTGTGTAACTATATATATATATATAGTTACACACTATATATATCTATATAACACTAACACTATATGTATAGTAGTTTCTTGTTTCTGTTTGGTTAAACCAAATATTTTATTTTGATACCAACGCAACGCTAAGCTTTTTAACGTTCTCGATGCTAGTGAGAGCAGCGCGCATCGCTGCGTGCGATGCAACAGCTTTATGCGTTATCTTACTTACTTTTTAGCTATGAGTATGTACAGTCACACAATGAAAAGGTTAGTCACCTTCGCGGCGAGTCGGTTTTCGCTTGCTCTAGTACTGCAAGAATTAATCATGCCAACATACCAGTGCAAGAAACAATGCTTCTAAAATTTAAATAAATATGACGTTTGCTATCGAATAAGGTTTTGCTTGTTTTTTCTATCCCATCAATGCAATGTTACAAAATGTATTAAAACAACAATAAAATGACAACTATAAAATAAGAAGCAAAAGTTAATGAAAACTACGAATAAGTTTAATGACATTTATTTTGAATAACGGGTATAACCACCATTAGCTTCAATCAAACATAGTAACCTATTTCTCATGGAACCCACTTGACGAGAGCATAGATCCGTGCCTCTAGTGTCTTCCCAAATAATTCGGCAGTGGTTTTCTAAAGCCTCTTTGGTCCTTTCATTTCTATTTTTTTTTTCATTACCATTAAACCCCATAAACTCTCTATCGGGTTGAAATCCGCAGATCTTGCCGGCCAGGGTATCACCACTCTATCGCAATGCCGGTTGAACCATTCATTTACAATACGAGCATTGTGCGTGCGAGCATTGTCCTGGAATTAATATATTTGACCTCAGGTACCTCATCAGCTGGATACACGGTACGGACACTTGGTAGCATACTGTCTTCTAAAACAGACTGGTAGTGTATTGCGTTTGCCCTTGGAGGAAGAAGCACGAGCTCGCCTACTCTATCCGCTGACATCCACCCCCATATATTGGCCGAGATTCGTCCAGAACTGAAATTGGGCATTACATGGTCTTCCGTATATCTCGTACTATCGTATTATATCTCCACAAATTAAGCCTCTCATGTTGGCTCGACTTAAAACATTTTTCGTCGGTAAAAATAAATATAGTGGTACTCCAATCGAAGTTTAAATAAGTCTGTGCAAATCTTAAGCGTGCTTCCTTATGAGTCGTTGTCAGAGCAACTATGTTTACGTGTCGTCTATAATGTAATCCCATTGAGTGTAATGCGTTTCTTATCACTCTTGGACAAACATCATAATATATATTTGGGCGAAATGATTCATTGACACAAAGCCGTCTTCCTCATATTGCCTTCTCATGTCTGATTTTTGTGCGGCGTTAAGAATAGGACGGTGACCAGAATTATTGTGACGATGATCGACTAGTGCACCTTCTTCGCCATGTCTCCTTATCCAGAATCTCAAACTATCTCTGGTCACATCTCGGAGATGTTAGAGATGATGTGAGAGAAAAATTACCGCCGCGCGCGTACTGGGCGGACGTGTATTGTGTTCGTTATCGAAAATTATTTTAACTACGAGTGCAATGTCGCGGAACTGTAGTGGTTGTTGTGCGGATATTACAGCTGGCATGCTGTTTATTAAGTGCACTAAAATGAACTGCAACAAAGTATACGATTTGAAGTGTATTGGAATACGTACAGATGAATTTGAAACTTGGACAAATGTTTATAAAGAAAAGTGGGTATGCCCTGAGTGCGTTTGTTCACAACCGAAGCCTATTCGCAGTGCAGATACTCCCGCAACTCCTGGATCTGGAGTTAAGAACACGTTTACCAGCTGCAGAAATGTTAATACTAAGCGCGGAAATCGCTTGAAGGCCGCCGAACAGCCGATGGTAGCAGATACAGAGAGTAACCTAATGGAATTTATTAAGGAGTTTCGATCTGAGGTACTGTTAAGCTTTGAAGTACAAACTGAGGCAATGAAGAACCTGCAAAAAATATGCAATTGCACGGGAAATGAGCTACGAGAATTGCGTGCGTACGTACAAGTACTCGAAGAAAAAGTTGATCGGGTAGTTTCATTAGAAAAACAACTTAATGAACAACTTACGCGAAATCAACAACTAGAACAACAGGTTAGCGATTTTAAAGTGTCAATGCCAATGGAACAGACCGAAATTACAAAAGACATGGAGGTAGGAAAGAAGAAAGATAGTACAGGACCTGCTCGAACATTTGCCGCGGCCACTAAACAAAACCAAAATCGGGTAGTTGGAAATGAAGTTCTGACAAAAGAGTGTGTGGCCACGAAACCATCTAACACAGAAAAAATCGAGAAAAGTGCAGTCGCAAAGGAGATAAATAGACCAGAAAATGGAAGGAATCAGTTTGAAAAACTTGCAAAACCAGAGGAGTTAGCATCTCAAAAGGAAGGAAACTGGATAGAAGTAAATAAGAAAAAAAGTAGATATCCAAACACTGAAGTAAAAAGAGGTGGGAGCACGAGTGCAGTAGACATAAAGGGAACTGAACGTAAAAAGTTTTTGCATGTATGGCGCCTTTGTAAGGAAACTACGGTAGAAAAATTGGAAAAATACGTGAAGAATATATGTGGATCGTCAGTACCAGTCACGGTAGAAGTAATAAGACATAAAACTGAAAGGGATTATGCTTCTTTTATCATTGGTGTACCTGAAAGCAGTTATAATACCTTATGTCAATCGGAAAATTGGGCCGTGAACATTGAATTCTGTGAATGGGTGTGGTTTCGTACCAAAAAACCATAAAATAACTAGCACAGTTATTGAAATTTACTACCAAAATGTGAGAGGTTTGCGTACAAAATTGGAAGAGTTCTATGCAGGTGTGTCATCTTCAGAAGCAGGTTTGTTCGCCATTACTGAAACAGGCTGCAACAAATCAATTCAGGACGCAGAAATAGTGCCACCTGGTTATACAATACTGCGCTGCGATCGCGCGGATGGGCGAAAGCAGGGCGGCGCGTCTCTCGTGGCCACACCGCGTTTAGAACTGCGGCGTGTGTCCATCCCGAGTGACGTCAACATAGATGATAAGGTGTTCGAACTGGTTTGTGCTACCGTTTATTTACAAAGTAGACTTTTATTTTTATTGTGTGTTATTTACATTCCGCCAAACAGATGTGAGAATGAGTATATGATATTGTTTAGGATTATAGAACAGCTGTGTGGTAAATATAGTGATATCGTCGTAATTGGTGATTTCAATATGCATTCTTGTTCGATAAACGTATGTAATTATTTTGAATACTTTTTATCATATTGTGGATTTACTCAGTGCAACACGATCGTTAATTGTAATAATCGATGTTTGGATTTAGTGTTAAGTACGCTTCCGAAGGGAGAGAGTGTGAATGTGCGCATGGCGGGGGTGCCTCTCGTGCCTGTGGATGCGTACCATCCGCCGCTTGACGTGTTGGTCGAGCTGCGGGCGCGCCGGGTTGCGGGTCCACTGGCGAACGAGTCGAGTACTTTACCCACCGGTTGGAATTTTAATAAAGCTGATTTTTTAACATTGTACTCATCAATAGCGGCAATAGATTGGACTGACATCTATGACCTTGATTTAGAAATGAGTTTAAATTATTTTTATGAAACAATAAATGCGACAATAGATGACTGTGTTCCCAGAAAACGGCGAAGTGAGGTAAGCTCGAAGTATATTTATCCCGAGTTTTACACTGCTGAAATAATTCGCAACATACGTTTTAAGGCCATTCTCCACAAACGGTACAAGGCAAGTAAGAGCCAGGATGATTACGAGGCGTTTGCTCTGTGTAGGGCTAAAGTAAAACAGTTGATTAAATTAGCGGAAGAACAACATAGCAACAGGGTTCAAAATCAACTGCAAAAAGACCCAAAATCATTTTGGAACTACGTAAATTCCAAAAGGGGTAGTCGAAGTCCAAAAAGGATTTTAAAAAACGGGGAGGTTTTGTCTGCTGAGCAGTGTGTGAAAGAGTTTGCGGAGTACTTTCACTCGGTTTATAGCGCGAGGCAGCCCGAGTTGAATGTTGCTGCGGCAATAGAAGGGGCGGGTGGCGAGAATGGAGCGGCGTGTATTCACCTGCAGAAATTGCAGTTGAAGGATGTGCAGTCTGCGCTTGGTCAACTTAAGCCGAAGAGATCTGCGGGACCGGATGGTATTCCGCCTTACATACTCCGAGACTGTAGATCTGTACTGGCTGTACCGTTGCTCCATATCTTCAACAGCTGTCTGAAGGCGGCCGTGTTTCCAGAGAGATGGAAAACCACTCGTGTCGTGCCGGTACCGAAAGGAGGTTCAAGTAAGGACAATGTTAGTGGGTACAGACCTATTGCAGTACTGTCGTCACCGGCTAAAGTGTTGGAGTGTGCTATCCATAACAGCATTTTTATGCAGGTGAGAACGCAACTCTCAGATGCACAGCACGGGTTTAGACCAATGAGGAGCACCACTAGTAACTTACTGAGTTACATGGCTCATGTGTTGCCGATTGTAGATGGTGGGGGGCAGGCTGACGCTGCTTACTTCGATTTCAAAAAAGCATTTGACCTGGTCGATAATGACGTGTTGCTCAAGAAGTTAGCAGCCGTTGGTTTCACTCCGCACCTACTTCATTTCTTTGCCAGTTACATGAGGGATAGGCAGCAATACGTAGAGTACGAGGGACACAAGTCTGAGCCGTACTTTACGTGGTCGGGGGTAAGCCAGGGGACTAACCTCGGACCTCTGCAATTTATAATTATGGTAAACGATTTGCCCGAAGTCGTTAAGGAGGCAAATTGTTTATTATTTGCAGACGACCTAAAGTTATCCATGGCAGTGAGGGGGGATGAGGACTGTGAACGCTTACAGAAGGCCATAGATAGCGTAGTTACTTGGAGCAAGGAAAACCTTCTGCAATTCAACGCCCAAAAATGTGTCACCATAACTTTCTCGCGTGCACGTAGTCCTATTGTGCATGATTACAGCATTGATGGGATGCCGATGATCAGGGTTACAGAGGTTAGGGACTTAGGAGTTAGTCTTAACGCGGGGCTAGCGTTTCGTGATCACATAGTCAAGTGCTGTAAAAAGGCCTACAGAAATTTGGGGTTTATTATGCGTACTGTTCGCGGTTTCACAAATATTACGGCGGTTATCGCATTATATAACACTTTGGTGAGAAGCCAATTAGAATGCAACGCAGTCATCTGGGCCCCACATGAGACTAAATATAGTCTCATGTTGGAGCGAATACAAAATAAATTTGTTAGATTTTTATATTTGAGGCTCTATGGAGTATATCCTTTTTACCCGCTTATGTATCCAACCTTGTTTATATTAGGCATGGTTGGATACAATGAGCTGAGAGTTAGGCGTGAGTTCGCACTTGTCTCTTATTTATTTAAAGTAATTAGAGGCAAGATACATAACGCCGACATATTAGGGTTGGTGTGTTTGAGTGTGCCCGACAGATATGTGTGGCGGCGACGGCGGCCTCAGCTGCTGGCTATACCTCGTGGCCGCACTAATCTGTTAAATGAGGCGCCCCTGACGCGGGCTCTTCGCACTCTTAACCTTGTAGCAGAGGAGATAGACGTTTTTGCGTGTACACTAAGTGAATTCACAAGGATAACATTATATGTAATAAGTTTTAGATAATAAGTTTTTAAGTTTGCTTCACTATTGCATTGGGTTATACCTGTAAAAATAGTTGTAAGTGAGGATATAATAAAAAATAAAAATAAAAAATGTTGTAGCCAGCTTCATGTTCGGCAATAATTGCTGCTCTTTCTTCAACACTTAAGGGTCTTGGCATTATAAAATAGTTATTTAGGAGAAATTATGATATTTTGCAATGATGACATCACAAACTACAAAGTGATGACATGATATGAAGATGACTGACAATAGTTTTAACAAAAATAATAATGGCAGGTTGAACCAACAAGAAGGTTTTAGTTTATCGAACATAATAATCTTGTTGACAAGATAAATACGAGCTTTGATTGAATAATTTTGAACTTTATTAACGAACAGTTAAACATTATTTTCTCTAACTCCAGTCTATTCTGTAACATAGTTTCAAAAGGTAATATGTGCTCGCGACACGTTGAACGGATCAATTTGAAAATTGACGAACCTTTTCATTCCGTGACGCACTCGAAATCGAAGCGAATGTCATGGCTATAAAGCAGTTATGTCACTTAACAACATTTTAGTTAAGGGGAAAGCGTCAGGGTAGCCCGCGAAATAAATTTTCTTACGTTTTTTGCAATTTACAAGTCGGTATTAGATTTTATGTTGATCAAAATATAATTTGGCCGTAACAAGTATCTGTTTACATAATTAGAATCATTAAAGTGATCAATACAACTCTTTAAGACTAGGTAATCCTAATGAATGACTATTTCATGAAATTTTGACATTTAAGGATTAGACTAACTTATGGAGTTGTATTACTGATTCTTATTCTGTAAATACGTATTTGTTACGGCCGCAAATCATACTTTATTTAACATACAACTTAATACTGACTTGCAAATTGCAAAAAACGTAAGAAAATTTGAATTTTGTGGGCTACCCTGACGCTTCCTCCTTAAGGGGACTAACTTCACCAATGTGTTGCTATTGGGTTGGCTAATAAGTAATGAGCGACATACCTACAACTATTTTATTTGTATTTATTTATTAAATGAATAATTGTTAATCATTAATAATATATTCACCGTCGTTTTCTACTACCATTCGCCATCGATCTGGCAAAGAGCGAATGGCGTCCGCATTGAACTTCGTTGGTTTTAAATTGAAGAAGTCATATATGTATTGTTTCAAGTGTGGTTCATTGTCAAAGCTTTTTTCCCGTAAATTATTACTAAGTGATCGGAACAAGCTGAAATCAGTTGGTGGAACATGGAAGGTGGGGTATTATTTCCCAATTAAGCTCCAATAGTTTTAGCCTGGTACTCTTAGCAATATGCGGCCGGGCATTGTCGTGCAGGAAAAATATTTTGTCGTGTTGTGGACGTTTGCGATGGATGTCAAGCTTCAGTTTTTCGAGTTGATCACAATATACTGTTGCTGTAATCGTAGTATTAGTAGGAAGGAATTCCCAGCTTATTACTCCATGTATGGGGTATACATTACCAGACAGAAAGCATTACCTTGCGAGGATGAAGATCACCTTTTGACGTTGGTTTTCCCTGTTCTTTACATCCCAGCCACTGGCGCTTGTGTGTGTGATTAACATAGAGAAGCCACTTTTCATCTCCAGGGACAAGATGATCTAACCAATTAAATGTGAGGCGGAAAGATAAAAGTTGTACACAAATCTCAGCTCGGTAGGTCAGCTGAGCTTTACTTAATTGATGGGGTACCCAAATACTATATTTGTAAGTCTTTCCCAAACCATGTAAATGATTGTCTATGGTGCCATGAGAGCACTCGAGCTGAACAGCCAAATCGCGTGTAGTTCTTCGATGATCTTCTTCGATTAATAGTTTTAATTTATCGATATCTATTTCCACGGGGCGCCCAGACCTTGGTTGCGTTATTGCGGAACCGTTGGAACCAGCGCTTTGCTGTTGCTTCGGAGACTGCATCGTGAGCTATCCTTAGACATAATAGGTTGGGGAAAAAGTTTCTTCGCATTTTTTAAGAAAATTCAAAACATTTTTTAAAATAGTTTATTTACATTTAACTAAAGTACCGGTAAACCGGGGTTACTTTGATACTACGGGGTTACTTTGATATCGACTTTCGACTTATGAAAAACATATTTTTGTAATATCTACAACGCCTTACTATCAGTACCTAGTTGGCACTTCTGATAGTTTCTTTTTTAATAAGGCGTTGTAGATATTACAAAAATATGTTTTTCATAAGTCGAAAGTCGATATCAAAGTAACCCCAGTTTACGGTATGTAGGTACCATTTTGTTCGATAACTTTTCGCCATCTTGTAGGTAGGGACATGATCCCATTGCTATAGAAATTTTGGGACTTCTGGTCAAAATACCGCGACAAGTGGTTTTGGCAGTCCTCTCGTGATGTTAACCTGACACTGCCTAAAGAATTCTGAAGTGACTGACACAGGTGGAAATCTGAAGGTGCAAGGTCAGGACTATACGGCGGATGCATTAACACCGCCCAGCCAAAATCTCTTAATTTTTGCTGAGTGGCTAAAGATGTGTGAGGTCTAGCGTTATCATGATGAAAAACCACACCCCTTCTGTTGATTAATTCCGGCCGCTTTCTCTCAACTTCTTGCTTTAATCTCATCAGTTGTTCGCAGTAGAGTTCAGAATCGATGGTCCTGCCTGGTGGTAACAGCTCATAATGAATAATGCCACACACACAGTATCACCTTGTTGCGAGTTAACCCGGGTTTCACAACAGTCTGTGAAGCCTGACCGGCCTTTGACCACGACCTTTTTCGCACGTTCTTGTCATACGTGATCCACTTTTCATCACCAGTTATTAGCTTCTTCAAAAATGGTTCGGTTTCATTACGTCGTAATAAAGAATCACAAATGAGTACACGGTTCATTAGGTTTCTTTCAGTGAGCTCGTGAGGTACCCAAATGTCGCGCTTTTTTGTGTACCCAGTTTTTTTCAAATGCGCCAAAACTGTTTTGTGGTCAATTTCCAGTTCTTCAGCTACGTCGTAACTAGGTACTGATAT
The DNA here is from genome assembly GCA_948252095.1 of Dicycla oo. Classification (NCBI taxonomy): domain Eukaryota; kingdom Metazoa; phylum Arthropoda; class Insecta; order Lepidoptera; family Noctuidae; genus Dicycla; species Dicycla oo. The sequence continues at coordinate 14,725,828 of OX411720.1, read as the reverse complement.
GCCGATCTTGCTCCACTTTTTCAAAAATGGCATAGGGCGACCAGAGCGACGTGCATCTTTGACATCAAAATTTCCGGATTGAAAACGCTTAAACCAAATTTGTGCTACTCTCACAGACATTACACTAGGTCCATAAACATCGCAAATTTTTTTCGCGGCTTGCGTTGCATTTTTACCTTTTTTGTAGTAAAATTTTACAATGTATCGAATTTCTTCATTAGATTCACTCATCTTGACGGTACGAAAAACAAATGAAAATCACACATTTTCCTAAGTTGAATTTGGAATTATGTTCTTTAAAATTTAAACTTTCAATGATACCAAAACCAGCCAGATACAAATAGTATAGCCAAAGAGATTTTATTACAAGTTCATACATACTAAATGCGAAAAGACTTTTTCCCCAACCTAATATATTACGTGTAGCTTCTGCAGCAGAATGCCCAGATTGAAACTCATATACGTAATAAACAATGTCGTACGTGGGTTTTAATATCACTCATTTCTTTGTGAACTTTAACGGACTAACAGCCAAACTATCAATAACGCGCATGGGCGCGACTCGCTTTTTATATACCCTCTGCTACAGAACGTTCTCGAACCTTTCCGAAAATTCTAGAAATTATAAACTAAAACGCTCATTACTTATTAGCCAACCCGATAAAATGGATGACAGTGACGCCCCACAAAGGAATGAGAAGAACCTATGTGAGAGATATTGCCATATAAAACACATTCATAATACAATCATTTTTATTCGTGACAGCCGAAAAAAGCAAAATTAGTGTCTTATAAAAGTAAGACAATATGAAATAACACTATAAAATAAAAAATATGTAATATCAACATTGAGAAAACATACAGGTGCAAAAATGCTATGGCTACTAAAGACATCCCCCTTTCATTTGCCTACCAAGACGTAGTTAGTAGGTACCTACATTTTCACTATTATAATAGGTACCTAGGTACGCGGCTACGCTACGATAATTATTATAAAAATTTTCTTTCAACATCAAAAATAACAAGTAATCGCCCGTATGTATTCACGTAGCATATTTCCATTCTGTATAAGGCCAGAACGCAAGGGTATGAAACAAATCGCGTATTGATTGGAAATCACTTTTTACTAAGGTCTTCCAATCTATACAACAGTAAGTAGTAGGTACGCAAATACTCGCGTGTACATCGTAGTGACCTAATTAACCACCTATTATTCCATAATACGCAGTGCGCGTACGGACTAATCGTGAATATGTCGCAGCCAACTGGCCTAATTAGCTGTTTAGTTAACCACCTAGCCTTTGGGAGTAGTGCTCGCCGGTTACTGCCGCGGCACCGTCGCATGCAAACTGACCTAACCCATTAGGTCGGAGTGCCCGCTTAGTTACTGCGACCAATTCGGCTCGCGCGTGGTTGGTCACAGTTCCAAACTGACCTAACCCATTAGGTCGGAGTGCCCGCTTAGTTACTGCGACCAATTCGGCTCGCCCCGGTTAGTCACAGTTCTAACCTAACCTATAATTGCATATCATTCAAGCCGATAGTTGAACGACCACCGTTTAGTTAAAACTTTTTTTTTTGTAACAACAATATGATTCATTGTTATTTATTTAATCCTACACTAGAAAAGTGTAGATATCATTCCAAGTATTAATCAATGATTTTATTGAACTATAGATATCTTTAAAACTCTTGTCAGGCGTAGGTGATATAATACTCGTATAGCTTGGAACCAGCTATAATATTCTCTAAGGTTTACAGCCTTGAGCGCAGCACTGCCGCGGTGGTGCAACCGGTGGTTTCACCGCCGCGGCAGCGCTGCACTCAAGGCTGTAAACCTTAGAGAATAGCACCCCAGGGTGCACGCGTCCACATTACAAACTATACACGAGCAGTACGCAAAATTCGTGTAGGTATACATTGTAATCACATATTTACAATGTATACGCGAGCAGTTTCCTATGACTGCGTTTTGGCCTTGTATAAATTGGAAAGACGCATTCACGTACCACTATCAACCGGTATCACATAGAAATAGAACATCCCTATATATGTAGGTAGGTAGGTAGTAGGTACCTACTCAATACCTACTCCTCTAAGGTTTTTTTTTATCATTATGGCAATATTTTTATACGTACCTATTCAATAGGGTGTTTGACAATAGGGAAGTATCGACCATGCCTCGTTTCTTGGGTAATCTCGAAATAATATCAAAAAGGGTCAGGTGCAACTCAAGAAGACTAGGTAGACTTTCAGCCCCAAAAAGATGTTGTAAATGTAAACCTTTTAAGGGGTCATTGTACTCATCAAACAACTTTTACTAGGGACCAAACCTAAAATCGCGAAAAAAAAAACAGCTGTTCCCTACAATTTGACGAATTATGCGAACATAAATGTACTGAACAGCTGACTGAGCTGGCTGAATGTGCTGAGGTTCCGTACCTCAAAAAGGAAAAAACGAAATCCTTATAGAATCACTCGTGTGTCTGGCTGTCACAGCCGACCGATCCAATTAAAATTTAGTATACGTATGAATTTCTGTGACCCAAACAACGGATGTGTAACGTAAACAAATGAATTTTGAATATAAGAGGTCAATTTTGGATCCAAATAAGACACTTTAAAAAAAGTTTTGCAAACTGTACCGTGTGACATATCAAATGAAAGGGCTTTACTGTGAGGGTTTGAAATATAGTTTTTTCTATAATTTTTAAATAAATGGTTTTAAAGTTATTTAAGAATATAGACGAAAACTGACCATTCCCTCCTTATTACCGAAACTACCGAGCCTAAAATTTTAAAATAAATACAGAATATAGTTCTATACCTATAGATTACAGGAAAACTTGTCATTGTGCGTAGCCCGACACGCACTGGGCCGTTTTTTTAAGCGATTACAGGTTTTTTTTTATAATATTATCCTGGGACATTATTTTACACATGGTCATCTGATTCCAAACTAAGCAGAGCTTGTACTATAGGAACCTGATAACCGATATACTACATACGCTACTTTTTTTTGTAAATACATACTTATATAGATAATTACACCCAGACTCAGGACAAACAGACATGTTCATGCACACTAATGTTTGTCCTGGATGGTAATTGAACCCATGACCTGCGGCGTGATATCTTAACCAACGACGCCATCTGGCCTGTCCTATAGTAAAAGTTGTTCATAATGATGAGTACAATGAGCCCTTAAAAGGTTGCCACTGTTTACACTTACCCTGTATAAATTAATTTAATTGTCTACCTTTGTTACAAAATATTGTATCAATGTGTAGCAGCTAAACATATTACACATTGGAAACTTAATTGTAGCCACACAATTGATATAATATTAAGGTACAGATTGTAGACTAGTTAAATGAATCTTAATCCGTGTGTGTCCGTCTTATTTTACAAATAAAAGTAAGCGATTCGTACAAATATAATAATAAAATAATAATAATAATAATAATATCCTGGGACATTTTCACACACGGTCATCTGGTCCCAAACTAAGCAGAGCTTGTACTATGGAAACCAGATAACTGATATACTACATATACTACTTTTTTTTTTGTAAATACATACTTATATAGATAATTACACCCAGACTCAGGACAAACAGACATGTTCATGCACACAAATGTTTGTCCTGGATGGGAATCGAACCCACGACTAGCGACATGATAGGCGGTATCTTAACCAACCACGCCAACTGGCCTGTCAATCAACATAATGTTCATATTCGTTATAAGCTAATGTGAGCAAGCGTTTCATACGAATATGATCTTGTGGTCTGGGTCTGAGAATCTTAGGCGCGTCGCCCACACGAGCTAGAGTCGAGGGTGCGTCGCGGCGCGGGCGTGCGGTGTAGGGTTGCGGGGGTGGGGGAGGAAGGGTGCGGGGGTTTTCCACGCTACCGCCCTTCCCCCACCCCTGCAACGCACGCCCGCGCCGCGACTCTAGCTCGTGTGGGCGACGCGCCTTACCCCATGCATCGCACATGGTTCGAAATCGCTCGACACTTTACTTGTGTCGAATGTTGACCTGTGTTTGTCATAACATCGAGTACTTGGTAACTGGTACAGTCCGCGAGGCCCAAGCTGAGCTTTGCATTTGTTTGAGTGATCATAGATAGTGTAGGTGTGACGGCGGCCTGGAGCGCGACGCGTCCTTTGTTTGGTTTAAGCCAGTTTATAGATACTGCTTTTTGGCAAACAGCCTGAGACGCGGTGCGTCCCTCGCGCGACGCAACTCCGCCGCGCCGCGTGATCACTCATACAAATGCAACGCTCAGCTTTGGCCTCGCGGACTGTAACCCCCTAGAAGTACGCCCGGGCCCCCGGGCCCCCGGGCGCACTCTAGCCGGCCGGCCGTGCTAGGAAACCTCATCAATTTTAGTTTAGGTACCTATCGTAACGAGATTGTGTGATGCTAGGTTTGTTGGGTGTCTATTAAGTGTCCATAGCAACTCCACACCACTCGTGTTATTGTCTACGGACCTTAACGACAAATAAATCTTTCTTCAAAGACTTACATAAACCGTATGGCTTTTTTATTTTGTATTCTTTATTACTTAGGTATATTGTAAATAGGTACGTATATGTAAGTATAGTCCTCTTTATAATGAAACATCATTTTTACCCGACTGACCCCGGAGGGTAATGTTTTTTTCAATTAGACATAGTCAGTAAAAAGTCTCGCCAAACACCCTATTTTCTGACAAATCAATGTAACATAGAACTCTGTAATCGGGTGCGTTTTTGCAGAGAGTAGCGGAGCGGAGAAGAAACGTGTAGGAATCGACCAGTCCTAATGGTTCAAATTCATTAATTGATCTATAACTCATTTCCTGCTCGTCTCCGTTTCGCTCCGCTCGTCTCCGCTTCAGTGCTAACGCACTCTTAGTTACCTAGATAATTTCCGTGAAATATGATTTGACCGATTAGGCGCACAATGATATAATGACGCAAAATGACACATTCGCAAAAAGTCATATCACATGTGCGATTTACTTTAATGATAACAAAAGATTGGTAATGTCACTTAGTGACTTCTCACAGTAGGCCGATGATTTATGAATAAAAAAATAATACTAGTTAATTTCATTATTTCAGTATTTAATCACACTATTTATTCATTTCCATTTATTTTAACATAAAATAAATTAAAAATGAAAACTGAAGCAATAAATGCCGCTGGAGAATCAAACACAATATTGTAACTTTTCTTAAAAAAAAGCTAATTTTTTTTGTATTTGTGTGAATGATGATGTTTTGATGTGTGATGATGTGATGATTTGATTTGAATGTTTTTACAAACAAACCGAATACTGTGTCCGAAGTGAAATTTCGAGGTTTTGACATTATGCGAAAATGGCATTTTGTTAATGTGACGTTTTGCGATGTGGCGTTTTCAGAATACGACAATTTGAGAATGTGACATTTTGCAAAATTCCAATATGTAATTTTGCGAATGTGGCATTGTGCGCCTAATCGGCAGGCTTATTACTTATCTTGCAGCTTTGCTTTCCAATCGCAAATCGGTATATCAGCGATACGTCATACCGATTTGCGACTGGCAAGCGATTGAAAAGCAATTATCGCGCAAATTTTGCTATCGCTAGGCTTCTGCAAGATACGTAATAAGCCTGCCGATTTGACAGTGACTGAGGCGGATGCCATGCATCGCTCTGTTGACTAACAAGAATCGAAGTTGTATCGTGTCTCGTGATCCCTGAAATCTTCATCCAAAAAAAAATTAAGAGTAGGTACTTAAGTTATATTTAAAAATATTCACAATTATTAATTAGCTACTTATAATGTAGTTTAAATATAACTGGCGAAATGTAGGTGTTCTTCACATTTCTGTCCTACCCTTTCTCAGAATAAAGGCGTGATGAAGATAATTACTTTTACCTGTTTTACAAACACAACACGATTTATGAAAAAAAAAAAGAAAACTTATCTTGAATTAAAATAATATCTTGTGAGTAAAAACCGTTAGATAAAGGGGATCTATCCACAAATATCAGGGCCAGATGCTTCCAGTCTGTCACCTCAGGGAACATGCTATGCAACATCCAACTAAAATATCCCGAATGCATAAAGAGTTGAGCATTGTCGTAAATATGCAACTTGTTCTGCCGCGGTCCCACGGCCCGCTTTGTCACAGGCCAGACCGCGCCAGACCAGGCCGACAGGCCGTGGGAACAGTCGGCCTGCGGGTGGCCTATCATCGCCCGTCCATGGGATGATCCGTGGAATGCTCAGCACAGGCCGCGACAGACTTCGACAGGAATGGGCCGCGACGGCCTCTACGGACCGTGAGAACGCGACATTATACATTCGGGATAATTATTATAATTATTTGCCTATGCGTCTAGACGCGTGTTCGTACACGTACACGTCTAGGCGGCGGCCCTGTAGTTCGAATTTGATGCAAGCTCTGATATAAAACATTACCTAAACACAATGTAGGTATGACAATTGACAAGCATTTAATGCTATCCTTTTTCTCTGTTATGTGTGGATAGTAAATACCGCATAGGTGTAGCTTCAGGAGGAAAGTAAAGGGTATTTTTCAACACTTAATATAATAACTAGAATTATATGTAGATATATCCTCATGGTATGGCGGGTGTCAATATTATTTTATTACACATTACGACTATAAAATAATTATCGAAGTACAACGATAACTTTAGAAGCTAAAGCAAAATTCTCACTCTGTATGTTATTATTATTAAAGTCATGATTATTTACGATTACATTACATTTCTGTTACAATATTTTTTTTACAATCACAATATAAATTTCAATTACAAAAAACTAACACAATTCATAGGATTTATTGTGCACATTTTGAAACCACTGTATACATATTTATAATGTAGATACGATATTTTGTAATAAATTTAACATGATTGACTACAGCACCCTAAATATTGTCCAGCAAACCAACGCTGCTATAGGGTGTTTACTAAAGAAATATACATTTCATACACAATTCCACAGCTCACATTGCGCACCATTAGAAAAATAAATTATAGATGCTCCTAATCTAATACCTTCAAATTTATCTTGGCATGTTTTCGCTGCACATCTGGAAAAAGAAACGAGTATTTTATAATTATTACATTTTTTTTTATTTAGTTACAAAGCAGTTTCATTTAATTTCTATGATACAAATTAAATATTCATATTAAATTTAATTGGCATTAACCTGATGATTGAGTCCACTTTGCTGAACTGGCAGATCGTACCTATAGTTCATTTAAATTGTTCATTCATTTCATTTAAATTAAATAGTGACAGAGCAAAATATCATCCAGTTTGTACAAGAGAAAATATATCTGCCTATAGGTACAGGATGCTAATTTGAGATTTTGCTTGAAGGGCGACAGGAGTGTTGGCAGACCCACCGCGGCAACCGCCAGATAAGACCAGGTTGAAGCTTGCACAGACGTGGGGAGCATGGAACAAAACGGCTGCCCCATTTCAAAACCTAGTACCTTTTTCCAAAAATCGTTTTATTGCATAATCTTGCTAACCTAGTAAGTCCCTACCAAATATAAAAACACAGCATTAAAAAATCACAAATAAGCAGATATATTTAAGCATCGAAACCTACGAGGGCGGGTCAATAAGTCCGTGACTTTTTGAATTTCTGACCTCTTTACTGAAAAAGCAACACTACTCCTGTCAACAGGCATCTGTCAGTTGACTCCTGTCAATATTTGAACTTGCTGCGTCAGTTAGTTTGTGTTTGACAGCTATCTTTATCAGACTACCCAGTAATTTGAGGAAAAAATGGAAAAAAGTGAATTTCGTGTGCTTATTAAGCATTATTTTTTACGAAAAAAAACCATTACCGAGACCAAGGCTAAGCTTGATAAATACTATGGGGACTCTGCACCATCGATTTCAATGGTAAAAAAGTGGTTTACTGAATTTCGTTGTGGCCGTACAAGCACTGAAGATGCCGAACGTCCTGGACGCCCAGTTGACGTCTCTTCACCCGAAACAATCGAAAAAATTCACGATATGGTGTTGGCCGACCGAAGATTGAAAGTGCAAGAGATTGTGGAAGCCGTAGGGATCTCGCATGGCTCAGTGGTTTCAATTTTGAATGATCACTTGGGCATGAGAAAGCTTTCCGCAAGATGGGTGCCGCGTTTGCTCACAGTCGACCACAAACGCAATCGTGTAACAACTTCACAGGAAGGTTTGGCGTTGTTTAATCGCAATATGGAGGAGTTTTTGCGCCATTTTGTAACCGTGGACGAAACATGGATCCATCACAACACACCAGAGACCAAACAACAGTCAAAACAGTGGGTTTCTAAGGGTGAATCGGCGCCAAAGAAGGCCAAGGTGGGTTTGTCAGCCAATAAAGTTATGGCGACTGTTTTTTGGGATGCACGCGGGATAATCCACATTGACTACCTTCAAAAGGGAAGAACAATCAATGGGGAATATTATGCCAACTTACTGGACCGATTCAATGACGATTTGAAAAAAAACCGACCTCATTTCGCCAAGAAAAAAGTTCTTTTCCACCAAGACAATGCAAGGGTGCACACATGTGCAGTTGCCATGGCAAAAATCCATGAATTGGGCTATGAATTGCTCCCTCATCCGCCCTATTCTCCAGATTTGGCTCCGAGTGACTACTTCTTGTTCCCAAACCTGAAGAAATGGCTTGGTGGAAAAAGATTTGACTCCAATGATGAAGTCATCTCGCAAACAAAGGTCTATTTTGAGGACCTCGACAAATCATATTTTTTGGAAGGGATAAAAAAAATGGAGAAGCGTTGGACAAAGTGTATAGAGCTCAAGGGAGACTACGTTGAAAAATAAAATGATTTATTTATGAAAAACTCTGTGTTTTATTCCAAAAGTCACGGACTTATTGACCCGCCCTCGTATTAAGCCCATTCACTGCCCCGTGACCACTTTACGTTTTTGCGCTCTCCTGTAAAATTACGTTTTAAGTCCTTACTAGGTTTTGAAATGGGGTAGCTGAAAAGGGAGGATGTCCAGACCATGCTGCCAATGATTATGTATGATGATGAAGGGCAGCTTCCTTAACTGTTGCCGACTAAAGAAAAACGTCCTAGAGCAAGATTCACAGACAGCCCTTTGACTTTTTTTAAGTAAAATAAGCGTTTTGTACGAATACACAGTGTTTTATTGCCCCAAAAAAGTGACATCAGTTTTTTATTGAATATTTATATTCAATAGTTTACTAAAAATGCACGAGTAGAACTCCCAGGTGCCAATTTTGTATAGGTACTCTATTTTTTTTTAAATCTTAAAGTTTTCGTGACCTTAAAGGTGAAAATACTGAAAATAATTCGTAAAAAAAAACTCGTCTATAATTTCAGTGTTGTATTGCAGATTTATGAAGCAATTTTAGGCGCATATTTTCCCATTCATATTTAATCAAAAATGACAATAGAACCCACAAAAAAAATGTTGAACCGAAATTAGTATTTATTTATTTAGGTGTTCGAGCCTACGCTTGAACCACATTTGAGATTAACGTTCCAATATTCGTCAACAACATCTCCTGTCTCGCTCTTTTCTACGTAAATTCGTGATGTCACCACTATACCTGTCCTTGTCTCGCACTTGACGCGCAGCGCGCGGCGGCCATCTTCTTCAGTACGCTTTCGATATTCGTGAAGTCAACACGTCTCTACTCCAAGTAAGTATTTTGAACGCATTATTCGTTCGGCGCTTTCGAGCCCAGCGCCGATTTCTTACTGCTCGGCGCCACGAGGCCCAGCGACGAACGAGTCATATAACACTCGTGAACATACTTTAAAAAAGTATGATTCATACTGGAGCTGTATGTGGTACGACATGTAGGCTCAACTTGAGACGACGAGCGTCGTCAGAACTGGAACGAGTGTCGCCTCAGTCGAGACGACGACGGTCGCTTCAACTCGGGGCGACGTGTTGTTTCGACAAGAGCCGTCGCCTCATTTGAGACGACCGTTGCATCAAATGGGAAGGCGTCGTCCCAACTGAAACGACGACTGTCGTGCCAACTGAGGCGTAATTTATTTTAGTGTGGCGACTGTTATCCCACAAGAAAGCAGCACTATCCCTATGATATAACTAAGATTGTCTTATCAAAGGACACATTTACTTCCAGAACCATGGCGGAGCTAACCTCAATGGGTGCCCTTGCTGCAATACCTTGCGGAGAAGACGAAGAAAGTTTATCGTCAGTTGTTGCATCGTTAGACGAAAACTTCCCAAGTAACTGGAGGGATTGGAAAGTCTACAATTATACCTTTGAGGATTTGTTTGGGAGCAGCCAAGTTCCATCAGGAATAGAAGCAAAGATTCGATTTGCCATCCCCACGGTTGATCTAGCTCGTGCTTTCAAACCATCTTCAACATCCTTGTCAGACCGATCATACAGGGCAATAAGAGCATCTATCCTAAAATGGCCACTGGGAAGAGCTCTTCTCTATGCTCCGCACAACTTAATGCAGAGGATACATTCCCCATCTTATGATGTCTTTATGAACACCGTAAGGGAGCTTAAACCGAAACTCGCAAAAAGACGAGAGGCTTCGCGGGAATTGGAGCGCTTCAGTCCATCGTCAGGGGTACCTTCTACGGGTATGAAACGAACGATCGAGTGTTCTGCTGAAGTAAATAGTGAAGCAAAACGTTCATCTTATACCTCGAGTTCACCCATTCGTTCAGAATCCCGAGCCGCACCAACGCAAGGTAGTAGCGAACATTTACTCGCTTCTGTGCTGAATCAGCAAATGTTACTGTTTAACAAAATGCTAAGCATGCAGTCAGATCAAAATGAAAATCTAAAAACTGTTATACAAAACCAGCAGCGGATTGCTGCGCCAAACGTACTTCAGTCCTGTGATGAAGACCTAAATAAGTATTTTGAACGCATTATTCGTTCGGCGCTTTCGAGCCCAGCGTCGATTTCTTACTGCTCGGCGCCACGAGGCCCAGCGACGAACGAGTCATATAACACTCGTGAACATACTTTAAAAAAGTATGATTCATATATATCCCTTCCGGACAGTACACAATCTGAGGACGAGAACCTGGTCCAAGAAAGTGAACCCTCTCTCCAATTGTCCGACACCCGAGAAACTAAAGAAGCTGATCTACGGAAAAAGATTGCCGACGCACAAAGAGAACTAGCAAGCTTGGCAGAAGAAGAAAAACATACAAATGTCACTGCTTTTGATTTTACACCAGCCACCACAGAACAAGAACCTAAAATTGCACGGGCAGAACCCCTGGCCGTAAAGCATGGTTTGAGCTGCCAGAGGTTAGGTGAGAGTAGTTGGTGTAATGTGAGATACACTGATATACAGAAACAGTTTCAGGCAACGCCGGTGTTTACTTCTCTCAAAGCAAACAATCTTCTGGCAGAAATAACTCCAAATTGGAAATCAGCAGAGGTTTTGGAGAAATCCGATTTGACCTTAGGAGCCATAACAAACGGGCTTATCCAACAGAGGATGATATTTCAAAACCTTTTGGAGTCTACCAGCAGACATTAAAAATATTGTGGGTCGGGATTTCGTAGCTGCAAATTCCGAATTTAGAAAGAACTCTATACGTACGTACCCTACTACAATACGTATGTGGTCGGCGTGCAGAAGTGATAAAACAAAGAAGGGAGGTCTACAAACCTCCTAATAAAGCTTTCCGGGATATTCTTCATGATATTCCGCCATCAGGTACGCACCTATTCGAAGACAAATCCCTTACAGAGGTGGTAAAAGAACTGGGAGGCGTGCACAAATTGTTTCCTAATAAAAGAAAGCCATACACACGAACAGGATAGCGATACCACAAGTGGCGAAACCTAAAAGTGCTCAAACTGATAACCACCGCTTTTGCGATTCGCGACACACCCCAAAAAGAAATCCAGCGTATAATAGCCGGAGGGGATTCGCGACACACCCCAAAAAGAAATCCAGCGTATAATAGCCGGAGGGGAGATGGAAAAGGGTACCATCGAAAACCGTTTCCCTCCAAAACGCAGCAGGGGAAAAAGGACGGAGGGGGTCGAAAATGACTTCTTCACTGCATGATACCTAGTCAATTTTGTAAGGTAATGAGAAGGAGCACCAATAAATCTTTAAGATATTAAATGGCTACAGAATTCCAATCAAAAGCACTCCTCCACTCATAAAGTTTTCCCAAATAAACACCCAAAGATATCAAACACGGGCATCTGCAGAAATGTCAACAGAAATAAGGAAAATGCTAAAATCTCGAGCTTTCCAAACCAGTACACATCATTCAGATTTCCTTTCATCAATGTTTTTGAGGAAAAAGACAGACGAAGGACAACGATTACGTCCTTACTCCAAAGTTTCGCTTGATACACCACCAACAGACTCCATGACACCTGAGGGAAAAGGACTATATGATGAAAATCGACCTTTCGCAGGCATATTTTCACGTGCCCATCAATCAAAATCATCGTCGGTACTTGTCACTTTCGTACCAGGAGAAAAGGTACGAGATGATGTAAATGTAAATGTACGACGTGCCTACCTTTCGGGCTGGCAAGCGCTCCTTCAGCTTTTGCAAAAATTACGAAATGAGTGGCACAATAACTTCGTCAGAAAGGCTTTCGGGTAGTTGTGTATCTAGTCGATTTCCTGTTCATGCACGAAAACCCAGCAGTTCTAGAGCAACAAATGACATTAACTACAGAATACTTAAAGAGCCTGGGATGGCAGATCAATCAAGAAAAATCGTCACCTATGGCTTCGACCACCATAGAATATCTGGGCATTACCTGGAACACAAGTCGAAACACCAAGGGTTTATCGACACTGAAAATCCAACAGTTGCAATAGTGTATACGATGCCAAAATAATATTGGGAAGATTAAACTTCGCATCATTCACAGTCCCTTTAGGCCGACTTCATTGCCATCCAATTCAGAAATCATGTCATCTTCTAGCACAAACTCGGCCCCATCAGAAATATCCCATTCCGGACGCTGTTCGAGAATAACTGAAATGGTGGCTAAAAATTTATACAAGACGTTACCGATCCATTATCCAGATCGACAGGATTATTAAATGCCACGACACAAATTCTAGAACTATGCGATTGGATGAATTGTCACTTGATAGCCCGATACATTCCGGGGATATACAACGGTATAGCGGACAGGCTGTCGAGGGAGAAGGCTTTACCAGAATGACACCTCAACAAAGAGAGAGCCAATTTTGTGATGCTTTCAGCAGGACGTGGAAATACAATCTAGGGTGGTTATTTCTACCACCAGCATTAATCCCACGAATACTACGTCACGTACAAAAATCGGAGGGCCAGTATATTCTAATAGCGCCCAATTGGAACAGTCTTCTGGAAACCAGAACTGGACCAAATGATAGAAAAACTACCCGTTCTGATTCCGAACCTACGGGAGAACCTAATAGATCTCCACACGAATCATGCTCCTCAAGGAGTAGAGCACTTGGAATTGACGGCTTGGTTGGTAAAGGGTTGGTCCAAGCAATCTGCTTGGACCAGGTTGGTCCGAGGATGAAGTGAAGCTATTGGAGTCGTCTTGGAGGCGATCGTCTCTAAAAACTTACAGACCAATCTGGTTAAGATGGTGCAGCTGGGCTAAAACAAAAGGCATCCCAAGCAATAATCCCAGCCCTCAAGATTTAGCTAAGTACCTATGCTACCTTCATACAGTTATAAAACTAGCGCCGGACCATAGCAGTTCACAAGTCGGTTGTGGCAAACTTTGGGAACCCTGAAAGATCTTGCGAGCTCAGTTCTCATCCTATAGTGAAGCATGTCTTAAAAGGAATGTTCCTGACGTCGCATCGGGCCACACCACACCGCGGTCGCGGGCTTCCCCCACCACGCACTCGCTCGCCGACACCTTGAGCGTGCGCACACATATCGGTCGTCTCCTTAAATAAATTGTAACAGTACCTAATGAAGAAATATAGTCATTATCCAAATCAAGTAGTTTTACTCAGTCAAGACCACCAGCAGCACACCTGGAGCTTGATATTCAACATATGGTCCTTCGAGTTAAAGAAGATCGCCGTTTTTTGTGATTCGCACGCGCCTCCTGTGGACTTTGGACTGGCCCCCGTACCGCGCGCTTGCGTCTGCCAGCGCCGTAGAGGACATTTAAAGGACAGTCTACCCAAGGGCAGAGAGACATTATTCCGAGTGAGTCCGTTCCATTATCCTTATCTACTTTCCTGTCTTTTCGCCAATTCTATCCAGGAATTTTAAAATAGTGCTATACGGATCAGGCATACATTGATCTCTTCATATATAGCTTACCTATTCAGTGGAATTTTCCATACCTATTCAAATCATCCTTTGTTCGCTTACCGCACGTGTTTGCTAAACGCGTAAACAATCTCATTAGTGTTTTTTCGATACCTATTGTACTCATTGCACCGGTTAGCTCGCCGCCGCCGGGCGCATTAGTCATAGGTATCAGCTGATTTTACCGTAGGCTTGGCCAGCTGTTTACGCATAATTTTATAACTAACTTACATTATTTTGGTTTCTTTGTCTTTGCTTGCACTTCAGACCTTTTGCTTGCCTTAACGACCTACCTACCTTCTCATTATGTCTGATGCAAAATTAAGGGAACTAATAAAGAAGCGTGGTGGCTACAAAGCAAAGCTTACGCATTTCAGCAACTTTTTAAGATTATTACCTAGCATGGGAAATGATTTAGATAGCTTCCAAGCAGCAGAATTACAAAACCGTGTTACTTTAATGGAAACACTATATAAGGAATTCGACGCGTTACAGACCGAGTTGGAGCTGTTGTCGGAGGATGCGGATGACATGTATAACGAGAGGGAGCAGTTCGAGGCGCAGTACCACGCACTGGTGGCCCGCGCGAGGGCAAGCCTTGCCCCCCTGCGCGCCTCCTCGCCGGCGCTCGTGTCTGCCACCTCCGTCGATGATCTCCCGCGCCACGGCTCTGGCTGCAGGCACGACTTTGTTCGACTGCCTAAGATAGACTTGCCTCACTTCGATGGGGACTATCAGCACTGGCTTGAATTCCGAGATACGTATCTTTCTCTAATTCATAACAATAACAGCATACAAGACATTAACAAATTTCACTACTTACGTGCTGCCTTAACCAGCAGCGCGTCATTAGTGATAAAAAGCATAGATTTCAAAGCAGATAACTATGGTACAGCTTGGCAGTTATTATCCGAAAGGTACGACAATGAAAGACTACTTGTTAATAATCACGTGCAGGCTTTATTTAATCTTGAACAAATTCAACATGAATCTTTTAAATCGTTACGGAACATGATTGACGTCACAAATAAAAATCTTCGTGCCTTGTCAACTTTACGGCAGCCTACTGAGCAAGGGGGCCTAGCGGAAACCCTTATAATACACATGATGTCAGAAAAACTTGACAAGGTCACACGTAGAGAGTGGGAAGAATATAAAAATAATTTAGATGCCTTTCCAAATTTAAAAGATTATATAAAATTTTTAACAAACAGAGCAGATTTACTTGAATCCTTAAATTATAATAAAAACACAACAACAACAAAAAATACGAACGAAAACAACAAAACTAAAAACTTTCTTACAACAACTAAAACTAAAACAAATAACAATTCAGATAATGTTAAATGTCCTATGTGTTCTCAGAATCACTTTTTATTCAGTTGCCAGCCTTTCAGAGATCTTGACATAGAAGCACGCATTAAAAAAGCATCACAAAGCAACGTTTGTATGAACTGCCTTCGACCTGGTCATACCGAAAAGCGTTGCAGTCTCTCACATTGCAAATATTGCAAGCTCAGACACAATACCCTCTTACATAGGGAATCAACAGAAAAACAGACAGGGGAAAACATTGTTTTGTCAACAAACGTCGTATTACCCTGTTCAGAAACTAATCAGGTTCACATTTTGCTATCCACAGCCTTGGCAAAGGTGACAGACGTCAATGGAGAGCTTCATACTGTCAGACTACTGTTGGACAACGGCAGCACCTCCAACTTCATCACCCAAGAGCTCTGTGGGAAGCTCGGCCTCGTAAAACGCAGCACTAGCTCCACCGTCTCAGGTATAAACGGTCAAGTTTCCAATACCTCAGAAAGCTGCAGTCTTCACTTGCGGTCTTGTAATGGTGGCTATCAGGCGAAAGTAAGCTGTTTTGTTTTACCGAAGATCACACAATCGTTGCCTGGCTCTTATGTAGACAAAAGGTATATTACCATCCCGCCAGGTATTCAATTAGCAGATCCATCATTTAATGTACCTACTGCTATCGATATTCTAGTAGGTGCAGAGATATTCTGGGACGTCATAGGTTCCAATACCATTAATTTAGGCAATAATCAGCCTAGATTGCAGTCATCCAAACTAGGTTGGCTTATTTCGGGCCGCGTCAGTCGGTCTCGTTTTCGTACACAACCTTCAGTTTGTCACTTTCTTTCACATGAGGAGTCGGATCAGCTGACTCGCTTCTGGGAACTTGATACGGTGTCGTCAGCAAACTGTTTGTCTTCAGAAGAACAGGCTTGTGAAAAACTCTTTCAAGAGACCACACGTCGGGATACGCATGGTCAATTCGTTGTCACCATACCATTGAAGGACTCGCTCGAGTGCTTAGGTGACTCTTACGTGATGGCGAAGCGTCGGTTCCTCTCCCTAGAGCGTAGATTTGAGCGGGACTCTACATTTAAAAACAGATATTTGCAGTTCATGCAAGGATATATTGACCTTCATCATATGACAGAACATTCAAAAATAAATCATTCAGAATTTGATTATTTTATGCCTCATCATGGTGTTGTGCGCGAGTCAAGTTCTACCACAAAACTTCGCGTAGTTTTCGATGCTTCGGCCTCCAGCACCTCGGGCAAGTCCTTCAATGACATTCAAATGGTAGGCCCAACCGTACAGGAGGATCTACTTTCCATACTCTTGAGATACAGACAACACAAGTTTGTTGTAACAGGTGACATTGAAAAGATGTATAGAGCTAATTTAATTGAGCCATCTCAGCGCCCGTTACAGCAAATTGTTTTCAGATTTGATTCCTCAGACCCTTTAAAGACATATGCACTGAATACAGTGACGTACGGTACAGCTTCTGCCCCGTATTTGGCCACAAAATGCCTAGTTTCACTTGCAGATCAATGTTCAGACCCAGAGGTTAGTCAGTCAATCAGACGTGATTTTTATGTAGACGACTACTTGAGTGGTGGCGATTCGATTGAGTCAGTCATAAATTTATGTCAAGGGGTAGTGAATACTCTCGAGTCCGCCAAGTTTCACCTTAGAAAGTGGCAATCAAATAGTCCGAAGATATTAGAGTCCGTTACTCATATAAAACCGGAAAATCAGGATAAAACATTAAACCTAAATGACACTCCTAGCAAAACACTTGGTCTATACTGGGACTGTAAAACAGACAGGTTATTCTTTTCTATAGATTTAAAACGTACTTCAAAAATTACAAAGCGTAATATTTTATCTTTAGTAAGTCAGGTGTTTGATCCTATTGGCCTCGTCGGGCCATGCATAGTTCAGGCTAAACTTATGTTACAGCAGCTGTGGATACTTAAATGTAACTGGGATGATGAAGTACCAACAGAAATAAAATCACAATTCATTGAGTTCGTACAGTCACTTCCAGCTCTTAACACTGTTCACATTCCTCGTTGGGTATCTTGTAGCAATGCTTCTTTAATAGAGCTACACACTTTCACAGACGCTTCTGAACGCGCCTATGGCGCGTGTATTTATGTGAGAACGGTAGCAGTCGATGGAACAGTTTGCGTTCGCCTTTTAGCTTCCAAAAACAAGGTCGCCCCTATAAAGTCCACAACCATACCAAGGTTGGAGTTGTGTGGTGCTTTACTGGGTGCAAGACTTTTTCTGAAGGTACGTAAATCACTCACTCTAAAGTTTAATCACTGTTACTTTCGGTGTGACTCAACGATCGTGCTTGCATGGCTGTTTACATTGCCAAGTCGGCTTAATCAATTCGTCCGCAACAGAGTGAGTGAAATCCAAGAAGCTACGATCGGACAGACGTGGAGCTATGTGCCTTCTAAGAGCAACCCCGCTGACCTCACATCTCGGGGGGTGAAGGCTGATTGCATCAGCTCGTCCACTCTTTGGTGGTCGGGTCCTGATTTTCTTAATCATAGAGAAATCAAATTTCCTACATCACCTAATACACAAATTCACTCTTTACCAGAAACATCATTGCATACAACTGCTGACACAAATAAACTAAATAATGACAACATATTTTCAAATTTAATTCATAAAAAATCATCATTTACGTCACTCATAAGAATCATAGCCTATGTACAAAGGTTTATCCATAATTGTCAAAAACAGAATAATAAAAAATCAACTTACTTATCAGTTTCAGAATTACAATCATCACAGAATCTTATATTACAGATTTCTCAACAGGAAATGTTTCCTGAGGAATATTCGTGTCTCATAGCTAATCAAGCCTTACATAAAAAGAATCGATTATTAAGTCTTTCGCCCTTCATTGATTCAGACAACTTAATACGCGTAGGTGGACGACTTAACAACTCCAACTATAGTTACAATGTTAAGCATCCTATCCTTTTATGTAGCAAACACCACTTGACAAAAATTATCTTTGAAAGAGAGCACAAAACACTCTTTCACGCAGGGCCACAATTACTTTTAGCACACATTAGACTCACCTACTGGCCTTTAGCAGGCAGGAATGTAGCTAAGCATGTAGTGCGTAACTGCGTTCGCTGCACTCGCTTCAAAGCTCGGCCTATGCAGGTCATCATGGGCAACCTACCAAGCGATAGGACCCGTCTAGAGTACCCTTTTTTGAATACAGGGCTTGATTATGCCGGGCCAGTGCTGATAGCCGACCGTAAGGGTAGAGGATGCAAGCTGCTTAAATCATACATTTGTGTTTTTGTCTGCTTTGCAGTCAGAGCCGTTCATCTGGAGCTGGTTTCCGACCTAACCAAGGAGGCTTTTCTTGCGGCCTTCAGCCGATTTATTAGTCGCCGGGGCAAGCCTCAACGTGTGTACTCCGACAACGGCACTACATTTGTGGGAGCTTTCAATGAGCTTTCACGCTTCTTAAAGGTTTCATCTAGTACTATAGAGTCAGATCTTGCAACAAAAGATATTGAATTTAAATTTATACCTGCCTACAGTCCACATTTCGGTGGGATTTGGGAAAGTGCAGTAAAGTCCACCAAACATTTATTACGTAGAGTCATGAGCCTTACTCATTTAACATATGAAGAGCTCTCAACATGTCTGATTCAGATAGAGGCTATTTTAAATTCCAGACCTTTAACACCTCTATCCACTGATCCATCAGACCTTTCTTATCTTTCTCCTTCACACTTCCTCATCGGACGACCACTCACGTCAGTCCCTCGTCCTCAGATCACCGATGACAATATACAGCGGCTACAGCGCTTCGATCGCATCGAAAAATTACGACAACATTTTTGGCAGCGCTTCTCTAATGAGTATGTGTCTCTCCTGCAGCAGAAAACCAAATGGCAGACAGCTGGGCAAGAGCTGAAAACAGGCACCATGGTCTTAGTGAGAAATACTAATCTTCCTCCTCTTCTATGGTTGCTGGGCAGAGTCGTTGCAGTGAAGACTGGCTCTGACGGACGTTGTCGAGTCGCCGACATCCTGACGAAGAAGGGTATAATAACACGTGCATACAACAATATATGCCCTCTTCCGGTCTCTTCAACATCATCTTGAAGACTGCTCTTCAAAGCGGGGAATATGTTCCTGACGTCGCATCGGGCCACACCACACCGCGGTCGCGGGCTTCCCCCACCACGCACTCGCTCGCCGACACCTTGAGCGTGCGCACACATATCGGTCGTCTCCTTAAATAAATTGTAACAGTACCTAATGAAGAAATATAGTCATTATCCAAATCAAGTAGTTTTACTCAGTCAAGACCACCAGCAGCACACCTGGAGCTTGATATTCAACAAGGAATCTTTGCAGAAAACCCTCCAGTCAATAAGCCAATTTCGTGAACGGTAGAAGACTTACTGACCTTTTTACAGTGTTATCAATTGGATTTTAACAGTATTTTTGCAGTATCAAGGCACACATGTGTACTCCTTCTATTGGCTACTGGTAGAAGAGTCCACGATTTAACTCTTTTATCAATAGGAAATGGTGATTTCGTAGATAAGGGAAATGAAATATAATATTCTGGCCAAAGTTTGGCTCTAAAACAGATTTGGCATCATATAGACAATCAGGATGGTTGTTGAAAAAAAGGAGAAATAAATTCGGATGTTCGACTGGATCTAATCTTTTAGGTTAAGAAAACCATTTTTATTTCAAAAATGCGCCGTAACGCGGCATGTAACGAATGCCTGTTCAAACTATCACAAGAGGAGTAGTCAAGAACGCCTCAGCAACTGTGATAGCACAGTGGATAAAGACATTATTCAAAGAAGCAGGCATATCTGGATCAGCAGGTAGCTTCAGAGCTGTAGTTGCGACTAATAACTGAATGAGTTATCAGTGTAATATTGATGAAATTCTAAAAAGAGGAAATTGGCGATCCAGAAATAGTTTCTTTCGGCATTTTTTTAAGGAAATAAAACCAAACCCTAGTTGCAATACAAATATTGTTAGTAAAAACTTCACAACAATTAGCTACACGCTAATTAATCATAATATGATTTATTATTATTCAATTATGTTGATTTTGTGAGAAGTTTATTTTGAGTTATTTTCTATGATCTAATTTTCAATGTAAATTTTTATAATTCACTTATTATATACATTTTCGTGTAGTCTATAAGTAGTTTCTTAACACGTTCTGTGCGGCCGACACGTATGTGCGATTTTCGAACCTTCACCAAGTGCTACCGTCGCATATGCGTGTCCATACAATTTATGTACTTCCTTCGAATGCGGCGCGCCGCACCTGTGGGTTTTTTGTAGCAGTGAATGTGTTAAACAAGTCTCATATTGAAATCTCAGACATTAAGACTAGTCAGGCAGCGCCGGCAGATAATAAACACGTCTCAAATGTGGTTCAAGCGTAGGCTCGAACACCTAAATAGAACCGTTTTTCCCCCGAAGGGTAAAAAACGGATATTTAGGTTTCAGCCGTAGCTTGAACCACACTTAAGCGCCTTGCCGGCACCAAGTACTGAAGAAGATGGCCGCCGCGCGCTGCCCGTCAAGTGCGAGACAAGGACAGGTATAGTGGTGACATCACGAATTTACGTAGAAAAGAGCGAGACAGGAGATGTTGTTGACGAATATTGGAACGTTAATCTCAAATGTGGTTCAAGCTACGGCTGAAACCTAAATATCCGTTTTTTACCCTTCGGGGGAAAAACGGTTCTATTTTTATTTTTTCTACGTCGAAGTAATGACAATAGAACCCACAAAAAAAAAATGTTGAACCGAAATCAGTATTTATTTATTTTTATTTTTTCTAGGTCGAAGTAGCACCTCTGTCTGGGACAAATACATTGATAAATCTGTAGATTCCTTATACTAAGGTTTATCACCCACAAAAATATTACTTTCAATTTGGGCCTAGGTTTCGAGTAAATGATTTTCAAAAATATGTGTTAGGGTTGACACTATTTTGACCTTTTGATACATTTAGTTTTTATTACATAAATCAGCAGCTTTTTTATCTTAAATATACGATAGAATAGTAACAATTAATATTAATACACTTTTTACGTGAAATTTTAAAAATATGTTGGCTACTGTGATAAAATAAATAATAGTCGGATAAACCCGTGCGTGTAAAACAATGCCAAGTACATGCACATGCTATATCATTAACTAACATTTTATTATTTCCGATGAAGGGTTACATGTGGCGCGGGAAGCGGTCCACCTTCGATAAGCTGTTGCTAAAACCCCGCGCTAATATACATGATCTGGAGGGACGGGGTGAGGCACCATGGAGCCGTTACAGACCCATGGCGCCACTTTGCCTCAGCAGGGGCTTACCCAGCCTGCTGGGGGATGTCCATCCGGGCCCCGACCGGAGGACTTACTGAGGCAAGGGGGTCATGAGGGCGCCAACCCTCATGTTGGTAGGCGAGTGGCAAGTGAAGCTCTGGAATGCGCCTCAGCCGGTACCTTACGACCTCCGGGGGTATCCGCAAATAGGCAAGGAGGGCACAGTCGACTACATATCTATGAATGCTTTTTCTATCTATGAAAGTAAAAAACATTAAAAAAAATGGAGCGCCTGAAGATCTACCTTACTCGGACTTAATATAGTTTTGAAGGAATTTGGGCATAATTTAAAACCACTGTCGTCTGTTGACAAGAATCGACTTATTGATAAAATCAGTTTCTTCCTCACAAACACAATGAAGATGAAATGATGGTGTTGCAAAAGCAACAAAGGACTTTTTAAGAGAAGACACAAAAGATATTTAGAAAAGTCTTTTTTCGACGATCTACCTGACGACTTAAAAATCAATGTCCACGATGGTCGCCCGACGAACACATCGATTTCTGACGAGCCTGATATAAGCAACATCGATGAATCAAGAGGCGCCAGTACTAGTATAGAACTGTCTACTCTTTCTTCAGAGCCCGAAACTTCAGACAGTCAAAGTAAAAGTTTGGATTACAGACAGCAACTGAGAATTAGAAAATGCCTACAGGAATCTTTTCAGAATGAACCACCAGCAAAAGTTATAAAAGGTTTAGTTTCAACATTATCTGCTGAAAATAAATTGACTCCTAGAACTACGAAAGATTTAGAAGCAGTAATTCAATCATGTCTTGTTTCTCCTACTCGGGCTTCCAAAGTTAAGAAAAAATTAACTATGGAGCCAAAGCCCTATACTGCTGAAGAGGCGTTGGGGGTCATAATTCATAGTGTCGAGACCTATAAAGACAGACAGTAAGACCTTAAGAGGAGCTCGTGGCTAAGTAATAACAGCCGCACGGGTCGATCCATCAGGTTAAGCTACGTTTGCCGGGGTTGGTCTGTGGATGGGTGACCATCTTTTCATACCGAGACTCCTCCGTGCCTCGGAAAGCACTTTAAGCCGTTGGTCCCGGCTGTCATTCGGTGATCTTTGATAGTCGTTACGGGTCGTCAGAAGCCCGAAAGTCTGACAACCAGTCTTACCAAGGGGTATCGTATTACCCTGTAACTGGGTTGTAGAGGTCAGATAGGCAGTCGCTCCATGTAAAATACTGGTATTCAGCTGCATCCAGTTAGACTGGAAGCCGACCCCAACATAGTTGGGAAAAGGCTAGGCAGATTGCAGTAAGACCTTAACAGTCGAGGGTATTCTGTTTATCTACCATATGCCCAAGTGCTTCTTGCATGAAAAGCATGCTATCATGCAGAAGAGATAAGAGTGACGGATGTTGAAGCATCCGTTTCTTTAAAGTTTAATATTAAAGTATTATCATAAAAACCTTCCGCAATTAATTCTCTAAATAATGGTAAAAACAAAATGAACAAACAAAAAACTTGGAAATTAACGTTTTTGTAACTTTAAGAACTTACGGCAGTTGAGCAGGAAATTGACGAATAATTTGTCTGAGGATTTGGAGTGCCAGGAAACATGTTCATTTGCACGTGTGGTGGTGGCGGCGGCGGTGGTGGATTCGTGGCGAGCGGGGACACAGGCGGCGCGGCCGCGCCTGCGCACCCCCCGCCGCCCACGTTGCTTGGGCTGCCCGTCGTCGACAGCCGCGAGAATGCCGCAAGCGCATCAGGGAAATTAGGAGGAGTAGCTGGAGTATTACATGGTGTCATCAGTTGCTGAAATAATAAAATTAATTTATACAATTGTTATTTTAAAAAATGGACGATGGCCAAAAATGGTTTAGACTATAAATTAACGTCTTAATGAAGTTGACCTTCATTAAGACGTTCATTTAAGTCAAGTGCAGCATACTTATCCGATGTATTGATGCCGATCCCGTGCATTGCTTACTGCACGGGATCGGCATCAATTCATCGGATCGTCCATCCAGGCGTCAACTCAACTTGAGCACGTAACCGGCGCGGGGTAATTGCGTAATATACATACAATGGCAATCGATGGTAATGCCTTTCATTTTGCCAGTTCAGCCACGTTCATTGCGTTATTCATATTGCTAAGCAGACGAATTTTTCAAACCTATAAAGCAATGAATTTGGAATTTCCTCCAAAACCGGATTTTGATGTATGCTAACACAAATGTACTGAACGAAATTTTTTTTCGCGATTTCAGGTTTGGTCCCATAGTAAAAGTTGTTCATAACGATGAGTACAATGACCCCTTAAGAGTTTGTTGGTGTTTTACCAATAACCCTGTATATATATAAACAAAACTAATTCTATAAACGATAATTATAATTAAGCCACTTATTTACTTAATATTTAAATGTTTGTGTATGCGTGCACGAGAGTGCACGGATGAATATATGTATGCGTCTGCGGTATTGAAATTCTTTGATAGTTTTGAGAAGATCTTCAGTTTCCTGGTAATTTTACTTTAGTAATAGGCTTTGTAATTGTTTTTTGCATTTGGTTTTTGTTAAGTTTTGTATGAATTATATTTTATTGATACGGTTGTAGAGGCAAGAGCTATTTATATTAAAATTTCTATTGGCAAGAGATATGCGACTGTAATTCACACACTATGTCTTTCCCACGCTTGTTGTTCGGCTTATAAGGGATTGTAGCATGCTTACGCATGACGGTCTGCAGCACATAGAACCGTCTTACTGTGAGTACAGAGCATTGTTGGTACAAAGCGGTAGTCGGGAATCTAATAAAAGGCTTCTTTAAAAGCACTTACTTTACGGTAGAGAGAGCCTTTTCAGTTTCATGATAGGCTAGCTGCCATTCTTTTGCATGCACAATCAACGCCGTGCCATCCGCATATGTAATTATTCAGCAATTATTAATTGACAGTTGACACAGGTCGTTAATGTACACCAAAAATAAGGTGGAACCAAGCACACCGCCTTGTGGGACTCCATATGTGAGAAATTCTTCCTTGCTGGTGATGCGTTATGTATGAGGTCACTACAATTCTAATTATTATAATTCTGTAAATACCTATTTGTTCCGGTCGCAAATCATATTTAGATCACTATACAACCTGACACTGATTCCAAATTATAAATGCGAAAAAACGCGAAAACTTGAATTTCGCGAGCTACCTTAGCAAAATCAAAAGTCATTTATTCAAACTAGGCTGAGAATCAGCACTTTTCGAACGTCAAAATTACATAAGACATTCCCCCAAAACGCCCGCCCTTCAAGTGTGAAGTGTCCTAGTGCTTTAGCTGAGGAGAAGTGGCGCAACAAACTCCCCAGCTGTCTGTTCAGTTAAAAAATATGTTCTATACAACACTGCGCAAACTAATATATCTAAGTACATTACGCAACACAAACATTAAATTAAATTAAATTATTTGCTATAAGTCAGCTAGCACACGCCAATATACCAAAAAAAAAAGAAATATCAAAAACTATACTCAAGCAGAAATAAAAATACAAAACTAAAAACGTAAGCAGAACTTTAAACCTAAATAAAAGCCTCCAGTAATAACGGGCGTGCCCACTTACATATAGCCGTACATGTAGTCGTAACTCGAAGTCACAAATGATAAACTAGGACCATCGAAGTAGAATAAACAAAGAGTTAAATTACTAATAACAAAACAAAACCAAAGTCAGCAAGATAGCGCATACCGCATACCCCTTAGGCGTAAAAAAGTAACAGAAAGAGTTAGTTACTTTCGCCATTATAAGTTTGGATAGTATATGGACTATGGATGAACCAATGTATTATTTTTCAAATTTTTAAAAAGATATAATTAAGATGGTTCTTAAAAAAATATGCTTGCAATGGCTGATACGGTACCTGACGGTAGTGCGGTGCAGCAATTCCATTAGCGCCAGCAGGAATGGCCACTTCTTGAAAAAATATTGATAACGCTGTCTGAAATTAATAGATTATAATATGATAAAAAAGGAATGGGCATAATATACCGTGTCATACAAATACTATAGCTATTCAATCCGAAGTTGCTGTAAATGGTGTTTTATTGTTATTTGGTGCAATATTTTTTTAACTAAATACCGGCAAACCATTTTGATGCCGAGTATGGTTGAAGACAGAACTAAACTAACATTTATCGTCTGTCCTTTTCTTAATGAAATAGAAAGAAAGATGCACTGAACTTAAATTTAGTTTAGTTCGTTAAAAAGGGACTCGGCGCCAATGTCAGGTTGTTAAATTAATATTGCACTGCGTATACAAAAAGAGTTATATAATAATAATCGTTTATTTTGGAACAAAAACAGATACAATCATAAAAATAGTTAAAACGATGATAACTGCAAAAGTTAGTAACTGTGGCGCAGCTATCAACGCCCGGCTCCTAGTGAGAGGGTAGTTCGTTCCAGAGAAAAACATATTTTTAAACTTTAATATGTAAGTGGTTAAGAATAAAAAGGAAAAAATAAATAAAGAAAAACACAAGGGTGGGAGGGTGTGTATATGTGTGTGTGAGGGTGTGTTAGCGTGTGAGTGTGAATGTGTTACACTTCCACAAGTTTTTCAGTTGCATCATATGTAAGCGATTTTAGCCAAGTATTGAGACTTTTCTTGCATTTATTTTGGGTGAGAGAATAGATGTTGAGCCTTTTGTTAATTCTATTGTATAATTTTGAGCTTATGTAGGAACAATGACGACGTGCTGCTACATTTGTACAAGCTTTTACATTGCATACTCGATCTGAACGGCGTCTACTGTTACATCTGGCTAGTTCATAGGGAAGCTGGGAATGTTTACGTAGCACTGCCTGAGAAACAAACAGCTGTCTGGCTGTTAGGACCTGGCAGAGAGAATACAGGGATATTGTAGGAAAGCGTATAGGTTTCCTCGCAAGGACTTTCAGAACTGCTCTTTGAGCTCTCTCAATGCGTAACATAGAAGTCTTATGAGCTCCACCCCACACTGTTAAGCAATATCCCATCACTGACTGAGCCAGTGCAAAATATACATTTATTAAAGTCCCAAAGTCTGCCGCAGATCGAAGTTTCTTAAAGATATAGGTACACTAGTCAGCAAATAAACCGAGCCACCCGCTACCTAGGAACTCTGATTCGATTTTCTCAAAAAGTATAAAACTTACAACTATCAAAGTTGTACCTACAAAAAGTGCGTTTCATGGTGATTAAAATGACTACAAATTAATTCGAAAGTACCGTCAACTCACATTGTAATCAAGCAACAAACACAATGCTAACGATTTGCTCTGTTTTCACCAGAGTTTGAAATTAGCGTTCTTTTTCTCTACAATGAGGGTAGTCGGATATTTCTTATCATTTCTTTAGTTTTTGTCCATCGTTTGCTCAGACGCGTGTGTTTTTGCTACTTTTTTCGATTAATAATGGATACAACACCTCAGGAAGCAGCTCAAGCTGTAGCATTACTTCAAGCAGGCATTGCGCAACGTGAAGTCGCTCGAAGGCTTCGAATCAGCAGATCTTCGGTGCAACGAGTTTACAGACGATACCTAGAGACTGGAGCATTCGATCGCCGTCCAGATACGGGCAGACCTAGGGCTACATCAGCAGCAGATGATCGTTATATCCACCTTACTGTTCTGCGAAATCGCCACCTCAACGCAGTTCAAGTCCAACAAAGTCTGCGTGACGAACGCCAAGTGGTCATAAGTTCAGATACCGTCAGAAGGAGACTTGCTGAACGGAACCTGACCCCAAAAAGAGCTGCAACAGGCTCAGCATTAACGGTAGCACACCGTCGAGCACGACTTGAATTTGCTCGAGAGCACTGCTCTAATGTCCAATACATTAGAGCAGTGGAGTAATGTACTCTTCACTGATGAGACCAGGGTGAGTCTACATGGAAGTGATCGACGTCAGAGAGTATATCGTCGTCCTCGATGCAACACTGAGAATAACGTTCTCCAGAACGTTATTCTCAGTGTTGCATCGAGGAAACTGTTGCTTATGGAGGAGGATCTGTAATGGTCTGGGGCGGCATCTCGTTAACAGCACATACAGCGTTAGTTTTCATCGAACCGACGGGCCATACACGTGGACTGACTTCTCATCGCTACATTACTGAAATCCTCGCAGACCATGTGGTACCTTACGCAGAATATATCGGACAGGATATGCAATTGATGCATGATAATGCACGGCCTCATGTTGCTCATGTGGTGACCCAGTATCTACGCGACGTCAGCATTCGTACGATGGACTGGCCAGCTCGAAGCCCGGACTTGAATCCGATAGAACACTTATGGGATGAGCTGAAACGTCGGGTTCGAGCCCGGGTACCTGCTCCAACAAGGCTTCCAGAGCTGCGAATCGCAATTGAAGAGGAGTGGAATACAATTCCTCAAGATTTTATCGTCAGGCTCATAAGGTCGATGAATACAAGGATGCTGGCAGTTATCCGAGCAAGGGGAGGGAATACGGAATATTGATCAAAAACTTTTTTTTGATTTTATCTTTGTTTTTGGCTTTAATTTTTTTTTTCACTTTATCATTACTAACGATTGTCACGACTGGAAAACGACTCTTCTTTGTAAAATCCTTAATAAACACTGAAATATTGATTAAACCCAATGAGTTTCCTTTCATTTCAATCACAATGAAACGCACTTTCTGTAGGTACAACTTTGATAATTGTAGGTTTTTTTAGTTTTTGAGAAAATCGAATTAGAGTGCCTAGGTAGCGGGTGGCTCGGTTTATTTGCTGTCCAGTGTATAAAAGCTTCCTGAGGCGTGTCACGACTGAGTCAATTTGTTGGTGCCATTTAAGGTGACTATCAAGTACAATACCAAGATATTTAAGTTACGCCTATAATTTGTTGTTGTACACGGTACTTGTAATAATGATCGTAATCTTAGGTTATTTTGATTAGTACAAAGATAAATTTTACTAAGTACGAGTAAATCGGGACAATCGATTGATCCATTTGCAATGTTGATAAGAAAACAGATGTCATTATTATTACGCCTTAATTCTAATGATAGAAAGTGATAACGCTTACACCGGTGCGGTGCATAGCCGTTTGAAAACTGTTGTGCCTTGAAATCTAGGTATCTCTTAAATTTCTTCTGAACTGTTTCAATACGGGATTTATACGCCTCATATTGAGGGTTAAATACTTGGGAAGCATACTCAAGGATACTGCGCACGTAAGGACAGTAAAGGACCTTTACTGGTTTCAGAGCATTAAGTTCGCATTACGAATCCCATAGCTTTGGAGGCTTTCTTTATGATAGATTCTATATGTTCGTCAAAAATTAGTTTACTGTCATGTATCACGCCAAGATCTCTAACACTATGCAGTTTATTTATGTAGTAACCATCTAATTTATAGGTAAAATCAACTAAACGTCTTTGCCGAGTGAATGGTACGTGAGAACGTTTAGACACCTTAAGCTGCAGTTTATTATACCTGTAATATTCCACAAACTGTCCAGATCGGTCTGGAGTTGCTCCGCATTAGATATTGTACGCACCAATTTATGGATCTTCATATCATCTACGTATATCATATGCGATATGTGTGTTTCTAAAACAGGTTTTAATGTCAGCAATAAATATAATAAATAATAATAGGGAACCGAAAATCGAACCTTGAGGGACTCCTGATGGGATAAAACTCGATCAAGACGTATATCCCCGTAACACGACAGCCTGTGATCTATTTTCTATATATGACGAAAACCATCGAAACAAATCACCTTCTATTCCTACAGACAATAGCTTCTGTAGAAGTACACGATGATCTATCCTATCAAAACATTTACTGTACTCGGTGTAAATCACGTTTACCTGATGACCTCTCTCCATTCCATCTGTTATGATGTCGTTGGACAATACTAAGTTGGTGGTAGTAGAACGTTTTCTAAGTGATTTTTCATAGCCGAGTTTTATGTGTACACCAATCTCTCTAAAACTTTTGAAAAAAGACATAATTTAGCTATGTAGGCCGATAGTTTTGTACGTCGATTTACTACTTTTTTGGAGATAGGCTTATCACATAAGCAGCGATCGGAATAGGTAGTGCTAATTTATTTAAAGTTCGAGGAACATAGATGAAAGTCGGAGACTTACTTATGACTATATTTTATTACGGGACAACGGTCCCGGAATTCTTACACATCGCCTAAGAAAATTAAAAAAATAATGTTATTAATACAGTTATTATTTGTATTACTTATTTTGTATCCCAGAAAAGTTAGTACACATTTTTTTTATAATTTTCAAAAATAAAAGACAATCTTGCTATCTTAGATTGAATGTATTCTTTTTATTACCTGAGTTTGTAAAAAAACTCGAAAGCTAATATCAGGTTGGCGGAAAAGTCTTGCACCAAGATATTAGACTTAATGAGTATATTGATAACTTTGTTATTTACAATAATTAATCAGTAATGTAATCCCCAAATAACTCTATTACTCTGGCCCATGTAGTTGGTAGATTGTTGATGCCCTGCGCCCAGAATTCCGGAGGCTGTGCAGAAAGAAATTGTCCACTGCCATTTTGAGGTCTTCGTAGTTTTAAAAATTTTTCTCACGCAAAAAAAGCTTTAGTGGTCGGAACAAGTGGTAGTCGAATGGTGCGAGATCCGGTGAGTACGGTCGGTGGGCAACCGGGTGCCATCCAAGCTCTACGATTTTTGTCAAGTCTCCGAAGCGACATGAGGTCGCACATTATCATGGAGTAAGTGAACATTTACACGTCTCGGTCGTTTTTCTCTTATTGCATCAGCCAGTTTCTGAAGCTGTTCAGTATAAATGGAAGTCGTAATCGCGCTTCTCGCAGGGAGAAGCTCGTAATAGAGTGGGCCCTTCGCATCCCACCAAACGGAGAGAAGATGCTTGCGTGAGTGAAGGTTCGGCTTTGGCTGCGTTGGTGGCTCTGCGTCGTAAGGAAGCCAGACGGCGTGCCGTGTGTTGTTATCACAGAGAATCCAGCTCTCATCGCCGGTTACCAGATCTTCAAGAAACTCTTTCCGATGTGGCTGAAAAAGAAGCGATTCACAAATACTAACTATGACTTGACGATGACTGTCAGTTAGTTGATGTGGAATCCATCGTGCCATTACTTTACGATAGCCGAGTTTGTGTAAATGAGCCTCGACGGTCGAATGATGACAGCCAAGTCTCTGCCAAATCAAGCGTATTTATTTCTGGATTAGCCTTTAAACAGCGGAATAATTACTCATCGTCGAAGGTGGATGGTCGCCCAGATAGCTCGTGATCTGCAAGAGTTATATCTCCCGATGCAAAGCGAGCAAACCAGCGGCTTATCTTCCATCGCGATACAACAC
The DNA here is from genome assembly GCA_948252095.1 of Dicycla oo. NCBI lineage: Eukaryota > Metazoa > Arthropoda > Insecta > Lepidoptera > Noctuidae > Dicycla > Dicycla oo. The sequence goes on along the minus strand of OX411720.1, from coordinate 14,694,447 downwards.
CTTCACCGAACGCTTTGCTGATGTTAGCGGTAGCCACACTCAAGTTGTGTCCCTGACGCCACTCGTAAAAGATGATCGTTCGAAGTTGATGTTCACTAATCATTTTCACAAACTAACCAAATCCTCACTAGCGCGCCTTTATATACCCTTGATATGATAGCTTCGAGAACCTTCTACAATATTCTTACGTATCCCAGATCAATACTAAATATTCCGGAAAATTTTAGTAATTTTAATTTCTTGTGCAATACCTTTTCCGCCAACCTGATATAAACTGTTTTATAAAGTTAAAATACCAGCATTAATAAAATAAATAATATATTTATTAAAGCAATGCAAAGGTTAAGAAAAACAAGTTCCATCATGTATATGTCTTAAAATACCATTTATTCCTTTCGTACAATTATTTTAAAAGTAAGACACAATGTGAACAGAAATTAAGCTCAACAAACAAACTTGTCACTCATACTTAAATTCATTCAGAATAAATGCGTTGTTATTGAAAAGTTGAACCTTACTCTGAATCTTCACATGGCTTTTAAATAAAATAAATGTAGACAATAAAAAAAATAAGAAATTATCATGTTGATTAACATCAGCTTAGCATTTTTTTTATTTTTATTTTATTAAATAAAAAAGTTAGTGAAAGTATATAAAGTATTAGAATATAATTTTAATTTACCTTGCGCTCAAAGTCCAAGAGAATAAATCCGTATATCACAGGTGATATCAGAGTCCATAAAGTGTAGCTAAAAGTCGTCGTTCCAAGTAAAAACACCGGTCGTTCACAATGCAAATCAAACCCATAAAACAAAAGCCCGAAAACTTGGCGGACGCGTCCTTTTTGTTATACTTTTTCCCCAACCTAATAATTATAAACTTGACATTGGCTAAATGCACAAACCGTGCGAAGCCAAAAGGAAAAAAAAACAAAACAAAAGCCCAGTCGTCAAAAATATCACTCGAAAACAACGAAACACCCGTGCACATAACCGAAAGATTAGACGACGAATGCGTATTCTAGGAAGAAAAATACAAAAGTGATATGAACGTAAGCGTAAAGAAGAGGTACTAGACATAAGTTTATTCATCTCTCTCACACTTACACAGCAAGTCGCAGCGCGGTGTCTAAATCTATTCTTGTATCACTCTTGTTTTTCTTAACTTTTGCCTTGCTATATACAGGGTGACTCAGAAGACCTCTTTTGATCCAGCGGCCCCATATTCTGTTGTGCATTATTAATCATTAGATGAAGTTCCCAACAATGTTCATTAAAGTTTTTGAATGCTTTCGACATGTCAAAGTTTTCTTCATATTTTTGATGGAGTCAACCCTAAATTTGGTTGACATCTATTCTCTCTTCTTTGATATAGGGATGAATGCGTCAGATAAGACACTTAACACATAATAGTAAAAAGCCTATAATTTTCTTGCATCAGAGAGGCAAGTTGATTTTTTTTTTCATGATTGAATTAAGTCTTGAATACCAGTATGATATGCGAAATACCTACGCAGAGTAGAAGTAGACGTAGCTACATACATCTGCATAAAACTGCAGTTTAAACCCAACTACAAGGTTTTTATAAAATACAATTACCTAGTAAAAAGTTTAATAAAAAAAATATTAGCTCCCAATGAAAATTAATTCCATTTGTTTAACAGGTATCTATCCTCAAAAGTAAGATATCGAACGACCTAACTGTTTTCGTTACTCTTTGGTGAAATACATTTTTATAAGAATTAATTGCAGTTTTAATCCTCCGATTGGTAGAAATGCCACCAATATCTTGCAATTTCCTACACTATACTGCACGCCCATTGCTTCCGTCTTTCTTATTGGATATCGGCATCGGTTGAAGAATGCTTCAAATCCGAAAGATTTTTTAAACTGAAATGATTTTGAATGTTATTTAATCATAAAAATAAGATTCAAAATCATTTCAGCTTACAAAAATCTTTTGGCGTGCCGCCGTGCCGCCGCGCGCGGCCTTTGAGCTCGCCGACACCTCGGAAAGAAAATCACTAAAAGATTCCGTACATGTGTAATAATAACGCGATTCTATTCTAAGACCGGGCAATCTTTTTGGGTTTTTGGATACTGTATTCGATTATTTTGGAATTAGATTTGTTTCATAATTATGGCAATGTATTTTATTTCTTTATCATTTAAAAAATGCAGAAAATAGGTAAACCACTAAGATTTGTAATTAATGCTACAAATACTAGTCAACCTCGATAATACAATTTTAACTGGCCGCTTATCACATCATGGGACAGTACAATACCGTAAGCAAAATGTAGGTGCACTGCTATCACTAGGTACAATATTTTATTTTAAAAATAGTACCTATATATTATCGGAATTCACTTAATATCTTATTGATCCCTAAAATTGTGTACATTTTTATTATTGTAGGCTAGTTAAGTAATTAGGCATTTATTTCGCTAGTTCACTTCATTCTTTCGAGCTGGATGCATGTCGTCCTAGTTTCGCGTTGAATTGCAGTGAATTTTGCGAGGAATCATGACCGAATATGCGAACAATGAATATTATGACATGATAATGTGTGTAGGTGCGACTGACGGTAATCTTGCAGCAGCAAGACAACTGTCTAAGTTCTGTGTACCTTTTGTGTTTGTTGTCCTTATTGTGAATAATATGTTCATGTGCTAAAACTATGAGTGTACTTACGTGTACCTACGTGTGTAAAGCTGCGCAGGATTTGAAAAGGAAAATGGTATGGTATGTACAAACTTAATAATTACCGTACTGATCATTTCACTCGCGCGATGAGGCAACAGCTGGCCAGGTCAAAGGACGCGACAATACCTACATACCTACGGCCTGCGGTCATTGATTTATTTGGCTCCGCCTATCTAGGGTTGCTACGACATAGCAAAATTAAAATATTATTTGTATTTTGTAAGAGAAAACCGAAATTATTTAAAGTTGAGATATGACCATGGCGACCTTCCAGAATAACTAATAGTGTATTAAACAATACACTGTTTTCGGTATAACAGGGGTATTTTGAATCACACTGTATACAACGTGTTAATATGAATGCGCAAAACCTGAAAATGTTTTGTTCAGAATCAATAGTAGAAACCATTCCACTAATAAAAAATATGGGTCAGATTTTGTATATAAAAAAACATTTTTAGTTACGCCGCTTTTAAAATTACTTAGAACTGACTCACGCGCACGAAACAGCAATGTTGCGATCATGTTTGATAGCAAGATTGTCTTTTATTTTTGAAAATCATAAAAAAAACATGTCCGCTGATTTTTCTGGGATACAATATTTTGTATCCCAGAAAAATCAGCAGACATGTTTTTTTTATGATTTACAATCAATAACTGTATTAATACCATTATTTTTTATGTTCTTAGGCGATGTCCCGAATTCCGGGACCGTTGTCCCGTAAAAAAATATTGTCATATGGAAGTCTCCGACTTTCGTCTATGTTCCTCGGACTTTAGGTAAATTAGCACTACCTATGGCAGACTTCCATATATTAGGTACGACACCACATCTTAACGACCAGTCCAACAAAAAAACAGATAGGTGCCACTAGGCTCTTCGCACAGTTTATTATGAAAATAGGAGGGATCATGTCTGGTTCACCCGATTTCAACGGATCCAGATTGTTAGGTAGCTTTAATACTCGATCCGGACAAACTATGACCGAGCTAAGACATACTGATGTAATGCTGTGAATGGGTATCAAAATTCAAGTCGAGATCACTTGAAGGAGTGTCCTAAAAGGCAAATGATGTGAATGGGTATCTAAATTCAAATCGAGATCACTTGAAGGAGTGTCCTGAAAGGTTGACTGAAAGTAAGAAGCAAAAAGTTCAGTGACACTCACCTGTCTGCGGTCCTATCCATATAGTGAAATACTTTAGGCAAGGTGTTATTACGCCTTTTACACTTTACGTACGACCAGAATAATTTAGGGTTACTGACGATTGAGGCTTCTATTTTTATCATATAAGCAGAAAAACATTCTTGCTCTTGTTGGTTGGCGCAGCTTCGCAAGAAAATAAACAAGTGATAATGGGATATGCTACCGTATATTTTATATTTGTGATGATGTTTATATTTTTCATTTAAAACTTTAATCAATGCACGAGTGAACCAAGGGGGATGAACCGCTTTTTAATTGTTTTGACCGGAATGTGTAAGTCCCTGAGTTCGTTAAGTTTATTATAAAAGAGGCAAACAGCTTGGTCCACAGATTTGCTGAAGAAAAAGATTTTAATGAATATAACAACGCATTATATTCTCTGTCTGTGAAATTCAAATAACATTTGAAATTGACAGTGTCCGGCAGAAGTTTCGGTTTCGGACAAATATTCAGGTTGGCCCAATGAGTGGCCAAAACTTCGGCCAAAGAGTGACCAAAACTTCGGCCCGGCCGAAACTAGCGTTTATGAGGTGTCAGAGGTGTTTTGTTTTTATTTCTTTATTTCAAAATAGGCCTGCTCTTGACCTCGATCTGGCCTGATGGAAAGCGATGGATAAAGTCTACGATAGAACGAGCAAGCCCAGAAGATGCCTGTTCACTCTTGCTTCGAAGGCTGACAGGTTATACGTGGAAGGGAACACAGACGCTGGCAGAGAATTCCACACTTTGGCCGTGCGCATAATAAATGTGGAGGAAAAGCGATAGTACCCTGCAGTACGTATAGTAGTCCGATAGTGGAAGGGAGGTGGCGGGATCAGGTCTTGGAACTCCTGCGCACAAGCCAAGAAGGCCGACAGGCAGGCAACATTACGCCGATGACTGAGGCTGTGAAGCGTAACCCCGAGTGGTTACGCTTCTTCGTCGCCTATGAGCCTTTTTGCTCTGCGTTCCACCGAATTAAGTACAGCAAGCTGGTATTTTGCTGAGCCCTCCCATAAGCGGCTGCAATACTACATACAGGAACGGTCCTGAGCTTTGTACAAACTCGGTAGCTGTCCAGATGTGAAGTACCGCCTCACTTGACAGGCCCGCTGGCGTGGTTGGTTAAGATACCACCTATCACGCCGCAGGTCGTGGGTTCGATTTCCATCCAGGACAAACATTTGTGTGCATGAACATGTCTGTTTGTCCTGAGTCTGGGTGTAATTATTTATATAAGTATGTATTTACAAAAAAAGTAGTATATGTAGTATACTATAGTACTATAGTATCAGTTATCTGGTTTCCATAGTACAAGCTCGGCTTAGTTTGGGACCAGATGAACGTGTGTGAAAATGTCCCAGGATATTATTATTACTTTATTTAGGATTTCCAGCTTTTTGGTCACGTGTTTTAGACTCGATGGATGAGCCGGAATTGAGGTCTGTCTGATGACAACTCCATTCCTAAAAGCCCCAGGCGATATTGGTACAGGTGCACTTTGGAAAGTGATGGAAACGGGGGCCTTTTGGCAGTGAAAAGAAAAGCTTGTGTTTTCTGAGCAGGTTGACCAGGTTGTCGTCGCCCTACTGGGAAATTAGATTTAAGGCCAAATTCATTCGCTCCACCATGGGCTCTCTAAGAGTAGCTATTTCCTCTCTGCTGGCTCTTGCACTGGACAGTTATCTTTCCGAGACTGTGTCGTAATCTGCGTACCCGATATCACCAAACTGTAGCAGGTCGTTGATATGCAGCAGAAATAGAGTTACAGAGAGAACAGACCCCTGAGGAACACCGGCATCAAAAGCCGTAGGATCCGATGAGCAAGCATCTATGAACACTCTGATCCGTCGCTCACTCAGGAAGTCGGAAATCCAGTTGCGAAAGTTAGTACGGATGCCGAATTTGAGAAGCTTACCCAATAGATCAATATGCCAGACCATGTCGAAAGCCTTTGATATATCAAGGGCTTCGCCGTGTCTATCAATAGCCTCGCCCCAGCAATGCGTGACATACACAAGAAGATCCTCCAGTTGATCGACCACGGCGGAAACCATGCTGATGGTCACTGAAGAGCTCATTATTAAGAACCCTTTCCGTCAATTTACATAGTATAGTTATGGCGATTGGTCTGTAGTTCACAGGGTCAGCACCGTAACCCTTTTTGGGCACTGGCTGCACATAGCAAGCTTCCAGGACTCAGGCACCACTCCGCTTTTTAGAGGCGATACAAGCACGCCAAGACAGGAGACAACTCTGGAGCACAGCTTTTCAGAACTCTTGCGGGTATTCCGTCAGAACCGCTAGCTTTATTCACGTCCTAACTGCAAAGGGCTTTACTCTTTCATGTGAATTGAGATCTCCTGCATTGCGGAGCCACAGTGTGTTATGTTAGGTGATAGATAGATAGATAAAGCATTTATTTAGTGAACACAAAAGACATAGCACAACACACAAAAATACAATTAGATGATAACAAATTACATGAATATAATATGTAAAAACAAGGTGCCAATATAAGAAAAAGAAAACATACATATAATAAAAAAAAAGTGACACGAGTGAGTGAGTGAGTAGGTGGTAAATTAGAGACCGTAAAAGTCGTGAATTTTCAGCAAAGATGGAGGCAAACATGTCTGCTTCTCTTGTGCGGTATCAGCCAGCGTTAAGCGTAAGAATATTAAAGCCCCGTCCGATTAGCTCAAAACTCAGTATTTATACTTTTGAGAGACAATAAACAATAATAAGTTTTTGAGGTTTTTGAAAGCTGATCCCTGAAGAAAAGTCGATCCTTGAAGGGGCAAAAGCGGTAATTAAATTTTTAAGGGGAGGATTTTACTGCGTGGCTCATCGGACAAATAAACTTTTTTACGGTTTCAAAATAAAGGTGCATTATCAGTCAGTCAGTCAGGACTTTAGATATGATTGTTATTAATAAAGTTAGGGCGACCCAATCTTAAAAGGTAGACATAATATGCTATTGCAGACTTTTCTTTAGAACTTTTTAAGAGGAACAATTCCCTTAGACATGATTGTTGCGTAACTTTAACCGTTTATGCAGCGCACGCAACAAAAGGTCTCTAAAGGAATACAGTTACTCTGTTTTTGCAACACTTTTCATCTATGCTCCACTCTTATTAATCATAGTGTGATGTTATATAGCCTTCCTCGATAAATGGTCTATCCAACATTATAAGGATTTTTCAATTTGAACCAATAGTTCCTGTGATTAGCGCATTAACCTTTCAACTATGGACGCGCGGTCTGATAGACCGCTCGCAGTTTTTAATTTTCGTGTTCACGCACTTCCCCGCCCCCCTCACTACTGACGCGCTCAGTAGCTTCGGTTTTAGTAACGAAACGACTGTTGAAGCGGGAGGTTGCGTCGTTGGCTGCGAATCGGGTGAGTAATTTGACTTTAAACTTTGATCGCGGTCTGTGAGACCTCGGGTCCATATTTGCAATACATTTTATTTTTTATCAATACTGTGTTTGTTTTAGGTTAGGTTGGTTCAAAATGTCAGATAATAATCCATCAAATACTAATAGATCAAAACGACCACAAAAATCGCCACTGCAACAGAGGCCAAGCAAAATATTGCGAGTTGATGATCCTACTTTCGAAAATGAAGTAAACGAACTACTTTTGGAGTCGGACCAATCCGATTCTGAAGATAATATTGTTGACTGTTTATTATCTGAAGAGGATTACATACAAAATCATGAAAGTGACCAAGAAGAAGTTGAAGAAGATCCCAGTTTTGTAGGGAATCCCACTTCCGAAAGAAATTCCAGTTCTGAATCTGAACATGACAGCTCAGATAACAATGTGCCCATTGCACAACTTCAACAACGCCAACGACGATCTCAATATTATTATGGCAAAAATCGCTTCAAATGGAGTACTAATCCACCTTCCAGTAGGGTTAGAACTGCTCAGCATAACATTGTTATAAGCAAACCCGTCTCACGCTTGGCTGAAGATGAAAGAAGGGAACCTTTCAGTATTTGGGACAAGCTTTTTGATACAGAAATGAGAGAGACTATTTTGACTTGGACTAATGTGAAAATAGCTGAATTTAGAGCAAAGTTCAAAAGGCAGGGAAGACCCGAATTGAAAGAATTGGATATGGTCGAGTTGAATGCTTTTTTGGGATTACTGTACTATTCTGCTGTATTAAAGTCTAACCATGAAAGTACAAGTTATATTTTCGCCACAGATGGTACGGGTTGCGAAATATTTAGATGTTGCATGTCTGAAACTAGATTTTTAGTCATTTTACGATGTCTACGTTTTGATGACCAGGCTAATCGTGCAGAAAGACATAATAATGATAAGCTGGCGGCTATTTCTCCTATTTTTGAGAAATTCGTCACAAATTCTCAAAAACTTTACGAAGTTGGCGAGTGCGTCACTGTTGACGAGATGTTGGTGAAGTTTCGTGGCAGAAGCCACATGATCTCGTACATGCCAAAGAAACCAGGAAAATATGGGCTTATTGTGCGCGCCTTGTGTGACGCCAAGACGTTTTATTTTTACAACGGCTATATTTATTCTGGTAAAGGTTCTGATGGCATTGGGTTATCAGAAGATGAAAAGAAGTTTCTCGTTCCTACTCAATGCGTTATTCGTTTGACGAGACCAATTCAAGGGACCAATCGCAACGTGACCGCAGACAATTGGTTTTCGTCCATCCAACTTGTAGATGAACTGTCAAAGAGAAAATTGACGTATGTTGGGACTGTGAAGAAAAATAAGAGAGAGATACCAAAAGAATTCCAACCAAGGAAGTCTCGAGAAATTCAGTCAACTTTATTTGGTTTCACTAAAGAAAAAACTCTGTGTTCACATGTCCTAAAGAAAAATAAAGCCGTTGTCTTGATATCTTCTATGCATCACAGTGACACAGTAGACGAGGCCTCCAAAAAACCTGAGATAATACAATATTATAACTCCACCAAGGGAGGAGTGGATGAGACGGATAAGAAGTGTTCAATTTATTCGAGCAGTCGACGAACAAGGAGGTGGCCTCTGGTGATTTTTTATAGAATCCTCGATCTGTGTGGTGTAAATGCTTACGTTCTACACAACCAGCATCAGGTCAAAGAAATCGAGAGAGGAGATTTTCTCAAGGCATTAGCACGGTCTCTGGTAGTTCCTTGTATGCAAAGACGTGCTCTAAATTCAAATTTGCAAAAGGAGTTGAAATTGGCATTGACACGAATTTTAGATGCAGATATGCCTGTTGGAGAGTCCTCTACACCGGAAATGAATGATTCTAAGCGAAAGACGTGCAGGCTGTGTCCGTCAAAATTAAAATGAAAGACTAACTACGCTTGTGTAAGTTGTAAACAAGCGATTTGCCTGCAGTGTTCCAAGCCCTTATGCAAAGACTGCCAATAATGTTACCAATGTTGGACCATTGTCAGATTTTTTTTGTTTTATTTTGAGAAGTACATTTTTTGTTTTTTATATTCGTTTAACCTTAGATTTAAAGATATTTTCGATGATTGTTCAAAATACTTTAAAGTTTAATTTTTTTCTTCCTTTAAGTGATCTCAGGTAAAATTTAGACTGAAAGTGCCTTAAAATGATAATTTGTTAAAATTCATAAAAAATAAAATAAGTTTTGGTTAAATACATGTAAAGTCTTTAAGTTTGAAACCTCTAGTTGATAATAATAATAAAAAACTAATAAAAATACAAGCATCTAATCATTAATTTTACCATGAAATATAGCGGTCTGTGAGACCGCGCGTCCATGGTAGTGTGACGAAAAAAGAACGTCCATAGTTAAAGGTTAAACCAAACATACAATCTTTTCAGCTTTGTAATATTAGTATAGATAAACGAAACACCTCACCAAGACATCTTCATTACCAATCAAAACAAAAAAAAATATTTTCATTATCTAACAATAATATATTAATGGCACCCCTTCTTTCCGCATAATGTTTTTTTTTACCTAATATTCTTTGGCATAACTGTTTTGGTATTTTTTTTTTTTGACATAATAATACTTTGCCATAATTGTTCTATGTTATTGGGTTTGGTTTCCGCACTTAATCCTTCAAGTGGACCATTGTGCGTGTTGTCATAATTGTATTTGGCATACAGTTTATTTATGTTGACATAATTTTTTTTTTAATAATAATAATAATAAAAAATTTATTAACAAATGTGGGTTCAATTCATCTATCCTAATCAAAAACAAAGTTTTGTGTAGATATTTTAAAGATAGAGTAAACGACGATGTCTGTGCTAGTATTAACTGTGTGACAGACACCGACGCGTTCCTCCTACAATTACTTTAATTAACAAGCTATACCTGACACAATGATTTGCTATTGTAATGTTATAATGTTACAAATAGTTCTGGTACAATTTATATTACGCTCATTTAAGGTTATTTAAAAAGAAAAATTTAATTTAATATACTTAATTGATAGAAAATAATATATTTATTTTAATTTTAAGGCATGCAAGGAAATACGTGAATGTGTGGGTATTATCTTGTGGGCTAATTCATCTGACCCGAAAAGCCTAACCCTAGACGGTCGATGTCAGGGGCATACCGAAGTTCGGTTTGGTTAGGTTCCTTTTTATTTAAATAATTATTCGTAAGCTGTTATGCGTAAAAAATGTGATGCGTAAATATAATTAGGATAAACAAAAGTATGTCTTGTTATATTATGGCTTAAAATTTTATGCAAATGGCTAGTGAAGCTATATTAATATGTCCATGCTAACAACCACTACAAGTACACAAGATAACAACAGGATTTGCATTTAAGATTTGGTAATCGTTATTTACATTGTATGTTTATACAGCATCCAAGAAGGGAGACTGAGTAGGTACATGAACAATTCACATGAAGGTTATACTAGGTAGGTACTAGCTCCGTTCGCTTATTGCGTATTATTTCGTCAATATCAATTATAAGGTGTTTACAGATTAACTAGTACCTAGCATTTATCTCGAAACAAATACCTATTATGTTAGGTACATGGACAGTATCTGAGAATCGAGTATTATTTTGACTTTAAAAATAATTATGTTTGCAATATCGACAACACTATAGACAATGTAATTTATTAATGAATAACTGATTATTTGATAACAATGTGACATCTGTAAAAGGCTAATGTAAATCAAAATATGTAGCAGCCATTTCATGATTACATACTGTTTGTTTACATAAAATATAAATTTACCTCGAATTGCCAGTGTGCAGCTTGCAATAACTGTTTTGCTTGTTCTTGAGCACATCCTGCTGCTAGCACAAATTGATTTATCATGACTTGTTCACGTAAAGTTGAATCCATTGTAACAAAATTCAACAAAATATAAAAAGAAGTCCACCGAATACCCAAGAAATAACAAGCAATGAAAATAAAAATATAGAATGCGTATGTAATATCAATCAAAGAGCGCTAGTGGGCCTAGGTTAAATGACGAGTGCAAAAGAGAGATCCGATAAGTTTATGTAACAATCACCGATACGAATATTCTGGCCACAAACAACACTATTATTCTTTTTTCTTTACAATTTTATTTATTCACGTGTTACCAATATTGTATTCCATTCCCAATCTAAGCGTGAAAAAAATATTTGTGTTGTCACTGAAAGTGGCGGTAGCGCCACCCTTAGCGCATTTTAGCATTAGGTTCAGGTAACAGGTTAATAAATATAAATATACAGGGTGATTTTTAAAACATGCGACAAAATTTAAGGGGGTGTTCTACCCATCAATATGAACAACTTTTACTATGGGACCAACTAAGAATTCGCAATAAATGCTCTAAGCCGCCACCGCATGACCGCATGGACTGGGTATTCACACCGAGACGGTGCATGGTGGCGCCGCGCCGTGGCGGTAATTCTTTGGTTTCTTATTGAAAACGATTCCATCGTATTATAACCGCTGCCGCGCTGCCATGAAAATCGGTCATTATCACCAGTATTCAGAGGAAAAATTTTGACGCGCTTACGAACGCGCGCCTAGTCACCATGGTATTTACATACAACCGATCACATGAGCTCGTGTTAATGCGCGTAAGAATTTCGTGTAAATTGTTTTTGACATGCGTCGACACGCGTTACATCTGAACGAACGTAGCTTAAAGGTACGGTTTCCCAGATAAAAAAGCGGTGGTTGCACGGCTGTCATGAAAATGATGATAGTGGCAAACATTTAAATCATTAGATTCACCCTACCACGTCAAAAGATAGTTGCGTTTCTATTTCGGTTTGATACCTCTGACTCTGACACACAATGACGCAATGAATTGAGTTGATTGTCATGGCAACACTATTTAATTATGTGTGAGCTCACTCTCCTCAGTATGGATAACCTCACTTTAGGTAAATAGGGTAAATTGGTAAAACGGGCTGGTATCCGGAACTCCACGTCAATGCGCGTATTTTGCGTATGGATGGGAAAATCAACTATTCGATCCACCCCAGCCTGAAAAAAGGCCAGCAGCACCTTGGTGTTACTGACAACCTCACGGAGGGTACCTACCTGGTTACCAAAGTACTTCACCCTATACGCGGCGACCGCCGGGCAGTTTAGAAGCACATGAGCTGCTGTCTCGTCATCTTCCATGCAGGCCCTGCACAGTGGACTGTCTGTGACTCCTTTGCCAAAGATGTGTTTACGCAGCTGTTGTTTAGTTAGCCGGAAGCTGTTTCGTAAGGCGGCTATCGATTGTAGGGAGTGCTTCCTTAACATGGCTACACTCACTTTGGTCCAACCATAGTTTGTGATGCAGATACCTGGTACGTTTCCTTACCAGAGTGCGTAAATACTTGAAGGGGAGTGGCATGACGGGTTCCGGCCCCACTGGTGCCATGCTTGACCCCCTTCTGGCAAGTTCGTTGGCTGCGTCGTTGCCTAGCGAACCGCTGTGTCCTATGGTTATATTATTGAGTCTACCTACCTGGTTGAGGCGTTGGTGGCACTCGCATATTAGCCCAGAGTCAACTGTGTGACTGCTTAGATCTTGCAGGACAGCCATGCTGTCTGAATCTTGGCGTTTGAGGATTATACCAACTTAAGGAGGAAGCGTCAGGGTAGCCCGCGAAATTCAAATTTTCTTACGTTTTTTGCAATGAGGAGCCACACTCAAAGCTGTGTGTAGATGTCACTGTAGTCGACTGTACCTTGTTTACCTTTCGTGACAGTAATGTGACTGCTGTTTATGAGATTTGAAAGTATAATTCGACTATAATATGTACGCGTTTATGACTGTGCCTCAACTAAAAGTTGAGCTCCGTAAAAGAAACACAGCAGCTGTCGACAAAAAGACCGATTTGATTGAAAGGAAAACACTTAAAATATTTGCGGTTATGATTGTTTGTGAGCGTTTTTCTATAAGCAACGGACTAACATTCCTATTGTTTTTTATATATTACATTCGTGTGATCGAAACCAAAACTTTGGTGCTGGTGCTATGTCCACTTTCTGATCCATTTAGAGACATAAATGCAGATAATTCTTTACCAATGATTAACAGACAGGAAATACAGGAATATTTTGCAAACTAAGTATAGGTACTTAGTTGCAACATAAATGTATAGGTACTTAGTAGTGGACATAAATGCAGATAATTCTTTACCAATGATTAACAGACAGGAAATACAGGAATATTTTGCAAACTAAGTATAGGTACTTAGTTTGCAAAATATTCATATATTTCTTGTCTGTTAATCATTGGTAAAGAATTATCTGCATTTATGTCCTCCTCCTAAAGTCTCCTAAAGATTTAATCAATCAATATAGGTATTGATTGATTAAATCTTTAGGAGACTCATTTACTACATATGATCTATGTAGTAATGGAGTATCTATAAAACAAAAGAATCAAGAGTATTATCTAATATAGTATAATAGTAATAGTAGTTTAGTAGTAGTAGTGTAATAGTATAGTATAATAGTAGTATAATATCGTCTTTTTAAGACACATTTATTTTGATGACAATAATTTTATTTTATTAGATAATATTCTTGATTCTTTTGTTTTATATATATATAGTACCCAGCCTAAAGGACAACTTCTTTACTAATATAATCCTATTCTGTGAAATGCGCAGCACACAATCGTGCAGCACCTACTACTTGCCTTAAAGTTTTTAATACGTAACGCCAATTCCCATTGTTTTCTATGCTTATTTTCTCTATGAAATTCATGTACTCCTCTGTTTTTACAATATAACTCACTACATTGAAATATTTTGGACATAATTAAGGAAAATAGGAAAGATAAACTTAGTACATTGCAAAAATCCATACGATTTGACAGTTAATATATCAAAACAAGGTACAGTCGATTATGCGCCATCTGTCGTGATAAAAAGTTAGTTTTCTTCCCATTTACAAGTCGGTATTATATTGTACGTTGATCAAATTATAATTTGCGGTCGTAACCAGTATCTATTTACATAATTAGAATCATTAAAGTGATCAATACAACTCTTTAAAACCAGGTAATCCTAAAAAATGACTATTTCATGAAATCTTGACATTTTAGGATTATACTAACTTAAGGAGTTGTATTACTGATTCTATTGTATATAATTCTGTAAATACATATTTGTTACGGCCGCAAATCATACTTTATTTAACATACAACTTAATACTGACTTGCAAATTGCAAAAAAACGTAAGAAAATTTGAATTTCGCGGGCTACCCTGACGCTTCCTCCTTAAGGCGAAAGCTTCAAGGTAGCCCGCGAAATTCAAATTTTCTTACGTTTTTTGCAATTCGGTATTAGATTGTACGTTGATCAAAATATAATTTGCGGCTGTAACAAGTATCTATTTACATAATTAGAATCATTAAGGGGAAGCGTCAAGGTAGCCCGCGAAATTCAAATTTTCTTACGTTTTTTGCAATTTACAAGTCGGTATTAGATTGTACGTTGATAAAAATATAATTTGCGGCCGTAACAAGTATCTATTTACATAATTAGAATCATTAAAGTGATCAATACAACTCTTTAAGGCCAGGTAATCCTAATGAATGACTATTTCATGAAATCTTGACATTTTAGGATTATACTAACTTAAGGAGTTGTATTACTGATTCTAATGATTATAATTCTGTAAATACATATTTGTTACGGCCGCAAATCATACTTTATTTAACATACAACTTAATACTGACTTGCAATTTGCAAAAAACGTAAGAAAATATGAATTTCACGGGCTACCTTGACGCTTCCTCCTTAAAGCGATCAATACAACTCTTTAAGACCACATAATCCTAATGAATGACTATTTCATGAAATCTTGACATTTCAGGATTACACTAACTTAAGGAGTTGTATTACTGATTTTAACGATTATAATTCTGTAAATACATACTTGTTACGGCCGCAAATCATACTTTATTTAACATACAACTTAATACTGACTTGCAAATTGCAAAAAAACGTAAGAAAATTTGAATTTCGCGAGCTACCCTGACGCTTCCCCCTTAAGCAGTTGTATTACTGATACTAATGATTATAATTCTGTAAATACATATTTGTTACGGCCACGAATCATACTTTATTAATCATACAACTTATACCTAGCTTGCAAGTTGCAAAAAACGTTAGAAAATTTGAATTTCTCGGACTACCTTGACCCTTCCCCTTAAATAATTACATAACAGCACGCTTGTAATCCCCGAAGGGTTTTGCAGAGGTGTACCTATAGTATACCCATGGCGAACATGTAAGATTATTATAAAATTTTGTTTGTAGGACGATAATGTATCATGTCATGTTTTAAAGCAAATAAATATTCTGTTCTATCGCCTGTGAGTTGTCGGTAACTAATGGTGCTGCGTGTGTACCTAGCATAGTATTAGTCGGTGACAATAAAGTACTTTATATACGGCGAATGAAAATTCAATGTCAGTCATGTCAAAAATCAATCAGTCAGGTTGGGAAAGTGTCCTGTTCTGCTATTGCATTGGCCATTGTAGGCAGAAGTATTGATTTTCACTTATTGTTTAGATAATGGAACCGAATCCTGTAATTATTGCTGCCACAGCCAAACAAACGGCTTCGGTAAGCTGATATGTTATTTTAAATCTTAAATATTTTATAGATTTGAATATTGTTGTTTAAATAGTTATCGGTGTTTATTTCAGCTTATATTTCTACATGGTCTCGGTGACACTGGGTTAGTATAAACTTCTATGTAGGTACTGTATTTTCCATATAATATTCTAATTTTATGCTAAAGATGTCTAATTAATTTCAGCCATGGTTGGGCAAATACCATCGCCGCTATTCGTGGTCCTCACGTTAAGGTAATATGTCCGACTGCCGCGACGATGCCAGTGACATTAAATGCTGGCTTTCGTATGCCGTCATGGTTTGATTTAAGGACACTAGACGCCACGGCTCCTGAAGACGAAGAGGGAATATTAAGAGCAACTGAGCATGTTCATCGTCTCATTGCTAATGAGATAAAAGTAAGTAGAAAATATAATATTTTTTAATATTACATACAGGGTGGCAGGGACATTAACACAACTTTTTACCATGGATTCGGTACCTTTTATCATGATTCTGGTCCCACTGTATTGAAAATTTTCACAGGTATTTGAAAAAAGTGCTTTATTCTACAAAAGTGAAATACCTATGCTGTCAAAATGTATTGAACACATATTAAAACAAAAAAAAATTAATAATAAATTCAACACAGGGGTCCAGAATCATGTACTGAATCCATGGTAGCAGGTTCCTGCCATCCCGTATTGTATGTGTATATTCTTGCAATTGTTATCATCAGTGTTTAAATTTTATTTAGATGAGTCTAAATAAAACAATTTGACACCAGCAATAAACACTAAGCTAACTTGTAAAAGTCGATTTTATACCAGAGGCATTTCAAAGAAAAAATGTGATAGGGTGAATATTCAGCGTTTTAACCGCCGTCATTACCTTCCGCCAAAAGTTGATGAAGGAGAATATCGTTAATGAAATATTTCATCAATTCCCAGAATCTGCTTAAGGACCAGAATCAGGAATTGCTGAAATATTTCATTAAATATATTCTCTTTCATCAACTTTTGGCGGAAGGTAATGACTGCGGTTAAAACGCTCGAATATTCACCCGATAACTCTTTTATTAATACAGATAATTTTGATATTTTCACTGTTGTCATTTCTTCTGATTAATACAAGGAGTGTCGTATTTAGTTTCTTTGTTAATTGTTAGTTTTGAATTTAACCTGAGTTAGCTGTGTGTAAACTAACAAGCTGATAAATTTATGTGTTGCCAACTCATAGTTAACATAAGTACTATATAAAAGATAAAAGGTGAGAATGCTAAAATTCATATTAATTGCTATACTATAACTAAACTAACTTAAATAAAAAACATAAATTCTTTACAATATTAACAACAACAAAAAGCGATAAGTAGCCACTATGTAAGAAGTATCGTAAGAGTGTAGCTACGTCATGCCTATTTTGTTACGAACATTCACAAACGTACTACACTAGGCTAACTAAAAGATAGCATAATGTATATGGCGTAATTACAAAGATTACATATTGGTTTAAAGAACTTTATTTCTCATTAGACAAAAGTCACTTACATGAGAACAATAAATCTTATTACTAATTTGTAAGTTTGTGTAGAAAAAAACAAGGTGTGATCATTGTCAACAAAATTGGAAGCGACATTCACTTGGGTAACTTTGTTATTTTTTGTAATTTCTATATAATTGTTTTTGTATTACCCAAAATTCAAGTTTGAAAGAGATTTCTCACAAAGAGATTGGTGTAAATAGTGATGAATTGAGTTAGTCCCCCCACCCCATCCCCTCAATTAAACCAACGAAAAAGAAACTGAAAAGTGAGTGAAAATAAATGTTTCAGTCTAACTAAGCTCTAAAATTACAATTATGAGACGGTGCCAAACCTAACGGGATATTGTGTATTTGACGGCAGAGCTAGTAACTATACTATATCATTAACTATTTAAAAAAAAAAAAAAAATATTACAATAAATTTTTGCAGTCGATAAAATGAACACTGCCTATCCGTAAAATAATTTTCATACCAATACCAACTAACTACACTACACGTCACTGTGGCTGGTCTGGTACGCACTTGGTCGGTTTTTACTACACTCTTTTGCAAAAAAAAAAAAATGGGCACCTAAGGAAATTTACGTTCTAAGGTCGATTTGAGTTAATTAAATGAAATTTAATTGTTTGACGTAGTCTGCATACTTATAATCGTGTAAATTAATATGCGTGAAGTGATTTCTGGCAATTTTTTTTTTAATTTTTGATGAATTCTTTAAAGTCTATGTACACGGCCAAACAATAAGAAGTGGTTGGCAATAAGGAAGCCTTTTTTAGTTTTTATAATTACATAAAGTTACAAATGTAAAAACCTAATAATGAGTGTGACCTCTTGCCAAATTCACAGCTTGAATCCTTCTAGGCATGCTTTCCACGATCTTCTTTATTTGGTTATAGAGGGTTTTAATCTAGACAGATTATGCCACCCTCATCGTTACAAATCGACTTTATGTACGTACTACTACACAACTAAAAATCATCTTACACTACCTCTGCGACTAATGCCAATGTTTACGAGTCTGTACAGTATCCTGGCTGCTTCCGAAGCAGGGACAGCAAGGACGCTGTTACATACCCCAGTCTCGCACATGCTATTATACATTGCTAACACTTCTCTTTCTTGTTTTTCTTCATTGAAGTAGAGAAAAAAGTCTAAAGTGCTCGTTTTTTTTTTGCAAAAGAGTTTATTTTCGTAAAGCCGATATCAGACGCTTCACTCGAGTGAATGGTTCACTCCAGCGAAGGTTAATTTTTGTTTCATTTTATGTTCACACTATACCAACAAAATTGTATAAAAATCAATGTTCATCTGCTTGAATCATTTTTCGGCTAGTGGGTAGGCGATTGAAAGATGCAGTGCCGAAATCCGACATTGTTAGATCGGTTCACTAATGAATTCTTTTCTCACTTTGATTAATTTTGTGCCTGAGACTGAAAGATGCCGAATGAAAGAAAAAATAATAGTAGTGAAGCATCTCGCAATATAAGCATATTTGCATGTAAATTTTACCGATTTGACATATATTTGTGTATCATCATCATTCTCCTGCCCTTATCCAATTTATTTCGGTCGGCGCGCATAGCAAGAGGAAACCATTTTGAACTTTATAAACTTAAAATAAGCTCTAGCAAGACTGTAACAAGCTGTGTTATAGGTAATGTGGTAGGATTTTGAATTTCAATAAAGACGAAAAAACTATAAACAGGGTGATTGGTAAAACACCAACAACCACTTAAGGGGTCATTGTGCTCATCATTATGAATACAATTCCAGGTTTGGTCCCGTAGTAAAAGTTGTTCATAATGATGAGTACAATGACTCCTTAAGAGGTTGTTGGTGTTTTACCAATAACAATGACCCGCTTAAGAGGTTGTTGGTGTTTTACCAATAACCCTGTATACACTCTGCTTTTTTATTGGCTAGGGAGCTGCCACGATTGTGTTGTACTCATCATTATGAACAACTTTTACTAAGGGAACAAACCTTAAATCGCGAAAATAAATTCAGCGGAAACAGCTTGTATAAACAAACATGACATGAAATATTATGTATTAACAAATACGTGCATATACGGAAGGTTCCAATTCCAATTCCAATTTTAGAGTAATGGCTCCATCGTTTTATCGATGATTTTGCCAATGTCAAGGTTGAAGGAAACAAAATGTATTTGCTGAGGTTGATCAGTTATACAGCCTTAAGTTAAAACTGGATCTGTTTGAGTACCCTGCAAGGACAACACAATATATATGTTAGTATTAATTTATTGTTAGTAGTCAGACATCACAAATTAATTTAATTATGATACATAAACAGTGAACTATTATTAAAATACTTTTATTAAACTTTCTTGCATTATTATTAGTAAATTATTAAGATGAGAGCTTGATGTTATTTAATACTATAAATTTTTTTAGTGTTTTAATTAATGGGGAATTAACGAGTGTCAGAAGGTATGGAATATTAATAGGTCTGGGGAAATTAGGGGGGAGAATATCATATAGAGGAACTAAAAGATTTCGACAGGAGAAAAATATGTGTTCAAGAGTACCCTCTTCCACACCACACTCGCAAAGGGAATGATTCCGAATGCGTAGCTTAGCCAAGAACACTGGTGAGCAAACATGACCTAGTCTGAGACGTATAATGAGAGATGTGGTTAATTTGTTCAATTTCTTATTTTTGACGGTTGGATATTGCCACAATATTTGCCCTTAACTGCCCTTGATCTTTGCCACAGATCATCCCAAGACTTCATGAGACGTGGTTTAGCCAGGCAACGGACGTCCCGAGCTGGTATATTAAAGAAAGATGTACAACCTGTTTGGATAGACTGCTTAGCATAGAAATCAGCAGCTTCATTACCCAATATGCCAGTATGACCCGGAATCCATGCCAAGACAGTTTCCAGGCCAGATTGATTTAACCTGAAGAGAATTTCCTTAATTCTAAGAATAATTACCGAGTTGTCTTTGCTGCGAAATGGAACTTTCAATAAATCTTGGATAGTGCTAAGAGAGTCTGTGAGAATCAAGGATTTGTGAAAATGTTGATTGGCATCAATATATTTTACTGCCTCTAATATTGCTAGGGATTCTCCTGTAAAGATGGAACACTCAGGAGGGCTTTTAAAACTTAAATGAAGGGAGAAAGGAGAGGAATAGGGGAATTCCTCTCCTAATTTCCTATCCTATTCTAGATTGCACTGAAAGAAAACTGTGAAACTGTTTATTATAAAAAAAAACAGTAAAGATTTCAATTTCATTTCAATCACCCTCTTCTAAATTTTTAAGCATATTAATACAAGTAAAAAATGGGCCGACTAGTCGGCGGTTTTAGCCGACTAGTCGCCGACTAGTCGCCGACTACAAATATGGCCGACTAGTCGGTACATCACTACATGGAAGACAATGGAAGTTATATTCAGACCCTTGTCTTCTTAGGGGTTTAACAAATTATTAAGTACACATTCCAGCTGTGCTCCTGTCGTTAAACTTGTGAGCTCCGGTACTCTGGTATTTGCGGGATAGTTTTCAGTTGTGGATTTAATTAACCTTTCGAACAATTCTTTTAAAGCCACTGTAGTTTCTTCGTCGCTTAACGTTTAAAAGGCATTTTTCATAGCGCATACAGCTTATTTTTAAAAAAGCTAGAAGGACTGCGCAAGTAATATAAGATACTTGTCTCAATCAGTATATTTTCCATACGGATACTTAGTAAATTGGCGAAACTTACGTTCAAAAAACTTAGTTGTTTGTAAATCTAATTTCTTTAGACAGGAATTTAGTGCAGTAGGTATCCGTTGCTAAAAGAGTAGCGTCTTGCCTACACAGTGCTTCTATTGTCACTTTCATGTTTTGAGATTCCAATGTAGTATACTCCTAATTCACTGAAATCTATTCTGGATCCTACATCAGTCAGAGTTTTTTGAACGCATATCTTCATTTTAAGAAATCTTTCAAGCATTTCAGCTAAACAGGACCATCTCGTCTTGCAATCAATTATTAATTTTAGTTCTCTGTGGAACTCTTTCACTAATTATTTCGTTAGTATAGTTTGTTTTGTTGGTGAAATTTCTGAAAAACTTCGCTCCTTTTCGGTCTTTACTTATCACATCTTCATAAATTACTTCTTATTTTTACTGTTAATTATGAGTCTCAAAAGTCTCCGAGTCTCGAAAATACAAAAAAATCGCCGAGACTTTCAAAATTTTCGAGACCGAGATACACATACCAATTAATCACGCCGACAAAGTGGTAATCCAATATATATATAAAAAAATAAAAACAATTGTATGGTACCTGGATTGTATTGTGTCTATCCCATTGGGTAGGGCGTTCATAAATATTGCGTGAAAGCCATTTTTAGATTCAGGGATCCGTTTGCGTAATATTAAGCTTTAAAGTGTAATTTTTGTTAGACTCAAGTGTGGGGGACACTTGCCTGCCAGCTAAATGGTAACTTTTAGATAATACTAGCTTCTGCCCGCGACTTGGTCTGCGTGAAATTTCTTGTTCTTCCGCATTGCCTCCCACGTTCTTACTACGTTTTCCTTTAGCGTTTTTTTCGACCTTTCTTTTTGATCGGCACCTAAGGGTCCTTGCGTGATGTTAAATATGCCTATAGCCTTGCTTAAGAATTGGCCTAACAAATGAAAAAAAAAAATTCAAATCCGACTGGCAATTCCAGAAATTCGCGCGTTCAAACATGCAAAAAAACATTAAAAAAAAAAGAAATTCATATTTATTGGTAGCATAGATTTAGATAAATAAATATTCAGGCCAATTTTTAAGTATTTTTGATTTTTGACAAGTTTAAATTGCTTCCTCTTCACCACGACAGGGCTTGTTTAAAAAAAAAAACCGGCCAAGTGCGTGTCGAACCACGCACAATGAAGGGTTGCGTAGTTGGGATGAACTTATCCGAAGAACAAACTTAACATTGTAGTTGAAAAACATGTTCTCCCATACACATACATGTTCTCACAATATTGAGAGATTTACCATGTTATTTTAAGACCATAGACTTCTTATAGGTTTTCCTGTAATCTATAGGTATACAACTAATTTCTGTATTTTTTCCAAATTTTAGGCTCAGTAGTTTCGGAGATAAGAGGGAAGGGTCAATGTTCGTCTATTTTCTTAAATAACTTTACAACAATTTATTTTAATTTACTTGTGTCAATTTTCAAGTTTATTAAACAAAGAAATAAGATTGTTCACAATTATAAACTGTTGTAACTCTTTTCACCCCCCACTGGGGCAGAATTTGGAAACTCGTTTGGGAAGTTTCCATAACTTGACTCAAATTTATATCATTTCTTGAGTTAATAAAGCCATGCAGTAAAATCCTCCCATTAAAATTGAATTACCCTTTTTGCCCCTTCAGGGATCGACTTTCCTTCAGGTGAACCCTGAAAACTTTCAGAAAACCCAAAAGCTTATCACTGTTTATTTTCTGTCAAAATTATAAATACTGAGTTTCGAGCTAATCGGACCGCGCTTTAAAATTCTGTCATGCAAACTTTACCATCCCTAAACCCCCCTTTGAGGGGTAGTTTTGAAGACTAATAATGAAAATATTTATTATACAACTATTTATACAACTATTTGTGCCAACTTTTAAGTTAATTAACCAAATTAATAAAATGTTTCATATAATCTGTATTCCTTGATTTCAAAATCCAAACAATTCTAAAAAATTCCACCCCTATGGGGGTGCCCACAGGGGTGGAATTTTAAAAATCATTTGGGATATTTCCGTAACTTGACTGAAAGATTATTTATACCAATTTTCGAGTTAATCAAGCCCCGCAGTAAAATCCTCCCTGTAAAATTGATTACCTCGGCGGTGTATGTGTTTGTGTGTGACGGGCGGCAGTAGAGGCCTTACACTTACGCCAACAGTTGGAGAACTTGGGCTGTGAGACGATATCCCACCCACCTTATTCCCCAGACTTCGCCCCATCAGATTATCATTTGTTTAGAGCCCTCAAACAACATTTGCGGGGTAAACAATTTAATGATTTTTTTTCGAGGCACAGCGATCAGAGTTCTGGGCGAAAGGCATCCAAACTTTGCCGGAACGTTGGCAAGAAGTCTTAGATGCTAATGGTGATTACATCATTGACTGAGCGTTTTGTATTGTAATAATAATAAAAAATATAAAACGTAAACCAAGTGTCGCATTACTTTTGTGCCAACTTGATATTAGTATACATATAGGGACCGAACGATTATACAAAAGAGATGGATAACTGTCCCGTACAAGCTCGGCCCAGAAGTGAACACAAATAAAACAAAATGTATTATGATGCTATGATAGTGTTTCATAGCTCTGCATATTTTTGTTCGTCGTAAAACCTTGTGAAGGGGCATATTGAGGCCCTTCTCAAATCTGCTGACTTCAAAAAATAAGCTGTCGATCGCGGATAGGGTTACCATCTATAAATGCCTGATTTTTCAGACAAATGCCTGTTTATTGTAAAGAAACTGTAAGCCTTAAAATAAATAATACGCAACAGATAGTTTTAAAGACTGAAATTTGTTCAAAACTAGCTGTTCGTGCCGGGCGTCGCCCAGGCGATTTTCATGTCTCTAGCTCCAGTGGTTTATGCTGTATGTTGTCTGTTTTGATACAAAAATAACATCCAAATTTCCGACTTTTCCGGTGAATTTTCAAAAAAATAAGTCGTACAAACCTTGCCCTGACAATTACAAACACAACAAAAAAGAATTAGCCAAATAGGTGCATCTGTTCTGAAGTGATGCGCTTACATACATTCGACAATTGATTTTTAATTATATAGATTAAAATAGCAGCGAAACCCGGCGTTGCACGGGTAGAATACATCGTATGTTTAATGGCATGAGAGAGATTTATTTACCATTAAATGATCATTATTCTAGAATGTTAAAGAATATTCTAGAATTTTTAGGAGCACTCTGGATCAGTGGCGGCTGCTGTATATATTATATATAACTAGTCTTGCCATAAATATTGTCACGAAGAAAAAAAAAATTATTGCAAATAATATTTATTACTTTTACAGTGTGTTAGTTACTTAGTTTAATACATAAATATAAAACAATTTAAAATATAAAAAGCTTATTCGAAGTGGTCTCCATTGGCTGCAATACAGTCCCTTAAACGTTGAGGCCAGTTATCAATAGAAGCACGCAGTCTTTCCATGGGAAAATTCTTCACTGCCAATCGTATGGATTGTTTTAGGGACTCCAAATTATCATGGCGTTTAGAGCAAGCCGTACTCTCTAAAACTGGCAATAAATCATAATCCAACGGATTAAAGGCCTATTCAAACCTAAGCGGTATTCGCTACCGTCTGCGGTAGAGAAAACCGAGTGGGTATGCGGTAATATTACTGTTCATTCATCTGTACCGCTCTTGCCGCGAAACATAATACTAAATACCTAAGCGAAACCCGCGCGGTATGTACCTCTACCCATAGCGGCAGCGAATACAGCTTAGGTTTGAATAGGCCTTAAGATCGGGACTAGACGACGGCCAGTCTTCAGCTCTGATGAAGTCCGAAACGTTCACTTCCAACCAAGACTGCGTGGACCGAGCTTTATGACCCGGCGCCGAGTCTTGTTGGAAGGACCATACTTGGTTATTGAACATGGTGTTGTTAAGGGGCTTAACTACCTTCTCAAGAATGATATCTTGATACACTTGTGCCGATGTTTTGATACTTTTTTCACAAAAATATGGCTCAGTCACTCCTTCATAGCTAACACCCCACCAAACTATCACTGAAGTCGGATAATGCCCACGTTGCACGCTGTCGACTAATTGGGAAGCTTCCTTAGAGCTTTCGCCATTCACTCTTTGCCAGATCGATGGCGAATGGTAGTAGAAAACGACGGTGAATATATTATTAATGATTAACAATTATTCATTTAATAAATAAATACAAATAAAATAGTTGTATGTCGCTCATTACTTATTAGCCAACCCAATATTATATTATTCACTCTTTGCCAGATCGATGGCGAATGGTAGTAGAAAACGACGGTGAATATATTATTAATGATTAACAATTATTCATTTAATAAATAAATACAAATAAAATAGTTGTATGTCGCTCATTACTTATTAGCCACCCCAATATTATATTAATTATGTTTTCATTGAATACATACTTTATCTTTGTTTATCTTGTCTGCCGGGGGTTGGCAGACATATATATATGTATAGAGGACATCAATATCTAACACTTCACATTAATTTCGTTGCGGTATCTGATGACGTAGATTGAGGGGTACTGATGGTCACCTTCTCATGTGTCTGCCAAGTACTTCCGGCCAACGAGGAACAGTCTGTGCATTTATTAGGGAAAACATTCGCTCCAAATTTGCATTGTGCGCGAATATAGAAAATATAGCTTGCGTAAAACCGCGAAATTAAAAAAAATGCCTGTCTCAGCTTAGCGCCAGGCGCACGGCTCAGTATAAAAAGGGGCATGGCAAATGAATCATCAACGTTCTATAAAGAACGTTGGATCTTAAGGCGCGGGCCCACCGCGGTGCACGGAGAGGCTACGCACGTGTATTAAGCTTCGCTTTGTAAGAAAATGTATGTGGTTGTGTCCACTGCAACCCACGGAGAGGCTACGCATGAATTGACGTCATTGATACACGCGTGGCTTGCTCGAATAGGCGGTTATATAGCTCAACGCTGTCAACGTGGGTCTACGTTTCCACTGGAGTACACGAATATGACCCACGACTATGTACAGCTCACTTATCGCAGCGCAGTTTTCAGTCATACACCTTGTGGGCCGGACGCGTTTCATGTTTCTCGTATATATCGTATCGCCACGAAACCTAGCAATTGACAAAATGGCGCAGGCGTCGCTCGCTTTCGACGCCTGCACCCAGGTGGGAAGGTCCCACCTCCCCACACCTCCCGCAGTGAAGCCGTGTCCGTGGATTGCAGTGGCACGTGCGTAGCCTCTCCGTGCGCCGGGCCACGCTATACATAGTCGTGGGTCATATTCGTGTACTCCAGTGGAAACGTAGACCCACGTTGTCAAACAAATTAATACACGCAGCTAAAATGCGCCGCGTGCCCGTGCACAGCATGCGCCGCGGTGGGCCCGCGGCTTTAGTTGGAAAACAGGACAAATCAGAGTGGTCCCAGATGCGAGTAAAATTTATTGTTACTGAAGACGAGGTAAACTGCAATGCGAAGATCCATTGTACAACTGTCCAAGAAAGGCGAAGTCACTCAGAAATGCAAAATAGATAACCAGAAACACAGCCAATTATATTTTTTAACAAATCACAATAAAAAAAAAAAACATTCATGGTGCTGTCAGACCTGTCATACGTAGCACCACAGAGTTATAAATAAAATAGAAATAGTCATAGCTTATTACCCGACTGACAAGAAGGGTTATGTTTTTGGCGCATGTAATTGATTGTACGAGTATGTACATAGTTATGGCCTATGTATATGATTCTTTATTCTCTAGTAGCATCCAGACCTCTGGATGCATTTTAATGATTTACATGTTGGTTAATGGTGACCGCCTAGCGTAACGCGCACTTCAATAAAATTTCAATCGCAATCTGACGGGTTTTGAAGGAAATTCGTAAACCAATAGGTAAATGGCACAGGTGAAACGTTGCACAACAAGTGCATCTCGGACGACGCACAATAAAGAGTTCCGTACTTGGGATGAAATTATCCCAAGAACAAACTTAATATTGTAGTTTAAATTGAAAAACATGTTCTCCCATATATTCTGACTGAAAATGTAAGGTCGGCTATTACTCGTTAAGTTGTAAAGCCTACTTAGCTGTGATAGTTTTCCTTTTAACTTCGTTAAATATGCTACTGCCTTGAATTTTTTCACATGTCCAAAAACAACCATTTAGCTGGCAGGAGGAGGGGAGGGGGGGGGGACACTTGACTAACAAAAAAATTCCATTTTAGAAATTTTATATTATCATCGAAACTATTATGACCTAGGTATTGACATACTGTAAAGGTTAAATCTTAGATTCCCTGTGATGTCCTTGTGATCATAAAATAATTTATTTTGATAAGAATTAATATTTTGTTGTATAAATAATAAACCAAACGTAAGTATATCGAAAAATATCTTTTTTAAAACATAAAGAAATATAAAAGATAGAAATATGGTGTCGCGGACTTTTATGTAGAATAATTTAAGACGGACCAGCACCCTAATTGCGTGCGTAACTATCAATCGGAATCGGTTTCATTTCAACAGTTCAATAACATTCATTGCATTATTTACGATGTCGAGCAGACAAATTGTCCGAACATACAAAGCCATAGACTTTTTTCCATTTGCTTCAAAATGATTCATATTCCGATTGTTAGTTTGTTACGCAATTAGGGTGAGGTTGTCATAAATTGTTTTAAATTTTAAACAACTGTTTATGTAGCGCATGCAAATAATTCTGTTTTAAGAGGTATTGGTTTCTGACTTGCTAGACAAAAACTGTGATAGCTCGGCTAATCCGCATGATATAAATGTAATTTATAGCGTATAACACTCGAAAATAATGTAGCTTTCTACCAATGAAAACATTGTAGAATTGGATCATTACTTCCGGAGATTACCAGGGGTAATCTACAAACATACAACCTTACAAACTAATTTTACCTTTTTATAATTATTATAGATCATTAATTCTCTAAATATATCAATACGCTTTAAATACAGTTTTAATATTTTATATTCTTAAGATACTCTGGAAATCATATCAATTCTTACAATAAGCATGTCGTAATTACCATCTTATTTCCAAAACTGGCAACAAATATATCCCCGAATACTTGAATCAAAATAATAATCTTTTAAATTGAAATATTTCATGCAAAGTTTTGCCAAGTAACGAAAGCTGTGGTGGGATATATTATCAGTTATTTTTGTAATATAATTAACTCTTTGTCGGTGCTGGGCTAAACTTTATCCACGTCCTTTCAAACCTGATAATTATAACAATAGGAAGTAGTCCAACATTAGCTTGCACAAATCCACCGACAAGTAAAACAAAAAGACCTTTAATTATTATTCTTATTCCATATTAGTAGATCTCTGTGCGAAGCCGGGGCGGGTCACTAGTGTTATACAAATATATAAAAATGTCTTAAATGATGTCCTTTTTAGTAAGGGTGATGCACAAGCATAAAATAGGTAAAAGAGCTTTCGTCTTATTTGACTAAAACAATGCTTCTGTTTTTCTAAAAGTCCTTCTCATTATTTCCGGTTTTATATTGCAGGCTGGCATACTCCCCAATAGGATATTGCTGGGTGGGTTTTCTCAAGGAGGGGCATTAGCACTTCATGCAGGTTTGACGTATCCAGAACCGGTAGCCGGAATCATGTCACTGTCATGTTGGTTGCCTAGACATGCGCACTTTCCGGATGCCGTAAAGGCTCCTACAGATGTGAAGGTAAGTACAATAACGTAAATCTATTTACTATTTAGTACGTATGAATTAAATTATTTCATTCATTCATTCAATTCATTCATTGGCGAAACTTCACAGATGGGATGGGCAACGATATCTAATGATATAAAAAAACATATTTGAACTTATAATTTCGAATATCAGCTGTAGTTACTTGAAAAACTAAGTCTTTAGTTAACATTATATTCTTTGTGTCATCATCATTGTATCGATACTCATCACGTTACAGTTTGTGACAATTTCACAAATGTTTACCACTATACAGGGTTAGTTCCTCTGTCAATGTCATTCAGGCGCCAAAAGATGCTTGTACAGTCCGGCCGTCGGCAGAAAGCGTACTTGACAACTGTCAGTTTCGTATTAACGAAGTATGTGTTTTGCAAATTTGATCCTTATCACAACTAGAAATTGTCCAAATGCCAGGTGTCAGGAACACATTCTCTCGTCGCCGACGGCTGGACTAGTTCTCTTCATCTAGTTTATATCTTTTTAGCTCTTTTTATTAGAAAACATACATTATCTCTTTTTAGATCGCTTATTATGCACACAGGTTTTTTATTTACCTTTTGTATTTTAATTAGCTTGTGCCCGCGGCTCCGCCCACGTGGGGGTAGGAAATTAACACACTGGAACGTACAACCGAGATAAAAAGTCCTATGTCCTAACCCAGGGTCATGGTCTACGTGTGTGCCAAACATCAAAATGTGCTCAGACATTAAGCCGTGTAAAGGTAACAGACGAGTTAGGTACTTTCGCATTAATATAATAATAGTATGGAATTATGGATTTTGACTTATTATTTAGAATAATACTAAGAATGAGTCATAGTCATAGTCATTTTTATTCATAAACAAGTGATTTGTATCTGAATTTACACATAAATTTACACAATTACAAAACAAGACAAACATCAATTACAAAGATAACAAATCTAAATTTCATGCATTTCAGACAAAATGGTCAACAACTTAAAAATTTAAATAATAACAATAAAATAATAAATTAATAATAAATTAGCATAAGTAGATTGATAGAATTAATTAAAAATAATAAAGTTTAAGTCAGATCAATAAATAAACAAAATCCAATAAAATTTAACAATCCATGATTATCTTGAAAAAAAAAAATAATTCAAACAATTCAATAAAATAACAGTTCTTCTACAGCATATAGACACTTATTTAATAGAAATTTTTTTAGTTTTATTTTGAAAGCGCTACTGTAGACAGCACTTTTTATATCTAAAGGCAACCTGTTGAATAATTTTACGGACTGGTATCGTGGACTGTGTTTAACAATTCTTAGGTTATAATTGGTAAAATTATTATTCTTCAAGTCCAGTCTACGGGTGCCTTCCCTTATCTGCTGTAGTGTAGAAGAAATATTGAGAGTAGTGGTATGATGAGGATATTAATAGTAATAGTCCATTTAATTATCAGTATATTGTTACAGAGTTGTTACACTGTTTAAAAGTTCATAATATTCTGCCGTTTTCGGCGTACAAATAGATTTTCAGGGTTTTCGATAGTTTGTAAGTCTCTCATTGAATTATGTAAACAGAAGGTAACCACCATTGCTTTTTTCAGAAATCACAAATCTGATTAAAAGTGTTCCTTTTTGTTTGAAAACTGTAATTTGTACTCGATTTTCGATTGGGGAATCGTTACTATATGATACGCCAAATTCAACTAGAATAGGTTCATAGATTTACGTATGTTTCTGTAAAAAAAAGCAACGAGCCCAAAAGTGGAAATGTTACCTTTTGTTCGAACACTCCTCAATTGCAAATAAGTAAAATACTAGTTATGGAAATGTCAAAAATATTAAATTAGGTAAGTCAAAGAGATAATAAGAAGAGAATATAATTATTTTCTAATACATAATTAAGAGGCCCTCGGAGCATGCGTAGTTCATACTCTGTTCATACAAACGAAATACCAAAATAATTCGAATAAGTCGAAACATGTTCTTAAGGTAGACAGAATATCTAGGTTCCCAAATATATAATTTGAAAGGACACTGATTTGAAGACGTGATATGAGGAATTTCAAATTTCTAGAGAAAACTTATTTTTCTCATATTTCATGTTTAAATCAAAATTCTTATTTAATATTGTTGTGTATTTCTGAACGCAGCTTATGTTGTTGGCATTATGTAGGCCCCGCCCACTTCCTAATATTTTTATAATAAAACAGGAGTGCTTAAACGACTGCCTTGCGTTTCACTTGTCTCACATAGCTGGGTGAATATTCGACCTTTTAACCGCCGTCATTACCTTCCGCCAAAAGTTGATGAAAGAGAATATATTTAATGAAATATTTCAGCAATTCCTGATTCTGGTCCTTAAGCAGATTCTGGGAATTGATGAAATATTTCATTAACGATATTCTCCTTCATCAACTTTTGGCGGAAGGTAATGACGGCGGTTAAAAGGTCGAATATTCACCCAGCTAACAGTGGCGACGAACAAAGTTTTTTCGTTAGTAGGTGAAAAAAAAAGTTGTGAATAATATGATATGTCTGTTCGGAGTTTTATCGAGTTTCGATCATAATTCGCAAACGTGGCAAGAATACAAGGGTCAATTGTTGCAATGGTCCATTGCGAATGATAATAATATATATTTGGGAACCTAGATATTCTGTAATCCAATCGGAATAAATACATGCTACCTTTAGAATATGTTTGATTTGCAAATTATTTTGGTATTTCGTTTGGTACCAAAATGCCCATTCTTTGGTATTGTTCGTCGAAACGTTGAGCTTCTTAAGTTTTGAGTTGAGCTGTGCGATTACTGACAAATGCGTGCACTGACTGGACAGGTCCTCTCAATCTGTGTTGTTCTTTCCTCAAAAGACCATTTCAGACACCAATCTACATGGTCTTCACATGAACTGATGACTTTTATAAGAGACTGTTACCTCCGAGTTTGTTTCGGCCTTTCTTCTCAGAGTAGTCAGATAAACGCGGACCTCATCCAGTTTCTAAAAAAAATATGATTGTCGTGTAAAAGTGTTTGTACAAACCTACCTACAGAAATAAAATTATTTATCATGGTCATTTACCATCATTCATAAAGTCTATAATCGAGTAGTAGTAGCATTTACTCTACTACTTGATTAATGTCCTGAATCTTAAGTAATAACTATGACTAGGTGGAGTGACGATGGTAGGCTGACGATGATGGCAGGCTGGTAGCAGATGGGTAAGACTAGCCGAGGAGCAAGTTAAATGGCGTGCGATTGTCCAGCAGTGTACTGCAATTGGCTGATGATAAAGGAGCTTATTTTGCGTCATATTACTCAAAGACAGACATGTTTTTCTGTAACTGTTCCCTGTCTGTCCTTCTTCTAAAATGTATTGCGTATTATAAGAGATCTAAAAAAATATATATTGCACCAGCGCAGCGTGGGGCCCACAGAATTTTAAATAATGGAATCAGGTTACGAGTGCCATCAAAGTGTGACAGAATAAGCATGATCTCTCACACCCCTATTTGAATATTACGAATAAGCACAATACAATGTTTATAATTAGATTTTGTCGAACCATTTTTTTGCTTTTGGTAGCTAATTTATCAATTCACTTTTATCAGCACCTTTAGAACTAGATAAGCCACATTTAATGCTGATTGTAGCTATAAAGTTATTTCAAGAGTATACTCACAGTCAAATAATACGGGTCGATGACGAAAATCCCTGTAACTTGCAAATTTGCATGAAACTAACTTTATATTACAGAGAACTTTAATATCGTATGAAATAAATCCTTAAATGATCTACAACGTAATTAAAAAACGATAAAATTTTAACAACCTCGAATTTGGAAATAAATTCAATTCGGGGTTCTTTTACTCTTTTCTCCCTTTTGTTTTCAATCTGTCAAATCGAAATGATAATGGCGGTCATTGCCGTCTTTCACCATCATTATTGAACAACAGGCGTGTCATTTTCTACAGTGCAGCGAGTCGTCCAACGTTTCCGAGAAACAAGGCAGAACATAAGAAGACCACTGGTCTACTCCGTCTACTCCCCAAGCACGAAGTCCGTAGCCTTCGTTACGGGTGTTTCCTACTCCGTATCGCCTACAGACAGATGATTCCTTCGGGGCCCAAACGAAGAATGTATGACAACACGATTTGACAGTTGTCCCTACTCCCGCTGTGTTTTTTTCCGTCCGAAAAATTTAATTTGGCACTTGTTTTGACGGATCGTTATGTCAGACGGACGGACTTAGGGAGTAGACCCACAGGAACCGACAGACCGAGATGTACTTCGACTCGAGAGGATCGATTTATTCTTACGATCATGCTCCGAAATCGGCACCTCACTGCAGTTGAAGTAACAAGTCAACTTCGGGAGACCCGTAGATACGACGTAAGCGCGTGGACTGTAAGGCAGCTCCTTGAAACTAATTTGACCCCACATAGGACCCGCAAATGGTCCGAAACTTGAGAGGGAACATCGGGTAGCAAGATTACCTTACGGGCGTAAGGTAATCTTGCTACCCGATGTGCGAACATGCACAATGGGGAGACGAAGAATGAGCAAGAGTATTATTTTCTGACGAATCCAGATGTATGCTATATGCACATGATGGGCGGCGAAGAGTCTACCGATGGCCAGGGGAACGTTTTATTCCAGCTTGTTTTGAGGGAAAATTGAAGTTCGGCGGTGGTTATGGTTTGGGCTGGAATCTCTTCAGAGAGTCGCACGGAATTAGTGCTGATAGAAGATGGTACGCTAACTAGTGCAAGATATGTGGAAGAAATTCTTAATGAATATGTCGGCCAATATTTAATCAATATGGGTGAAAGTTCAATATTCATGCATGACAACGCCAAGCCACATACACCTCAAATTGTAAATGAGTATTTTCAGGACGTTGGCATCAATCGCATGGTCTGGCCCGCGAGAAGCCACAAAAACTAGATGAGGTCGGCGATTCCTATCTGACTACTCTGAGAAGAAAGGCCGAAACAAACTCAGAGGTCACAGTCTCTTTTAAAGTCCAGACATAATCTTGGTCAGTTCATGTAAAGACCATGTAGATTGGTGGATGGTCTTTTGAGTCTGGCTCTTTTGGTATTCGGTTGTGCAGTGAATGCAGACCGCAAAGTACGAGAGAGAGCGCATGTGTGGCCTGTAGTGGTCTCTTTCTAGAACTCTGATTACTCCAAAGACGCTTTGACTTTAATGGACTTATATAATGTTCATGTTTGTAAAATATCAGTATAATTTTTGAAATTTAACTAGCTTCTGCCCGCGGTTTCGCTCGCGTGGATGTCGGAAATTATCCCACGGGGACGTCAGGACGTGCTACCGGGATAAAAAGTATCCTATGTCCTAACCCAGGTCATGGCCTATCCATACAGGGTTACTGGTAATTCGACGTATATCCGTCAGGGGCTGATAAGGGGGCCAAAATGCAACAAATTGAACCCCCCATATGTATGGCCGAAATTCAATAGTTTTCGAGATATTTGAATTTTAAGAGTTTTTCGATATTTACCCAAAATTTGACATTTAATTCCAAATTTTAAAAAAATACATATTTGATTGGGTACCATTAAAAATGATGTTGTAGCTGGCACTTCAATTAAGCTATGGACATAATTAAAACTACTTAATTTAACAAAATAATTAAAATAATGAGCGATATAAGAATAATATCTTACCAATATTTTCATTTTACGCTTCAAATTACGATCTTCATTTTACGATCGCTATCCAGGATGTCGAAATATCCAGAGGAATAGCGAACCGATAAGGATCGAGCGAGGCATATTTCAGGGCGATAGTTTGAGTCCGCTTTGGTTCTGCTTAGCCTTGAAGCCTCTAAGCATACTGCTGGAGGATTCAGGCCTAGGCTATCGGCTTAGGAGAGGTGGTCAGGTTATATTTCACTTCCTCTACATGGATGACCTAAAACTCTTTGCCCCCAACAATTTGCAACTGATAGAGCTAATGAAAGTAACCGAAATTTTTAGTAGCACCATCAGGATGGAATTTGGTGTGGACAAATGTGTGGTCATGCATGTAAAGCGTGGGAAGATTGTGGAATCTGCGGGAACCCAACTCTCGGATTCCATAAACCTTAGGGCCCTGTCCGCATCCGAAACCTATAAGTATTTGGGTAGTCTTTTATCAGGCGGAAACAAGGTGCGCGCCTTCAACGGTTGGATCATGCCGGTTCTGTTGTACTCTTTTGGCATACTCAAATGGACTCAGAGCGAAATCGACGCCCTGGATAGGAGGGTCCGTACGCTGCTGACTGCATATCGAATGCACCACCCACTGTCGTCGGTAATGAGACTGTATATCCCGCGAAAGTGTGACAAAGACTTCTGAATTTAAAGTTATTTTTTACTTTGTAGTGTTGTTTTTGGATGCCGGTGGTTTTTTTTTTTAAATAGTTTTTCTCCACAAAAGTGTTCATTATCAATGTAAACAAAACCGGCCTAGTGCGTGTCGGACCACGCACAATGAAGGGTTCCGTAGTTGGGATGAATTTATCCCAAAAACTAACTTAAACATTGTCGTTGAATAAGTAATTTTTCAATGGAATTTGTACAAAATTTTTACTTTTCCACGTACATTTTATAAGTTGGTCGACTGGCAAACTTGTAAAGCCTACTTAGCTGTAATAGTTTTCCTGTTAATTTCGTTAGATATATACAGGGTGAAATTGAATAGATGCGACAAATTTAAATATACGATAATACGTGTTGTCAAGAAAATTTAGATCATATCAAATGAAAAATTAGTAAACATTTATCAGTGTTACGAAAAACGTTAAAATAATTAAAGTATCAAAGAATTTCGCGTACTACAGTTTTCGTGTAGTGGGTACGATTTATGTAGGTACATTCTCGCTATGAATGCATCCGCCCGCGCATTTTTCCCGCGCGCACGATTATTAACAATTTTGTGAAACCAAATTTCCCTTCATACTTTTGTCGGCTTAGGACGATCAAAAATACAATAAAAGTAATTAGTAAAACAATGTTAACTTCAAAGGTTAAACCTGAATAACGTTTGTTACAACAACAAATTAATTATTGTATTTTTGGCGTATTTAAAAAGTTGGAATCACAGTATTTACAATAATTAATAATTAAGTATTTACAATAAATCAAATCGGTAATCAAAACACTTACGTGTATTTTAATAACTGTTCAAAATGTCCACCTCCGTTTTGTAAACACAATTGAGCACGGCGCCGCAAATTGTCCTTAAGTTTTATTAATACTAAAGTCTGTGATTTCACAGTTTCAAAAGCACTCCTAATTTTGTTTTTTAGGTCGTCTAAAGTTTCGGACTCGCATCCCAGACGTGTTCAGTAACTTCCATATGAAATACTGGCTCACATTGAATCGCCTGGCTGCCTGTCTGGTGCTGGCCTGAGGATTTTCTTGAAAAAATCGCTGTACCATGCGGTACATGCGCCGTGGGTGTACCGGCGGTCTTCCACCACCCCGGGCGTGTGCCGGCACGTGTACACTTGCGTAGTCCAGCATGTTCTGAGTGATTCTTAGAATCCTTCCCAATGATGGTGGAGTGACATTGGGATATTTTAGCCGAAATCTTCGCTGCGTTTCACGTAAATTTCTTACGGTGTTGTACCATACGATAATATCGAGATACTGGACGTTTGTAAACGGTTCACGACTATTTCGTCTCGTCTTAGGCATTGTAACACACACACAAGACAATACAAATTATTCGCAATACGTAAAGTAGGATTAGCGGAATGCGCGCGCGACCGTCCGTGACCTACAAACGTTGGGCGACTAGCGTGGGCGGGGCCGGTAGCGTGGGCGGTAGGTCGCCGGGAAGGGATGGCAGCGAGCGCCGGCGTTCGCGCGAGGTTTGGCAACGTCGCACGTGTTTTACTTAAAATTAGGTAATTGACCGCAATGAACGGCAACGTTTACTAGCATGAGTACTCCACGACGATTATTGAGCACTGCGTCGAGTCGGACGAGATTTTTTGATATTTTAATTTTTCTTATTTATTTTGCATATTAATAATTTTTCTGGAATATCGATAATTCATACTTAAATAAAGATAACAACATCAATGGACCATTTTATAACGATAATAACGTAATTTTTTTTAACGATTTAAATTGTTGAAAAAACAGTTGATAATTACTATGTTACTATAACTGAAGCTCCCATTTCATTTTGTCGCATTTATTCAATTTCAGCCTGTATACTGCCATGAATTTTTTCACATATCCACAAACAACCTGCTGACAGGTGGGACGGAGGGACACTTGACTCTAACAAAAATTTGCAATTTAGGTACGCAAACGGATCCTTGAATGGGATAGACGAGAAAAAAACATCCCCACTTTACGTGTACTATAATCAATACTACAGTTCGTTCGCATTAAGAATGCAGTGAGTCATCAGTGCAACTGCAAGATAAAGGTGTATTCACAGTGGTGTTAAATTAAAAAAAATATTATATATATTTTAAAACATTAAGTTTAATGAATTTATAAAAATACACTTAAAAGTTTAAAATCAAAATAAATCATTCATATCATATTTTAATCACTATCACTAGTAGCCTCGTTAGTATTTATAACAAAAGTATTTTCTGCAGCGAGTTCCATGACGTCATCTAAATTCCACATGGTATTTTCTTCTTGTAAGCCGTGGTCGCAGCATTTCTTCCATCGATCAGCGTCCACTAAGCAAATTGTGTCATAAAATAATTTTTTCACGTCGGACATCTTAAAAGTTGTATTGTTGGCAGCAATATAATTTTTTATTTGGGCCCACACCAACTCAATGGGGTTCAGTTTGCAGTGGTACGGAGGTAAACGGAGAATTTTACTTCTAGCCATTACTTCTAGCCATTTCAGCGATTAAATATTTATCATATTGTGGGGCGATTTCAGCGGCTTTCTTTAACAATTCTTTTTTTAAATAACTCATGTCCATGAGTGTCCCTTTGCTTTTTAGCCAGTCTATTATTTGTTGTTTGTTCCAAGCGGTCGTTGGTATTTTCTCGAGTTTGACAGAATGATAGGGAGCGTTGTCCATGACAACAATGCTTCCTGGTTCTAGCTTAGGCATTATGTTTTTGAACCACTAAAGGAACCTGTCACCGTCAATCTCCTCATGATAATCTTTAGTTGATTTTGACTTAAAAAGTAACAAACCTCCTTCCACAAATCCTTTGTCGCTACCAATATGTAAAACAATTAACCTTTTTCCCTTTCCAGTAGGAACTCTTGGACCGGTAGATAAGCCGTTTTGAAAAGCTCTTGTTTTTTATAGTTGTATCTAACCACACTTTTGATTTAACATGTCCGACGTTTACCCACGTTTCGTCAAGGAAGTATATGGTTTTATTTGCTTTTCTGTGTTCTTTGATTTGCCTGAGATATTTACGCCGCCACAAAACAATGTCTTCTCTTTCCATTAATAATGTTCTATTATCCTGTTTATTAAAGTCAAATCCCAGCTCATGCATTATTTTATGAAGTACGTTTAAACGTTGGAACATCATCATCAGCTTCACAAATTGTCATAATTTTATTTAATGTCGGGTAGTCGTTATTTAAATATATTGAGTGTACTTTTCTCCTTATAGCACATTTGTCTAATTCATCGAATTTATCAATCATATACTTCCGGGCCCTTTTTTTTCACTGGCGATTTCAATGTATTATTTTCCATTTTTTCACTAAGAATACTATAAACTGTTCTCTCGGACACACCGAATGCAGCTGCCGCCGTTTTTTATACTATGCTGTCCACAGTCACATTTAAATCACACTGTTTAAAATACTTAAAAACATTGTAAATTACTTTTCTTTCCCCACTATGAATTATCGAACCACTTTTATTTTTACGAATTGGAGATGTATTCATTTTTTAAAATTTAAATCAATTAACGCAAATGACAGGACACAACCGTTGCGTTCGAAGCAATGCCTTCGACTGTCATTGTGAACTTGACTTTGTAATTTGAAAAGATTTGATTGGTTAGGGG
Organism: Dicycla oo; assembly: GCA_948252095.1. Taxonomy (NCBI): domain Eukaryota; kingdom Metazoa; phylum Arthropoda; class Insecta; order Lepidoptera; family Noctuidae; genus Dicycla; species Dicycla oo. The sequence goes on along the minus strand of OX411720.1, from coordinate 14,655,475 downwards.
GTCGTGCTAGCCTGACGGACAATGATGACTCACTGTATTCTTAACGCGAATGTACTATATTACAATAATTAACATAAAAAATATGTAAAGAATACCACAAAGAATATGTTTACGATTATTCCGTAGCAAAAATAAGAATCATTCTATAGTTTAATAAACAAAACTACCTAAACTACCTATTGCAACTGAGGCTCCTGTGGCAACACTACAGCTAACAGCTGATTTGAATCTTTCTTTAAAATTTTAATCTTAAATAATAGATTTCCTTCTTAATACGGCCTATTTCTAATTAATTAACTAGAATATAGTGTAAATAAGTGTTTTCTGTTTTGAATATATGCATTAGATGCAAATTATGTGTAAAAATTTAATTGTGATTCGTTGACAGTTACCGACTCAAGTGAATGTTACATTTTCATCTCGTTGTCAGGTACAAAACTATATATTTTCCTTGGTAGTGGACTGTTTATGTTCTAATATTTTGCCTAAAATTCATTGGGTCACTTATTACGGCGACAAGTTGTTGTCAATGACCCAAAGAACCTAAACATAACCTTGATTAGTTTGGTCACAGAACTTCTTTCTGTACTCACTAAATTTCATTTTCCGTTCAATTAATCATCTGTTTCTTTCTCACTCCATTACTCTTTTCCAATATCTTCTCTTTTCTTTTTAATCATGATTATGACTCGCAACGCGCGGGCTCGCCTAGAGGAGACCAAACTCACTCAGGCTTTGAGCGAACTAAAGGCGTCTAAGGAGCAATGTGACCAACTGATTAAGGAAAGAGATGAAAGTGAAATAGAGTTCCTTGGTGTCCTTGAAAGGAATAACAAGTTGAAAACAGAAATGGCTCAGTTATATATTCAACTCACTGACGCAATAGCAGCCCGGGACAGGCTCCAAGTTGTTGTAGACGGGTTCAGCCAGTGTAGCAATGAGTATGAACAAGCTCTTAGTCACAAAGATTTATTACAACAGCAGCTACATGAGGCTCAAAGTCAGATTGAACAACTAGAGAGTACAAATCTTAACATCACTGCCTCGTTGAATCAAAGTCTTTTCAACGAATTGGTGCCTATAGACCCATCAATGGTTTCTGCAATAAACTCCTCTAACACAATAGATTTAATAGTTCAAGCTGATTCAAAATCAAATGAATCAGTGAGGGTAGTTGCTAGTAAAAATAAACTTAAAAAATACATAAAAATTAATAAATACATAGTTAAAACTAGGAAAATGATCAAAAATCAAAAATTATTCACCAGAAATGTAAAACATAACAGAGAAAGGTTACATCTCCTGAAACAATTAGATATGTATTCATTGAACTTAGAAGAAAGTACTAGGAAATACCAAATTGACACAGATAACTTGCAGTATGAACTAGATCTACTACAGGAGAAACTTACTTCTATGACAATAAAATATACAGCCTCTGAAAACCAAATGAGCGAATATGTATTGGCAATGAATGAGCTGGTAAGCTCACAAACAAACAAATGTGTACATAGTGAACAACCACCTATTCAACCCACACCGGATCATTCATTGACAATATGTGATACCACCGTGCCGCAGTCTTGTGCCAGTTTGCCATTGTCAATTGCTAACTGCTTGCCTAAACAGAGTGTAAATAAAGAAATAGTGTTATTTTGTGATGAAATTGGAAAAGATCTAGGCCACTTGTTAACAAATAAATATCCAGGACACTCAATAATGAACTACTGTATGCCTGGTTGTTCTTTATTTGACATAATGAAAAAAGTTTCAAAATGCAATTTTAACCAGGATACTATATTATTAATATTTGTTGGTAATAGGGGTAATGTGAACAAAGGAGAATTACTCCAATATTATAGATCATTGTGCAACATTAGTTTAAGAAAAATTGTTTTGTTTACATTCCCATACAGTCAAAGTTTGCCACAGGAAGAAAACAATTTTAGATATGAAATGAATATGACATTACATAACTTGACATATAATAATAATTTATTCCATTTAATTGACACTAACAATTATGTTGGTAATCATTTATATTTGACAAAAGATAGATTTTTTATGGATAGGTACTATCTTTCAAAGTATTGCAAAAGACAGTTAGCTGTGTCGCTATCATATTATTTTTCTATTACAGCCAAGAATTTGGCTAAACAAGTTGCTTCTATTGAGCAATGCCATGACATTTTATATCATTCAGCCAATAACTTGGTATCCAAAATTGACATTGGTAGTAATTTAAATTAGAAATTAAGACAATAGAGGCATCCTCTAGCAATAATGTACAGAAATGCAAGAATAAATCAAATAAAACTTCAAAATTAGTAAATAGTATTAACCTGGTGCATCAAAATATTCAAGGTTTTCTCAACAAAGATTTAGAAGTAGAATTATTTATGAATTTTAACAGTATTAATATTCTTTGTATAACAGAACATTGGCTTAAAAGCCACCAGTTTATGTTCAATTTTAATAATCACCAGGTTGGTAGTTCGTTCAGCAGAGTAAATGCTATACATGGTGGCTCATTAATTTTAGTAAGTAACCAGCTGAAATTTAAAGACCGCGTAAGGATATTGTGAGCCTATCTGTTGAGCGGACAGTTGAAATAGCTTGTATAGAATTGGAGCAATTTATTGTATTAAGTGTGTACAGGCCCCCTTCAGGATTGTATGACTGCTTTGAAAAGGTAATGGATGAAGTGTTACACAAGATATGTAACTCAAATAAATCTATTATCATTTGTGGTGATTTTAATGTTAATTTATTAGAAAAGTCAGGTTCTTGTAGTAAAATAATAAGTCTTTTTCAGTCATACAATCTTGTAAACCTATTTTTGGAGCCCACAAGAATAACCCCTACTAGTGCCACATGCCTAGATAATATTTATACAGATGTTATTCCAAGCCATAAAGAAATTATAAATTTACTAGATTCTGATCATTGCGGGCAAAGGATTACTATCCAAAACCAAAACAAAAAAGTGGCTAAAAAGGATATCATTGTTAACCCCAAAACTACAAGTCGCTTGGAAGCTTTTAAAGTTAAACTCATTAATAAATTAACAGTTTTGGCTAATCATACTGATCCTAATGATCTGTATGATGATTTTTTTAATATGTACTGTCAACAATGTAATCTCATCTTTATTCCCAAGACTGTCTCGGTTAATAGTAACGCGTCTTTCAGTGATTGGGCTACCATTGGTATTCATAAAAGTAGAACACGGCTTTATGAACTATACAATGAAAGGTCTTTTGTAAACACTGCTGAATTTAATTTATATGTTAGAAACTATTCAAAATTATTTAAAAAAGTTTGTTGTATGGCCAAGTCGCGTTATTTGAGTTCGAAGATTAAAAACAGTAGTAATGTAATTAAAACGACTTTTGAATATTATTAATAGTGAAACGGGAAGGTCTAATAACCGAAGTGCTGACTACAGCCTGTCTATTAATGACAACATAATAAAATCAGACTCACAAGTCGCCGCGGCCTTTGAAGACTTCTTTTCAGATATTCCCGTTTCAACTACTAAATCCCTAAACTCATCAACTTCTGTTGCTGAGTCTTTGCTTAAGGAAAATGTTAATGCTTGCGATTCGGAATTTAATTTTGAACAAATTACCTGTAGAGACATAATTAAAACCTTTCACACTTTAAATGTAAAAAAGACAGCAGATCTGTGGGGTAATTCTGTAGAAGTTGCTAAGTCTATTATTGACATTGTAGCACCTACTTTAGCTCTTATCTTTAATAACTGTATCGACTGTGGGAAGTTTCCTGACCTCATGAAATATAGTAAAATAATACCTTTGTTTAAATCAGGTAGTACATCAGACCCCACAAATTATAGACCTATTTCAGTACTATCTACGTTTAGTAAAATTTTTGAGAAATTAATTTTAGACCAATTGCAAAGATTTTTTAATAAACATAAATTATTACATAACAAGCAGTTCGGTTTTACAAAGGGTCGTTCAACTACTGATGCCGGTGTTGAACTTTTAGGACATATTTATAATGCATGGGAAGACAAATGCGATGCCTTGGGCATCTTTTGTGATTTGTCCAAGGCATTCGATTGCGTTCTTCATGAAACGTTAATCAGGAAACTCCGCCATTACAGGATCCGGAACACCGCTCTGGATCTTCTTACTTCATACTTGAGTAATAGGATTCAGAGCGTTGACGTTAATGGAAAAAGATCGCCCGGATCTATAGTAACAATGGGGGTCCCACAGGGCTCGATTCTTGGTCCTTTCTTGTTTCTTATTTATATTAACGATTTGCCCTACCTCATTAAGGATAAACATGATATAGTTTTGTTTGCGGATGATACTTCACTTTTGTTTAAACTTAAACGTCAGCAGCTGGTTACTGACGATGTAAACAGAGCGATCTCAAAAGTAGTTCACTGGTTCAGTGTTAATAATTTACTCCTTAATGAAAAAAAAACCAAATGCATTAAGTTTACACTACCTCACGTTAGGCAGGTGAAAACTAACGTGTTGATAAAGGGCGAAGAGTTGAATCCTGAAGATAGCACAGTATTCTTGGGCTTAACTTTGGATGCTAAGCTTCAGTGGGGCCCACATATAGATAAATTGTCAAAAAAGCTAAGCTCCGCAGCATACGCTGTTAGGAAAATTCGTAATTTAACCAACATAGAGACAGCCCGTTTAGTGTACTTTAGCTATTTTCATAGTATAATGTCGTACGGTATTCTGTTGTGGGGAAATGCAGCCGACATTCAGACTATCTTTGTTTTACAGAAAAGAGCTGTTCGATGCATTTATAAATTAAGTCCGAGACAATCTCTCAGAGAGAAATTTAAGGAGATTAATATAATGACTTTGCCTTCTCAGTACATTTTTGAAAATCTTTTATATGCCCATAAAAACATTAAATTGTTTAAAAAATACAGTGATATCCACAATATAAATACTAGGAACAAACACAAATTTGTTGTACCTCAACAAGGCTCAAGAAAATAGGTGGGTCATTCAGGTGTCAATGTATACGCTTTTATAATAAACTTCCAAGCGACGTTCAAGATCTGAGCCTTAATAAATTCAAATCATTCATTAAACGCAAGTTGTGTCAGAAAGCTTTTTATACCGTTAAAGATTATATTGAGGACAAAAAGGCGTGGGATTGAACTGCTCGATTTTATTTTATATTATTTTTATTTTTGCATACTGAATGTTGACATTAATATTTACTTTGTAAGTATTATATTATTTTACTTTATTGTGAATGTGAAGACTATGTAGGTCATTGCTTTTTTTTTTTTTTTGTTTGTTTTATTTTTTCTCTCAGTTATTTTTAATCATGGTCTGGCAGTTTGAGTAATCTATGCGGCCTACCCCAATGTCCTTTCTTTGGTATTGTTCGTCGTATCGTTGAGCTCCTTAAGTTCTGAGTTGAGCTGCGCGATTACTGACAAATGCGTGCACTGACTGGACAGGTCCTCTCAATCTGTGTGGTTCTTTCCTCAAAAGACCATTTCAGACACCAATCTACATGGTCTTCACATGAAGTGACCAAGATTATGTCTGGACTTTATAAGAGACTGTGACCTCTGAGTTTGTTTCGGCCTTTCTTCTCAGAGTAGTCAGATAGGAAACGCCGACCTCATCTAGTTTAAAAAAAAAAATATTGACTTGTAAAAGTGTTTGTACAAACCTACTTACAGAAATAAAAATCATTTATCATTTATCATTTAAAGTTGGACGAAAACCTAAAAATGGCATGCTCGTGATTAGTTCAAATTTTGATAGTAAACTACTGTATTTTTTTCACAAACTTAATTTTATATTAATCACAAATGTATAAACTACAATTCGTCATTTTTAGGGTTCCATAGTTCTGACAAGGAACCCTTATAGTTTCGTTATGTTCGTCTGTCTGTCTGTCCGAGATAACGTGGGAATAATATACCTGCACTGATCGGGACTCGCCTGCACCGGAAACCTGTTTCTTTATGTAAGAGGCCCTTACGTTGCTTTCGATCGTTCGTGTTCTTTTGTTTCATCTGTCTTAGATTATTGGACGTTAAAACCATAGATAGAAAGAATTTTCTATGTCCAGTATGCCAAAACTGGTTAGCTTATTGGGTTTGGCCGTTAGTCACCACAGAACAAATAACGATACCAGCGGGGCAATTGCGTAGCACACTGTCAATCGGAATCGGTTTAATTTTGACAGTTCAACAACATTAATTGCGTTATGCACGTTGTTGAGCAGACAAAAATTTCGAACGTATGAAGCAATGGATTACCAATATGCTTCAAAATTATTCAGATTCAGATTGATAGTGTGTTACGTAATTAGGGTGCTGGTCTGATCAATCTCCTTTTGATGATCTGAATTTGTGCATCCTGTGCCTGTTTTTGGCATAGCACATTCGACTAGATCTGCTCCCTAACTGCGTAACACAGTTTCAGTCATTTCAATCATTTTTTGAAGGATATTTGTAATCCTTTGCATCATAAGTTTAATAAATTCGTCTGCTCAACAACGTAAATAACGCGATGAACGTGGCTGAACTGTCAAAATGAAAAAAAATGCGATCAATTGTGATTTTAATTATGTGTGTCGGTCACACGTCGCATAAATGCAGTATTTATTTGATCGTATCGTTTTGGTCGAATATCAAAAGAGCCACGACACGAATTTAGCTTTGTGGTCGTTCTGTGCTGTACCCGTTTTTAAAAGGGCCTAACCGAATTTTACCTCATGACTGTTTTAAAAATGCCAGGACGCATTGTGGCACGTTTTTTCGCTCAATGAGCGGTTCGGTCTTTGAGCCTAACATAAATATGTACAATACTCATTGTATTCTATCCATTTAATGTTATCAATATTTATTGTTGTTTATTATTACTTACAGGAAGACCGGGTTAGTCACCTGGACATACTGTACGTATAATAATATATATCTAATGTATTTTCACTAACCGAATGACAATTTAAAAATCGTTTACAAAGAAGAATGGCAGGACTCCGTGTAATCTGGGGCGCGCATTTGCGTTCACTGGGGTCGCGTATTCGCGTTCAAATACAAAAAGTACAGAAACTCTCGAAAGATAAATCTCGGTCACATTAAATGAAAAGGTAATCATGGCATATTGTTTAATATTGGGTTTCAAGGGTGACTGTGGTTATACTGACCCCCATGACAATTAAAAGCAAAGAGTATAAGTATTCTGCAACAAATAGGTAAGACATTAAAAGATGGCGGAAATTAATAGTTCTACTAATTACTACCTACTAGTGCCACTTTTCCCAGTGGCACTGGCTAGTAGTCGATTTTGCATATTAAGCCCTATACACGTTGGTCATGTGTCCCATCGTACTCTATCCACTTCTTTGCAAAGCAGCTATTATTATAACGTGTTTCTTGTAGATGGACAAAATGTGTTTTGTTACGTAGGTCGTACTGAAAGTTTCTGGATTCTGATGAATAAGACAAGATATTAGACTTATGATACATTAATTTATTGTTTTTCAAAGTATATGCCCTCAAAATTTATAAATTTTTGCATTCGCTAGAACCATCGTAAAAAGCAGTTGGACCAGTCTTCCTTACGGACCTCTTCAATGGCTTCGTGGAACTCATTCACCGCCGATTCAGGGCTCGTAAAACGTGTACCTCTAAGTTTGTCTTTAATATTAGGAAACAAAAAGAAGGTGCAAGGTCTGGGCTGCATGGAGGATGCGTCATCAACTCTATATTTGAAGGCTTCAAATACGCTTCCGTTACCTTAGCGGAATGTAACATATGACGCGTTATCGTGGTGAAGGACGACATTGCTTCGAGGACGCTTTTTGCGAACATTTTCTAAGACTGGGCAAGCAAGTGTTGACGTACCAATTTGCGGTCACTGTCCTTTGGTCCTCATGCGACACTGTTGTGTAATGTCCTGACTTGCCGAAAAAAGAAGCAGCCATTTTCTTACCAATACTTCGACGTTTCATAACGTCGGCAAGTCTTCAAAAAGATAGACTCATTCTGCCGACTGGCTTTTTCTATCCCGTCCAAAGCAGTACACCCAGGTTTCATCACCTGTCACGATATTATAGGCAGCCAATGACTGTCCTCCTTTAATGTTTTTTATCATTTTACGGCACCACTCGACACGCAGTCGTTTCTGGTCTTCCGTTAAATCATTGCATCCATCGAGTGCAAAGCTTCCGAACTTTCAAATGTATTGGGTTGGCACAAAAGTAATGAGACACTACAAAACTTTTCCTTTTTCAAGTTAATTGTTTTCGATAATATTCTAGAATGTTGTAGAACATTATAGGTACTTGTTATGTGGGGGTATATAAAGCCGCGACGGTTTACTCAGTTTGAAGAAAAATGGACGAGTGACAAGTTCGATCACTATACTTAAACGAGTACTTGTTAGGTCACAGTGCGCGGGCTGCGGCTGACAATATCAACACTGCATTGGGCGCGCAAGAAGTACAGGCCATGTGACGGTGTCCCGATGGTTTGACCGTTTTAAATCTGGAGACAGGAGCCTTGAAAGTCAGCCACGCTCTGGACGACCACCCGCAGTGAATAATGACGATTTACGCCGCGAATTACAATCGAATCCGGATGCTTTCCGTGTCGCTATCGTGTCAATCACTTTTGCTGTGACCTCGACGTGAAGAGTTTTTGTCGGATCTGGTTACTGGAGATGAATCATGGATTCATTACGAGAACGATACACGTCGTGCTTTTTGTCTGCCTCCAGAAGAAACGCCACCAGCGCAACCGAAGCTGAGTCAAAAGGACCGCTTAAAAGTTCTGCTTTGCCGTTTCTGGGACGCGCAAGGCATGCTTTTTTATGAACTATTACACAATGAAACTATAAACGCTGACAAATATTCAACCCAGCTCACCAAACTATCTGCTGCTATCAAAAAAAAAAAAAAAAATGACGAAAACGAGTCGATGTAGTTTTACTACACTATAACGGTCGACCTCATGTCGTATCTGCCGTTCGCCAACAGTTGGAGAACTTGGGCTGTGACACGATATCCCACCCACCTTATTCCCCAGACCTCGCCCCATCATACATCATATATATATCATTTGTTTAGAGCCCTCGAAACAACATTTGCGGGGTAAACAATTTAATGATTTCTCTGATATAGAGGCGGAGTTGAACAACTTTTTCGAGGCACAGCCATCAGAGTTCTGGGCGAAAGGCATCCAAACTTTGCCGGATCGTGGGCAAGAAGTCTTAGATGCTAATGACTAAGTTTTTTGTATTGTAATAAAAATATAAAACGTAAACCAAGTGTCTCATTGCTTTTGTGCCAACCGATACATGCAAAATGTTTTACAATTGGCTCATTCCAATGCCTTTTTTGGGTGGGAAATCATCAAATAACTTCTCCCGCTCTGGGTGGAGCGGGAGGGCGTGTCAAACTTCTACTGACTAAAACCCACCCGTGTTCCTTCAGTTGCCTGTGCCAGGGCCACGGTAACTCTTTCGAACAACCCGCAACCCTGGCGGGCATCGGCCTTAGCGGACCCCTTCAGCTAGTGCTGACATCTCTTTGAGGCGCGCGTGGAATACAACGCGCGGTCGACCCGGGCCTTGTCCTTACCGGACGGCGAGCTACCCATTGCTCGCCATCCGCAAGCCCGCGCCTACGGTGGCCGGGAATCGGCTATCGATTCCCGACGCCCAGGGCGTCTCCTACGGCGACGAGGGGCGTGAGGGCGCAAAGATAGCTTCTCCCTCACGCGTTCAGCCTCCTCCTTCGCGAGCATTACTGCTTCGCAGAAGGAGGTGACGGCTTCCCATGCACTCTCGCTCCGTACCATGGCCTGTACCAGGGCCGGACGCGAAAGATCGCCGCCGCCGATCGGCTCCGCGAGGACGCGGCGGTGCTCTGCCCAAGCCGGGCAGACCTCCACCGTATGCTCCACCGTGTCCTCCGGGCGATCCACACAAAGGTAACACCCGGGCGTTTCCTCCCGCCTTATCCGGAATCATTCCAATGCCTACGAGCTACGAATACGAATACGAATTTGTGTGTTGTACTTCGTAGCACGACCATGAACGCATTCATTATGCGCTATTTTATACCATTAATTAGAAATTTTACACCTCTCAATTATCGTAGATATACAGGTCGTGCTGGCAAGATTCCTTCTCAGCACGACCACGTTAAAATTCCAGCTGACATAGAAGTTGATGACACGGGAGTATGCCTAAAAATTTGTACTCATTATGTACTCCTGTTTCATTACTGGTAAATTGTCGTCAATTAGAAACAAAAAAAAGAAAGAAAATACATTTACCTATTTGCGGTAAACATGACGCAAAGAAATAACACAACAAAATATAAAATAATAAAAGTACAAGTTGGGGAAATTGTTAGATATTAAAAAAATAAACGTTTTCTGTCTATAAGTATGTGGTTTATTTACTTGACACTAAATGGCGTTAAATGTAAAAATTAAGAATATACGTTCAAACAATAATAAAAATATACGGTCATTTGTTTTTTTTTTTTGCATTTTTTTCAAGGTCGTTTTGACTACATAATGAATAATTTCTATGACATGTAGCATACCGTTAGAAAGGGTATCAACTAAAGATCTTATAAAGCTAAGTTCATAATGGCTCTTAGTTTTTTTTAACGAATTTAGAAGTTGTAAAATTTCATACATTCAATAAAAAATTAAACTTTGGAAGCTTGTAAGGAATTTTCTTGAAACCAGTTTTATCAAACAAAGATGTATTTGGATTTAAAAGACTGGAGAATACAACAAAATTTATTTTGTGCCACTACATCCACAAACAAAAAAGTTATTTCGAATTAAAGGAAACATTTTGAGTATTTTTTTCATTAAAATAAAAAATCATATGCAACCAACCGTGACATTTGGGACAAAGGGTGTATGGGTCTACCTAGCTAATGACCTCCCAAATCCCTGGAAAAAATGTGTTCCATGCGCCAAACATCCTGTATACGGTTATCTACAAAATCTTTTTTTTCTCTCTTCATTTGCTTATATCTCGAAAACGGTGCGTCCTATCGCCAAAATAATGATAGTTTTCCCCCCTTCACAAACGAAAAACCCCCTAAAAATCTACATATAGGTAATAATTGTTCATATTTTCCATACAAAAAGTGAAAAATTCCATATAAAACACGTTGAGAATCGCATCTTCTCCGGCGCTATGAGCTCGTCTCCGCAGTTTTATTTATATGCGTGACTTAATATTTGTAAAAATTGAGAATTAAACAGAAAAAATATTCTAAGAAAAAACAAAGAATTCTGAGTCGAATTATGTACAAAAGTGAATTTCGTAAAGTGCAGTTGAGTCTTTCTACTTAGTTGCCGTCGTACTGTCTACACGGTAACGTCATTTTTGTCTACTCTTCCGTCGACAAGACGCTTCTGTACGGTTCTCGTGCTAAGCCTGCTGCTGGCGCCTGTATTCCAGTTGTAACCATTGATAATAATACTTTTTTCATGCGGGAATAAGATGTTTCTCCGGGAAAAAAATACTGTATATCTACAATCATTGATAGTGGTATAAAATAGTACAAATTAAAAGGATTTTATTACCATCTAAACTTATAATTAATGCGTTCATGATCGTGCTACGAAGTACTCGTACAACACGAATTTGCTGACAAGTAATTTTTTGTTACTTTCAATCAGTTGTCGTACGTTATCAATATTGGAGTCTGTGACCGCCGTCGCCGGCCGACCTTCACGTACATCGTCATGGAGATGATCACGTCCACGTCTAAATTCTCCGAACCACGAATACATAGAGCTGCGACATGGGGCTTCATCACCAAATGCCGATTGAAGTGTCTGGCAACTCTCTTATTGACTTACGGCCGAACCCAATAATCTATCTATGACCAGTTTTGGCATACTGGAGATAGAAAAACCTGTCTGTATATGGTTTTAACGTCCCAATAATCTATCGGACAATAAGGAATCTTACCGGCCCACGCCATCTATTGATGGGAGGGTCTATCACTTAGTACGGATAGCTATTTGTATGAAAAAGCCAAAGTTTGCGTCCCAATAACGTTGACAGCTATTTGTTTGATAGGACAGTTACTATAGATGACAAATTGGTCTACTCCCCGATTTGCAAGCATTATTTACTTTAAAAAATAACACTTTATAAATAATCATTTAAAACATGTCCGATTCAAGTGTAAATACGTTAAACGGAAGTGATTTTCAGATGGTAACAGAAGTTTTTTTTATTTATTTATAGGGGCTTTTACGCATAGCGTATGTCAGTCCCATCGTATCCTAAACAATTGTACATACTTTCACAAGACGTGGGCCATGAATTTGAACAAATCCTTCGCTTCGTCGCCATTTGGTTGGGATAGAATTGTATGGAACATGCCTACATCAGTTCTGTTCAAATTCAGGTACCTTACTAAATTATTTCTACTGGTCTCATATTGGACACATTCCATCAATAAATGTTGTAGGTCCTCGACAACTCCACATTCATCACAATTAGGTGAAGCGATTTTCTTCATCATGAAGGCAAATTTTTTGCATGAAATGTGTCCAGATCTGAGTCTAAGAGCAGTAACAATCAGATATCTACTAATATCACTATTCATGATCCAAGGCACGCGAAGAGGTTCACACTGTATGGTTTTATACCATAAACCCTTCTCTAATGACCGTTTATTAAAATATTCTTTCCAATAATCATAACATATATTTTTAAATTTTGGTAAAAATTCTGAATAATCTAATAAAATATTTATTTCTTTTCCATTCCTAGCCGCTAATTTCGCTAACGTGTCAGCCTCTTCGTTGCCCCGTACCCCAATATGCGATGGAACCCACTGCAACCTCAGTTGGATGCCTTTTAATGTAATTTCATCAATTTTAGATAAAATAACATAAGCCATGTACCTCTGTGCCCAGAGGCGCAGCGAGCTATATGTTGTAATGAACTTTTACTGTCTGTACAAATGACAACATTTTTAAGTTCACAATTATTAATTATATAAGTTAAAGCCTCTGAGATTGCAATGAGTTCCAACGTCATAATGGATGTAGGTTCACTTATTTTAAAACAATTATTCTGAGTGCTTATATCTATATTAGGTATATAATATGCAGACCCATGACCTTCTACACTCTTCGACCCATCTGTAAATATGTAAAACCAACCACTATACTTTGTATATAATTCATTAATAACTTCATATTTAAGTATATTACTATCGTAAGAACGTTTAGATATTTTTATTGATTCAAATTTTACTATAATTATTTCATTTACATTAATATTAGTTTTCCATGTTCGTAAAGTATACATTAATAATGGATAGAAAGAGGCTAACTGCAACTCTTTAACCTCATTAATAACTGATACTAATAAAGGAATGTTTTTATTTTTCCTATAACAATTTTGTCGAAGAGCGTAGAGATTCTCTAATAATTGACAATTTAAATTAATTGCAATAGCCTTTGACTTTAGACATAATTTATAAGCTAAATATTTCCTTCGTAAGTACAGCGGAACTACACATAAGCTCACTTTCCATAACGTGAATCGGTGAAGTTTTGATAAAACCTATTATTCTCATAGCCTGATTTTGAATTTTATTTAATTTATCTAGATGGCATTTTGCGCTCGCATCATATAAATAGCAGCTATAGTCTATGCGGCTTCTGATTAGTGCAATATATATACGTCTTAGGTGTCTAGGATGTAAATCCCAGGAAGCACCTGCCAAAACCTTAAGTAAATTAAGACTCCTTTGCACCTTTTCAACAGTCATGTTAATGTGTTTACTCCAGCGCAACGATTTGTCCAACCACACACCCAAATATTTGTAATTGTCTACTATCTCTAAATTGTCCTTATCTAATTTAAGTTCTATTTGTAATCTTCTAAAACCTCTACTAAAAATACAAACTTTCGATTTATCGGCTGATAATTGTAACCCCATTTCATCCAGAATGAGACAAAATGCATTTAAACCGGTTGAAATTCTATTTGACTTTCTCTTAAGTTTCTGGAGGGGGAATACAATACAAAGCATATTGACACATCGTTACATTTCTAATTTTCTCAAAACATTTAATTGTAATTACGTTAAATAGGACAGGGGAAATCGGGTCCCCTTGCGCTAAACCACGATTTGTATATCTTATAAAGTACTTATTTTGATCGGTTTCATCTTTCATAATAAGGTGCCGTTCAACTAGAAAGTTCCACAGATACTGGCAGATGTTTTTCCCAACACCTATTTCGTCTAAGGTCAAGTATCAATACATCTGTTATAACATTATTATAGGCATTAGTGATATCCAAAAAACACGCTATAGACGAAATTTTACGCGAAAATCCTAAGTCAAATTAGTAAGTAAATTTGGCTTACTAATTTGACTAGGCAGTCCTGACATGAATGTCCTCTTCTGAATCCAGAAGTGAACGGTGACAGCAGTTTATTTTTCTCTATATACCACTCTAGCCTTTTTGTCAACATTGAGTGAAAGATTTCAAAGAGGAGCTCGTGGCTAAGTAATAACAGCCGCTCGGGTCGATCCATCAGGTTAAGCTACGCTTGCCGGGGTTGGTCTGTGGATGGGTGACCATCTTTTCATACCGAGACTCCTCCGTGCCTCGGAAAGCACGTTAAGCCGTTGGTCCCGGCTGTCATTCGAGGATCTTTGACAGACGTTACGGGTCGTCAGAAGCCCGAAAGTCTGACAACCAGTCTTACCAAGGGGTATCGTATTACCCAGTAAACTGGGTTGTGGAGGTCAGATAGGCAGTCGCTTCATGTAAAATACTGGTATTCAGCTGCATCCGGTTAGACTGGAAGCCGACCCCAACATACTTGGGAAAAGGCTAGGCAGTCTCTCTGAGTGAAAGATTTTGCATAAACGAGATTAAGGAGATTGTTAGGTGAAGATTTTGCTATTGGTGTCACTAATATGTCACGCCATTGAATCGGAATACTACCGGTGTTAAAAATGTGATTGTATAGATCTAATAAGTATAATTTGCCTGTCGGAGGTAGGTAAATGGAATATGAGGGAATATGTGATCCCGTCGTTACCGGGTGCTGTATCCTTTCGCTTAAAACAGTTACACATTTCTTGTAAGGTAAAATTGGCTTCGAGTAATATATTATTTGAATTAAAATGTTGGACCCTTGGATAGACATAGTCTGGAGCGAGATTAGAAAGAAGTTCAATCTTCTGATCATTCGAAACACGGGATCTGGATGAACTGACTCCCTTGATCCAGCCCATGCGCTTCCACATATCAGAACTAGATGTTTGTTCATCAATGCTACTACAGTAACTTTGCAAATCTTTTGTCCTCGCTTGACAGATAGCATCTTTTGCAGCTTTTGTTTTGCGTTCAATTATGGTTAAATTACTTGGTGTAGGATTACTTCTGAATTTTTTTAAAGCCAACCTTCGTTGCGCCACTAAACGTGAGAGTGTTGTGTTCCAGTAAGGTTTAGGTCGAAAGTTATTTTTTGGGTTTTCACAGCTCTTAATCCAAGGTATGTGTTCATCGGCTGCTTTATTCATCTGTTTGATAAAATTATCATACAAGGATTGCACATCATGTGTATCTAAAGGTTGTAATAAATAATTTTCTAAGGATTTACTATACTCTGACCACTTTGCTAGCTTGAAATTTCGCTTTTTATTTATACAAACAGCGTTCATATTATTTGCTATATTTATATGAAATTTTAACAAACAGATGGTCACTTCCGAGATTTTCGTTCATCACACTCCAGCTTAGTAAAACGGACAAATCGGTCGAAACCAAAGGCACATCGGGAGATGTCCTCTGAACAATATTATCTACTAAAGTAACTCTAGTGGCACTCTTAACGATGGGATCGTTAAGAGAAATAAATCCAGCATCTAAAGCCGCGTCATAAATCTGAATTCCTCTTGCATCAGCTTTAGAGGACCAGGTTGCATGGTGGCCGTTAAAATCCCCAGCTATTATGCATTTACTGGGATATAGTGAGAAAATTTGTTCCCAGTCAGCAAGGCTTGTGGGAACTGAAGAAGGGCAATATAACAGTACTACATTTTTAATTTCATTACAGTTTAAAAGCTTAATTGACATTACTTCCATGCCTGAGTTTCTAGTAGAAATACAACATTGTTATTCATTTATCGACTTACAAATAATAATAGCTATTCCCCCATACCCATCTATCCTATCTTTTCTAAAAATATTATACCCACTTACGTTGAAATGTGATTCAGGTTCCAGCCATGTTTCAGATATTAAAGCTATATGTATTTTTTCTTGTGTCATTAGCAACTCAAACTCATTACGTTTAGGTCGTAAGCTTCGTGCATTCCACTGTACAATTCGTAGATTAGACATTTTTATTGTATTGTTGGCCATTGTTAAACATTGATATAAACTTAGTATAAATGTCATCTGTTTTCAAAGCTTTAACAATCAGTTGACCTAATACTCGTATTTCCATTACAAGTTTACCTAGTTGTTTAAGTTTAGTATCCCAATCGGTGTCAGACATATATTAGGTTGGGGAAAAAGTCTTTTCGCATTATAGTATGTATGAACTTGTAATAAAATCTCCTTGGCTATACTACATATTTGTATCTGGCTGGTTTTGGTATCATTGAAAGTTTAGATTTTAAAGAACATAATTCCAAATTCAAATTAGGAAAATGTGTGATTTTCATTTGTTTTTCGTACCGTCAAGATGAGTGAATCTAATGAAGAAATTCGATACATTTTAAAATTTTACTACAAAAAAGGTAAAAATGCAACGCAAGCCGCGAAAAAAATTGCGATGTTTATGGACCTAGTGTAGTGTCTGTGAGAGTAGCACAAATTTGGTTTAAGCGTTTTCAATCCGGAAATTTTGATGTCAAAGATGCACGTCGCTCTGGTCGCCCTATTACGGATAAAATGGATGCCATTTTTAAAAAAGTGGAGCAAGATCGGCATATCAGTAGTTACGACGTAGCTGAAGAACTGGAAATTGACCACAAAAAGTTTTGCGCATTTGAAAAAAACTGGGTACACAAAAAAGCTCGACATTTGGGTACCTCACGAGCTCACTGAAAGAAACCTAATGAACCGTGTACTCATTTGTGATTCTTTATTACGACGTAATGAAACCGAACCATTTTTGAAGAAGCTGATAGCTGGTGATGAAAAGTGGATCACGTATGACAAGAACGTGCGAAAAAGGTCGTGGTCAAAGGCCGGTCAGGCTTCACAGACTGTGGCGAAACCCGGGTTAACTCGCAACAAGGTGATGCTGTGTGTGTGGTGGGATTGGAAGGGCATTATTCATTATGAGCTGTTAGCACCAGGCAGGACCATCGATTCTGAACTCTACTGCGAACAACTGATGAGATTAAAGCAAGAAGTTGAGAGAAAGCGGCCGGAATTAATCAACAGAAGGGGTGTGGTTTTTCATCATGATAACGCTAGACCTCACACATCTTTAGCCACTCAGCAAAAATTAAGAGAGTATGGCTGGGAGGTGTTAATGCATCCGCCGTATAGTCCTAACCTTGCACCTTCAGATTTCCACCTGTTTCGGCCTCTTCAGAATTCTTTAGGCAGTGTCAGGTTAACATCACGAGAGGACTGCCAAAACCACTTGTCGCGGTATTTTGACCAGAAGTCCCAAAATTTCTATAGCAATGGGATCATGTCCCTACCTACAAGATGGCAAAAAGTTATCGAACAAAATGGTACCTACATACTTTAGTTAAATGTAAATAAACTATATTAAAAAATGTTTTGAATTTTCTTAAAAAATGCGAAGAAACTTTTTCCCCAACCTATTATATGCAAAATTTCGGGATGATCGGTTCAGTGGTTTGGGCGTGAAAAGGTAACAAACAAACAAACTTACTTTCGCATTTATAATATTAATATATAATACTAGTTAGGACTAGTTAGGATAGGATGAATAAAGAAAAGAATAAACAGCAATTTTTTGTTTAATTTCTTGTTTTATATATATTCTTAAGATTTGGGACAATAACATACCGATGTTCTTAACTTAGACACTAGAAGGAACCGTTCATAATGTAAAAATAAATAAAAATATTTTGACGATTTAAAAAAAAACGGCTAAATATTAGGTTGGGGAAAAAGTCTTTTTGCATTATAGTATGTATGAACTTGTAATAAAATCTCTTTGGCTATACTATTTGTATCTGGCTGGTTTCGGTATCATTGAAAGTTTAAATTTTAAAGAACATAATTCCAAATTCAAATTAGGAACATGTGTGATTTTCATTTGTTTTTCGTACCGTCAAGATGAGTGAATCTAATGAAGAAATTCGATACATTTTAAAATTTTACTACAAAAAAGGTAAAAATGCAACGCAAGGCGCGAAAAAAATTTGCGATGTTTATGGACCTAGTGTAGTGTCTGTGAGAGTAGCACAAATTTGGTTTAAGCGTTTTCAATCCGGAAATTTTGATGTCAAAGATGCACGTCGCTCTGGTCGCCCTATTACGAAAAAAAGCATGCCATTTTTGAAAAAGTGGAGCAAGATCGGCATATAAGTAGTTACGACGTAGCTGAAGAACTGGAAATTGACCACAAAACAGTTTTGGCGCATTTGAAAAAAACTGGGTACACTAAAAAGCTCGACATTTGGGTACTTCACGAGCTCACTGAAAGAAACCTAATGAACCGTGTACTCATTTGTGATCCTTTATTACGACGTAATGAAACCGAGCCATTTTTGAAGAAGCTGATAACTGGTGATGAAGAGTGGATCACGTATGACAAGAACGTGCGAAAAAGGTCCTGGTCAAAGGCCGGTCAGGCTTCACAGACTGTGGCGAAACCCGGGTTAACTCGCAACAAGGTGATGCTGTGTGTGTGGTGGGATTGGAAGGGCATTATTCATTATGAGCTGTTACCACCAGGCAGGACCATCGATTCTGAGCTCTACTGCGAACAACTGATGAGATTAACGCAAGAAGTTGAGAGAAAGCGGCCGGAATTAATCAACAGAAGGGGTGTGGTTTTTCATCATGATAACGCTAGACCTCACACATCTTTAGCCACTCAGCAAAAATTAAGAGAGTTTGGCTGGGAGGTGTTAATGCATCCGCCGTATAGTCCTGATCTTGCACCTTCAGATTTCCACCTGTTTCGGTCTCTTCAGAATTCTTTAGGCAGTGTCAGGTTAACATCACGAGAGGACTGCCAAAACCACTTGTCGCGGTATTTTGACCAGAAGTCCCAAAATTTCTATAGCAATGTGATCATGTCCCTACCTACAAGATGGCAAAAAGTTATCGAACAAAATGGTACCTACATACTTTAGTTAAATGTAAATAAACTACATATATTAATTTTTTAAAATGCGAAGAAACTTTTTCCCCAACCTATTATATTACTATAATGCGAAAAGACTTTTTCCCCAACCTAATACATTGTCACGTGCACAGAAGCGGCCCGTTTTTGTTATTGAAATGTCACGTAAAATTTCACGGGCGGCATTCGTGTAACACAACCAAGTTAAGATGATAAGCTAGTGGTTCAACAATCCCGGTTTGTGACTGTACATGTTCAAACTTCTCCGCATACGAAGCGGTGCTGCAGCGAATCGTATGAGATTTTTCGCGCCAATGCGGCATGACGATACGGTTACGATTCGTATGCGGAGCGCCTAAGATTTCTTTTTATGCAGAAACCAATAAATAATAACTACTATTATAAATTCTGATGAGTTAATTATTTTTTTAGGCTAATAGTGTCATAATAAAATAAGTCATTTTTAGGGTTCCGTACGCCCGAATGAAAAAACGGAACCCTTACAGAGTCACTCGTGTATCTGTGTTTTTGTCTGTCTGTCCGTCTGTCACAGTTATTTTGCTCCGAATATACTGGACCGGTTAAGTTGAAATTTGGTACACATATGAATTTCTGTGACCCAAACACGGACGAATAACGAAAATAAATGCATTTTGAAAATGGGGTTATTTTTGGGAGGCAATTAGGAAATTAAAAATAAATTAGCTTGTATGTTGATTAAAGTATGATTAATTATTACTTTTGCTTTTCTTGATGTTAGCGAAAACGGGCATCAAAGTCTTTCTTCGGTTATCCCGCCCGTATTGTACTTATAAAAGGTGTCTTTGTTTCAGATATTCCAAGCCCATGGTGACTGTGATCCAGTAGTTCCGTTCAAATGGGGACAAATGACAGCCTCATTTCTCAAAACATTCATGAAAAATGTTGAGTTTACAACATACCAAGGATTGACACATAGTTCTTCAGAGGCGGAACTTAAAGATATGAGAGCATTTATAGAAAAAACATTGGGTGCTTGAAAGAATCAGACAAAACCCTTGTAAAAGTACAGAAATTATTTTTCTTGTTGATTAGTTACACTATTGTTAATAAATTAATATTCTAGCTATCGTCATGCTACCTTCCTGTTCCAATTGAAATTTGCTGCTAAGAAGATATTAAAAATAATAGGTAGGTACAATATTCATGTAAGGTTATAGAGAATCCCCAAATAAAGTTTTTTTTTTCCTAAAGGATTATTATTAATTATTTGGTTAATAATTTTAATTAATACATTATGTAAGTATATCCGAAAGTGTCCATTACCATTCAAATATTTAAAATGTTCTTTGTCCTGTAGGTAATCCAGATGACTGCCTCGTTGGTCTAGTGGTTGCAAGCGCTACTGCTGAGCATGAGGTCCTGGGTTAGATTCCCAGATCGGGCAGGTTATTGGGTTTTTTAATCTGGAATTTCTCAGTAACAGCCTGGAGTCTGGATTTGTTTCTGGTTGATGTCAATAGGCTCGCCCCCTATTACATGTAACTTAAAGATAACTGGCGAAATGTGCACCTCTGCCTAGCCCTTCGGGGATTATAGGAGTTTACGTTGATAATCTTCTGTCGGGCCTAATATTCATTGTTTGTTGTGTTATTGTTTGTTGTGTATGACATGAGAGGATAAATCTACACGGTCAAATTAAATAAACTAGCGAAACTCCACAGATGTGAAGAGTCAAAATCAACATCTAAATTATGAAATAAAAAAATCTGGGTCATCGACCAAGGTGATTTGCCGTGTTTTGATCTGATTTCGGAAATCAGACCAAACCACGGGAAATCTAACTTAGAGAGATGTAAGTATTGATGATTCTTAAGGTTATAATTATGTACTTAAATACATGTTTGTTATTCGCGAATCATATTTTGATCAACATACAACTTGGACAGTGACCTGCAAAATGTAAAACCGTTCAAAATTTCGGCGAGTGTGTGAAAAATCGCTTTTCGTGCCTGTTTGTATGACCGTCGTTTATTTTTCTTCTAAACTACCTACCTAAACGGAGATTTTGATGCGGTGTTCACCATAACATCGAAAAAGGTGATTGACGGACAAAAATAAATGACTTGTTATTCCATTTTCCAACAGTTTATGCTCTTGTCTAATGTTAAAACGCGTCGATGTGAATCCGTACATTTTAGCGCCTGCCTATTTGTTAGAAAGCACGAAGTAGGTGATTAACCAATGATTCACCCTCCATCAGTCTGCATGTGCCTGGTTGTAATTTTGCAGGTGCATATTTATCCTTTAGCTAAGAACTTCATGTACAATACTGTATCTAATGTAACTTCTTGTATATATTTTGTTCACAAATAATAGTTGTACATTTAATTCCCAGGTATATAAATACATTGAAAAAAAATCTTCTAGTTTTATTTCGCCTTAACCTAGGTACTCGCATAACGACTAAGGGCGGATTTTACCGTTCATATTAGAAAACGCGTTTAAGAAAATTAAGTTCTGCATAAACGAGTTCAAATGATCTCGCTTTACGTCCAACCGATTTCACCCGCTACATTTTGATCGCGTTCACGAACACCAAATTTCCATGGCATAGAATGTGAATGTTGTCACATGAACGCAAAACCAAAGACTGTTTAGTTTATTTTAAAACTGCATGCCCCTCCAATAAATTATATGTGTAAGTAGGTACTATATACTTGGATTGTGTACGTAAGAAGCTGTGGAGGGTCGCGAAATTTTAAAGGAAACGATCCAATCTGGTAGGCATAATATAATCCATAAAAGAATAATGCTTTACCTGGTGATTTGGTGTACAGACGCCAGCACGTAAACCTACCCGAAAGTGTCAGATTTTCCCAATCAACCTTGAACCTAAAGCTTTGGCAATAAAGTCGAAAATCTATTAAAGAAATCTGACAGATTGTAGTAGCTTGAAGTGCTGGCGTCTGTACATCACATGAGTGCAATCTATAGCACCTATAACATGCGGAAATTGTGCTTCCTTATAAAATTCAATTTGTGTTTGGTGGATATCGTGTGGTGACTCGGGAAAGTAAATGTGGCGTGGCCGGAGTGAGGCAATAGCAGCACTGACTTTGTGCACAATTCTGTGTGCAATGGAAATGCTATCCACATAGATCTGCAGCAGTCATCTTGCAGAACCCAGTTGCGTAGAAACGTAGAGCACATAGCAACTGGTTAATTGGAGATACGCTGTGGTTTCTTAAATATACAAATTATTGGATTAGACTAAGTGTTTTGTGCAACAGGTACCTACATTCATTAAAAAAAAAAAAAACTGGCCAAGTACGTGTCCGACCACGCACAATAAAGCGTTCCGTAGTTAGGTTGATTTTATACCAAAACCAAACAACATTGTAGTTGAAAAACATGTTTTCCCATACATCTACCTATGTCACGGTTAATTCTCTTTCTGCGTATTATGTAGATACGTTTGTACGTAATCGCCTTTTTTGTGATAAAAATAAAACTACAAATTAACGGTTTTCAGACTTTTCCCTTACTTTTGCTATGAGAGCTTGCTTCTTCTTCTTCTTCGTGATTATAGGTCAAGGCCGTAATTTTTTATTGCGTTCGACTTAGAAGCTTGATTTTTTAGAGCTCCAAGGGACCAAAGACCTACCGTACTGGATATTAATTTCAACTCGATAACTCCACGCGTTCCTGATATAACGGGTCTTGAGAGACTGACAAGCAGACAGACAGACAGATTGACAACGAAGTGATCTTTCAGTGTTTTTTTTTTCTTTTGAGATACGGAACCCTAAAAACATCTTTTGGTGCTTACATGTTTGTAGGAAACTCTATTTTATCTTCAATGGACTCTAATACAGACAGAACTTTTGGTATTGTGAGACGAAATCTTTCCACAAAGTCTTGGTCGTCCAGGGTGTCGAAGTGTTCTTCTCTCGCGTATCGACAGGCCAGATGGCGTGGTTGGTACCACCACCTATCATGCCGGGTTCGATTCCCATCCAGGACAAACATTTGTTTGCATGAACATGTCTGTTTGTCCTGAGCCTGGGTGTAATTATCTATATAAATATGTATTTACGATTACAATTTTAAGTGTTCTATTTTCGACTAATAAATTAATCATCATGGAACAACCATCTTCCTATTTTCCGAAGCTATGTTCTTCATTTATTTTAGGTTATTTTGCTTTATCAAAAAAATCAATCTGCCTAGCCTTTTCCCAACTATGTTGGGGTCGGCTTCCAGTCTAACCGGATGCAGCTGAATACCAGTATTTTACATGGAGCGACTGCCTATCTGACCTCCACAACCCAGTTACTGGGTAATACGATACCCCTTGGTAAGACTGGTTGTCAGACTTTCGAGCTTGTAACGACCCGTAACGACTGGCAAAGATCCTCGAATGACAGCCGGGACCAACGGCTTAACGTGCTTTCCGAAGCACGGATGTTGCTTTATCCTACTAATATTATAAATGTGAAAGTTTGGATGTTTGTTACTCAATCATGCCAAACAGCTGAACGGATTTGGATGAAATTTGGTATACAGATAGTTTATAACCTGGATTAAGACATAGGATATTGTTCATCCCAGTAGAAGGTTCCCGTGTGATAATTTCCGACATACACTCGGGCGAAGCCGCTGGCAAAAGCTAGTATAGGCATCTATAAATTATTCCAGAAAATGTGTGCAAGATATAAAATAAACATTATACCTATGTAATAATACGTAATTCACTCCTTTGATTTTGTTGTAAAAAATTTGGTGATCGAACACATCAATTTTTAGCAAATTATCTGACGACGCTTTTCAACTAATTTGCATTTCCATCATTTTCTCAATTTTTTTGCACTTTTTAAAAATTATTTTCATGTTCAATAGGAAATTATAATCAAAAATATTGAAAAATGTAGCCGACGGGCATAGGGTTCGGGCCTCTGAGTGAAAGTCCTTGCTCATTTCACTCTTTAATTCACCAAGAATACGCTTATGGGAAAACAAAACAAGAATAACATGGCGGTCTAGAAGTAAGAATACTTAGAGGTCTAAAATGGCCGGTGGTTTGCGAGCGCGGCCAGAAACACGTCGCGTCGCACAGGAATCGGAATCGGAAATGCCACCAGACTGGGTGAGGGGCCTGGTCAACGACCACGCCAGAAACAAGTCACGCGGGAACATTCGTCGCGCGTGATTGGTCGCCCAAGTCAGTGGCGCCAACCTTTTTATTGCTCCCGTGATCATCCGATTGGATGTTATTAACAGTGCGGCCATCATTATCGCTACTACTATGGTCGGGGGGTTGTCGCGTTACAAAAATTCTTATTTAAATCACATGCATAATATGCATGTGATCTCCCAGTTCTTGAAACGCAATTCCAAGCGTTTCTTCGACTCAGTCACCAACCATCGCAACCCTCTGGTTGTCGAGGCGGCTAGCTATGTCCCCTCTCGTATTAGTAAGGTCCGCCGCCCTAGGCTTGTCCTCTCAGATCCCGACGACCCCATAACTCTTCTCCAGGAGAGCAGTAGGGACCGTAGGAACAAAAACAAATCGACATTCCGACCTCGCCGCCGCGAGGTCCCTCGCGACGACCCCGTAATAATCGTCCTCCCCCCCGTCCTTTGCTCGGGTATGATGTGCCAGCTGGTGGCGTAGCTGAGCCAGTAGCTTTAAACTCCCCTGACAATAATAATTCTAATCTGATCCAGCCTGTCCCATCTTGCTGTCCTCCCCCCAGCGACGCCCTAAGCCGAGGCCCGTTCCCCACAGGGGGAGCCCTTAGCGTGTGGTCGCTTAGTCTGTAAGTTTTATGCCCCTGGCTGGAGGCTTTGAGTCATCTTAAGGCAGCCACAGGATAGTCCGGTTAAGTAGTCTCGACCTCTCTAGGTCAACTACGAGATGCCATTTATAAAAAAAAAAAAAAATGCATGTGATTTAAATAAGAATTTTTTCTCAGAGACACTCAGAGGCCCGAACCCTATGCCCGTCGGCTACATTTTTCAATATTTTTGATTATAATTTCCTATTGAACATGAAAATAAATTTTAAAAAGTGCAAAAAAAGTGAGAAAATGATGAAAATGCAAATTAGTTGAAAAGCGTCGTCAGATAATTTGCTAAAAATTGATGTGTTCGATCACCAAAATTTTTACAACAAAATCAAAGGAGTGAATTACGTATTACATAATATAATGTTTATTTTATATCTTGCACACCGTTTCTGGAATAATTTAGATATAAAGCAACATAACCTAAAATAGAAAAACCTAAACTCTCCACTTGATGTTTGTTGTTATAGATAGACTATGACGTCAAACTAAGCGCGCCATAATGGTGGGCATTTACATTGACGGTGCCTGGTTCGGTTGGCGATTTTAATTTTTTTTTTTCTTAAATACTTTAAATTACATTTTTGTCGTCGAATTTTTTTTTTACTATTTTATAGTGATGTAAAGTAACTAATAAAATATTTAAAAAAGTACATGCATATTACCTATTGTTATTAAATCGTGTCTACAATAAATGTAATTTAAAAAAAAATCTTCTTTCAATATTTTTTATCAATATTACCAGGTACCCCTTCCATTTCCTTGCCCAAGTATGTAGGAAGTTGACACATTTTTCAGCAGTTTCGGTCCATAGATAGAGAATATTCTCTATCTACGTTTCGGTCAGTTTAAATTTGACAGACACACGCAGTGGTACTTGTTAGTCATGGGCGCCACCTATTTCCTATTTCGTTCCGGTATCTTATGACATAGGTAAACTTGCAGTGGCCGCTTGTACTACCTATGTATAGATTGTACAGACGCCAGCACGTCAAGCTACTACAATCTGTCAGATTTCTTTAATAGATTTTAGACTTTATTGCCAAAGCATTAGGTTCAAGGTTGATTGGGAAAATCTGACAGTTTCGGGTAGGTTGACCTGCTGGCGTCTGTACACCGCCACCGCTTTGGTCGAATGGCGCCTAATACTTATTATATGAATGGGGCTGTACTTACTATAAAGTACATACTAATTCCACGCTTTAGTATCTGTAACTGACCACCCAGCAGTGGTGATAGTGACACTGACAGTCTTAGATAGATAATGTCAAACTCCACCTCTCCGTCACAGAGTACTTTATACTATACTGGAAACTGAAACTCCGTGTTCTTTCAAAGCTTCACTATTTACGAAAGTGTGGTGGATTAGGGAAAGCCAAAGTTGAAGTATGCTGGGTTTAATAATTTGTATAGTATTGTAGAATAAAATAAAATGAGGACTACTACTGCTTCTAGAAAACGACGGGCTCATAACGAATTGGAAAAAAGTAAGGTCATAATTTGCTTTTGGTGCAAACTTTATTCTTCGTCTAGTTAGTGTTTTTATTTATAAAACTGATAGTGATGAGGAGTATTTAAATTCAATTATTATGTGATAAATTAAATCAAAATTTTTTATAGATCTTCAATAATTGCTATTACTTAAACAGAGTAAGTTCATAGTAAAGCCTTTGTATTTGTAACCTAAAAGTGGTTTGACGAACACATTTTTATGGTAAAACTAGTACTAACAGATCAGGAGGACTACTAAGCATAATTATTAGGTATTGCTCAAAAATTTTATTTTTTGAGCAAACAGAATGCATTCCAATGTAGGTATTCCTGATTTGAAAATTACTGTCTTCAACATTCTCATTAGTGAGTGTTACACATACAATTTTTTGTATCTAAATACGATAACATAACATCATACTTGGAATTTCTGAAGGGTTAAGCAGAGGAGTACCTTTATTTTGTACCCCCACATTTCAGCAGTTATTTTTAAGTCCCATGTAATAGGGGCCGGGCCTATTGCCATCAACAGGGCACAAATCCAGACCCTGGGCTGCTACTGAGAAATTCCTGATGGAAAACCTCAATAATACTGCCCAATCTGGGAATGGAACCCAGGACCTCATGCTCAGCAGTAGCACTTGCAACTACTAGCCAGAGCAACGAGACAGTGTCTGTATCTAAAAAACATGTGAAATACAACACAAGGTTGCTGTAATGTTTTATTATAAGCTTTTATTTAGTTTCACCTGTCCCGATGTTTGTCTGTTATTGAATCTTGCAAGTTAAATTTGACCCACTTCCCGGTTTCCGATTGAGTTGAAATTTTACATGCAGATGTAAATCAGATGACAATGCAATATTATTATGACATGGAGCTGATCTGATGATGGAGCCAGAAGGTGGCTGTGGGAACTCAGTAATAAAATGATGCAACCTTAGCGAGCTGTTGGTCCTAGATGATATCCAGACTAATAAAAGCTTGTATTTAAAAACAAATTATAAATAATACACTTGTTTTGATTTACAGATGCTGAAACATCAACAGATAATAGTCAAAATATAAAATTGTCAGCTAAAGTAATAAAAAAGCGAAAGAAACCATCACCAAAATTTCGTTTAAAGACAAATGGAGAAAATGCTTCATTGTCGACTGCCACAAGTGAAAGGGTTCCATTAACACTCACAGATATACAATATTTATTACTACACTCACTATTAGGAAACCTCAATCTAACTCAATCTC
Source organism: Dicycla oo (assembly GCA_948252095.1). Classification (NCBI taxonomy): domain Eukaryota; kingdom Metazoa; phylum Arthropoda; class Insecta; order Lepidoptera; family Noctuidae; genus Dicycla; species Dicycla oo. The sequence continues at coordinate 14,627,569 of OX411720.1, read as the reverse complement.
CACGTTGGTATGTGTTAGATAATTGTGGAGGGATTAAAAAAACTGCTTGTTTGATATTAGAAGGTATATCCATTAAGCACTGGGAACAGTATACTGATGAATTTAATGACACTAAAAAAATATTCACTGATTATGTAGAAATTTTGACCCCTTCTGTTTATGGGGGTTCACTTGTTGAAGAACTTGCCCTAGTGCCATTATCTGAGGCAGAGAAAGATACAATTATTCAAAAATTTGGAAGCATGAACTTGGCACTTGAAGCAAGGAAAGATTTGATGATAATGATGAGGGCTGTGTTTCCTATTGGAGATGGAGTTACAAATGAGGTCAGTTTCTCTGCTGATGATAAATTTCCCAGAACTCAACTGGTGTTGTCGGCCTGGCAGTTGATTGAAGAAAATTATCCAGTACCTTTGAAGGGAAAATTAAGCACTGCATATGCTGATTATGTGCTCACAAAAGATGAATATGCACCTGTTACTGCTACCTCACCAATGTATGGTATAGACTGTGAAATGTGTTTAACTAATGCGGGCTCAGAATTAACTAGAATTTCTGTAGTTAATGAAAAGCATGAGGTTATATATGAGTCATTGGTGAAGCCTTATAATGATATCACAGATTATTTAACCAGGTTTTCAGGTATTACTAAATCATTATTAAACAATGTCAGTAAACGACTTCAGGATGTCCAGAATGATTTAAGAGCAATACTACCTCCTGATGCTATCTTAGTAGGTCAATCATTGAACACAGATATGCATGCTTTGAAAATGATGCATCCTTACATAATAGATACCAGTCTATTGTATAATTTTACTGGTGAACGAACTCGCAAACCAAAACTCAAAACATTAGCTAGGGAATTTTTGAATGAAAATATTCAAATGGGTAAGGAAGGTCACTGCTCCACTGAAGATTCATTAGCAGCACTAAAGCTAGTACAGTTGAAGCTAAGCAAAAGCATAGTATTTGGAGATGCTGTACACACAAATAGAGAAAAGTTTAAAGAAAATATTATAAAAATGGTAAAAACACCACAATATGCCTTATCAATATTCAATCACATGCTGGAACAGAAGAAATCGTCCGTTATTGTAGGCTGTGATGATATAACTGGTGATTATCATGCATATTTAACCCAAGCAAAGGAGAGTATGTCAGCACAGTTAAAAAAGGGAAATCCTAAGAAGATAAAGTTAGTAACTGTTGACAGTGTAGAAGAAGTAATCACTTCATTTACAGACTCTGTCACTGATTATAACTTGACTATGGCCCATTTGAAGCTTGACATTGGCAATGATCAAGAAGTAAAACTAACCAATAAAATCAATGTGTGGATACAATCAATATGGGACAGTCTTGAGCCATCTTGTTTATTTGTTATTGTGTTCGGAGGGACCACAAATGACAATGGATTGGCATTGATGAAAGTAAAGAATGCTTAGGTTACTAATTTTAGTTAATTGTTATAAAGTTAAAAATTATAAGAAACATGAGAAAACTAGTACTTTATTTATAAGCCAAATGAGCCTTGTTACATTTTTGATCCTGTACCTAAAAGTTTAACCGGTGTATCTTGACCGCGCGCTGTCTAAGGTGTTCATGTGAGCACCAGCCCTTCAGTTCCAAATCAATCTGTTTAGCCTTTTCCCAACTATGTTGGGGTCGGCTTCCAGTCTAACCGGATGCAGCTGAATACTAGTATTTTACATGGAGCGACTGCCTATCTGACCTCCACAACCCAGTTATTGGGTAACACAATACCCCTTGATAAGACTGGTTGTCAGACTTTCGGGCTTCTGACGACCCGACTGCTAAAGATCCACGAATGACAGCCGAAAAAAAAATATCTTAATTATTACACTTTACTAAACTAACCAGAACTAACTATGTAACTAAAATTTCTTACTTCTGGCTATGAGAATCATAAAAGCTATTCTGCTAAAAATTCTAAATTTAGAAAAAAAAAATTGAAAACTATAATCGAGTTGCACTGATGCGGAGTGAAGATTTCGTGCACTGTGCGTATTTTATTAGAAAGCCCGCTTAGCTCCGCTCCGCTCTACTTACACTGTTTACACTGACGCGGAGTGGAGATTTCGTGCACTGTGCGTATTTTATTTGAAAGTCCGCTTAGCTGCGTTCCGCTCCGCTTAGTTCAGCTCCACTTAGCGTAGCTCAGCTCAGCTCAGCTTTACTTACACTGTTTACACTGACTCGGAGTGGAGATTTCGTGCACTGTGATTGGTTAATTCACGATCCGCTCCTCTTCACTCCGCTAGTACACTCCGCAAAACCATTTAAATAAAAAGCGACTTGCTACGACACTACAAAGTGCAATTCACGTTGCACAACGCTTATTGCCTACAAGTTACATTCACCTACAACAAGTTGCCTCTCTCTATCGCGTAACGTGGTGTAACTTATACCTTCTGACCCATCGATATATATCCACGATAGGCAGTTAGAAGACACTGGAACCAGAGTGATCTAAGTGATATTTTTACTAATACCTAATGGGTTTGTTCGGCATAGAAGAAACATAATTCTTTCAGGCCACACTGATCTAAGTGCTTCCAGTACTTTTTTCCTTCAGGGATCACAAAATCTCACTATAGAATTGATGCGGTTTGCAAAGTGTTAATTTTCTGAGTAAATTTTCTCAGAAACATACATTTGTGCCCTAGATCACTCTGGTTCCAGGGTCGTCAGTTAGGGTTGCTGCTGCCACCTGCCGATGCCGACGGTACTAGTCTCCATTATTTATTACATAGGTACATAATTCACCTACGTAATTGGGCAAATAAAAAAGTACCTATGTAAGTACTACATAATATTTATTCACGGTTATAATTAGTCCGTGGTAGGTACACAGACTACCCTTCCCACCAAACCAAAAATACTATTTATGTAGGTAGGTACTTTCCTACCTATACTTATCAAAGCGTGAACCTGACCTTGTAAACATAACTTATCAAGTACCTAAGTATACTATAATAATAATTAATATCCTAACTACGTAAATATACGGGTGACATAAAATTAGGTAGGTACCTACCTAATCTGGGGGCACGGAAGCACATAATATATAATAGTACTAACGTCTAGATTATAATACCTACTAATTAATTTTACTCATAAACATGTCATACTCCCAAACTCCCTGCTCACATTACTTATGTACGATTGTGTTGTGTATGTACTATAACAGAAGTCGACTAGCTACGTGTAGAGCTTTAGGGGTTTATGGGATTTATAAAGGGGGTCGAAATGTTCATTATTTTTGCGATAGGACACACCATAGAATTAATATGCTTAGAACAGCAGTAGTCGCACGAAAAGTGAAGCCATTTCAAACGACTTTCGGCGCGTCAGTAGGTACTCAGGCCCTAGTATTACCGAAGAGCTCCCGCAATTTCGCAAAAAAATGACGTCTAGTGTAGTGAAAGGGTGTCACAACTCGTCACATAATAATCATAAACATTTAAAGATTTAATTTCACGGGTAAGTACTGCTTTTTTTTTGGCCTGGTCCTTACCGGACGGCGAGCTACCCATTGCTCGCCATCCGCAAGCCCGCGCCTACGGTGGCCGGGAATCGGCTATTGATTCCCGACGCCCTGTGCGGCGACTAGGGGCGTGAGGGCACAAAGATTGCCTCTCCCTCACGCGTTCAGCCTCCTCCTTTGCGAGCATTACTGCTTCGCAGAAGGAGGTGACGGCTTTCCATGCGCTTTCGCTCCGTACCATGTCCTGTACCAGGGCCGGACGCGAGAGATCGCCGCCGCCGATCGCTTCCGCGAGGACGTGGCGGTGCTCTGCCCAAGCCGGGCTCCACCGTATGCTCCACCGTGTCCTCCGGGCAATCCACACAATGGTAACACCCGGGCGTTTGCTCCCGCTTTGTCCGGAACAGGAACCTCCCGAAGCAACCGTGTCCGGTGAGGACCTGCGTCAGGCGGAAGGTGAGGATGCCGTGACGCCTCTCCAACCACTCCTCAAAGAGGGGACTTATCGCCGCAATTGTAGCGTGCCCAGGGGTAAGTACTGCCAGGAATCTTATACTTTTGTTTAAAACATTCATCAAAACATAATAATAAATCGTATATTTGACAGACGCCATTACAATGAAAATGTTGCTAGGCATGGGAAAATATTTTACCCCATTTTTGTTATTATAATTATGTACTGCCTATCATCCCAATAAATTCACATATAAGTACGAGTAGGTATTTTTATTTGCAAAATACTTATACCTATATTTTGCAATGAATAAATAAATAAAATAAATTAAATCATTCTAAACGCAACTTAAATATTAATTCTATGTCTATGCAAGGTTGGCAAAATTGGAACCGTTCCATTTTCCCACTTTTTGGGGACTGTTAGATACAGGGACAAGTAAAACTCCGGCTAGCTCTGAACGCACTCACGACTTTATTATGAACACAAGCGTGCGTGAATAGAATAGCAAAATTGCCATTTTCACTAAACTAATGTAATGCAATTTAGTGCTGTCAAACTGTGATATAGTTAAGTTGCGTCACTTTAGTCAATTTCAGTATGGGAAATCGTCCCTTGACAGGAATAAATTAAACTTTAGTGATTTTAAGTCTAGTTTAGACGCATTTGTGACAAGAGAGTCGGCACCATTGTCACATAAATAACGTCTAGATTATTACTACTAATTTATTTTACTCATGTCACACTCACAAACTCCCTGCTCACATTACTTATGTACGGTTGTGTTTTTTGCTATATAATGTATTGTATGTACAGACGCCAGCACATCAAGCTACTACAATCTGTCAAATTTCTTTAATAGATTTTCAACTTTATCGCTAAAGTATTAGGTTCAAGGTTGATTGGCAAAATTTGACAGTTTCGAGTCGCTTGACCAGCTGGCGTCTATACATACAGTACAATATACAGCGTGAACTTTCAATGGTTGTTTTCCTGCGGCAGAACGATTTGCACTCAGTAGAGCTACCGATTCATGGAGTTAAATTTAAAAAATAAAAATGTTTTTGTTTTCAAATAATTATAAAAATTTGATCTCAACTCGAAAGCGTGAGAATCAATAGTAACTCACGTGCGCCCGCTCGCTACCTACCATCTTTGAAGATAGCATGCGGCGGCGCGGTACAAAGTGATGAGCGATTCGTAAATGTTTAGAGCAAAATAAACTGTCGCCCGAAGTGATACTGCATAATCTAGCCCTAAAGCACACGGCGAGCTCTTCGCCACGCACCCCCGACCCCCGCTGACGCGCCGGCTCTCTCACTCAGTTGTTCCGCGTCCCCGCGACCGCCGAGCGTCGCATGCGCAGTACCAGTGCGTTATCTTAATTTAAAAATGGATCGCCATTACAGTTTTTCAAAATTGGAGTACGTCGCTATAGTGCAACTGTACGCTAGGGCTAATTATAACTCCCACGCTGCCCGGAGACTTTACGCGGAGCTGCATCACCTGGAGTCGCTCCGTTTTCGCGGGATTATTAACCGGTCAATGACCGGTAAAATTAAAAGACAATCTATTAAAACGTGCTCGATTGTGTTGAACGCAGTGGCTTGCACTTCGAACAATTACTCCGATACCGTGAAGTGTAAGTACCTACTCGTATCTTTGTAAATAACAAAAGTAGGTTAGTTAGTTAAAATCATTGTAAATAAGTTGATTCCAATTTTTTAAATACGCCGTAAATACTTACTTCATTGTCCAATTATTCAGAAAATTATTTTTTGTAAGTTATTCATAAACTTGTTTCTTAGTCTCGTGTTCAGAAAGTTGTAAGTAAAAAAACTGGCCAAGTGCGAGTCGGACTCGCACACGAAGGGTTCCGTACCACAAGGCAAAAACGCCAAAAAATCGCGTTTGTTGTATGGGAGCCCCCCTTAAATATTTATTTTATTTTGTTTTTAGTATTTGTTGCTATATCGGCAATAGAAATACATAATTTGTGAAAATTTCAACTGTCTAGCTATCGCGGTTCTTGAGATACAGCCTGGTGACAGACAGACAGCGAAGTCTTAGTAATAGAGTCCCGTTTTTACCCTTTGGGTATGGAACCCTAAAAAAGTATTTATGACGGTCCTAAGCCCGTAAAAGTATGAAGGGAAAATTGGAATAACTTTTAGATAAGTACCTACCTATTGTGTTTCGGTAACAAAAGACTACGTAACTACGTAGTATCATATCAGCTGTAGGTAGCGCAAGGCTCAAAGTCACGCGCAGTCGTCCGTTTGCGCTGTAGCTATACTATTGGTTCGAGATCGCGTTCGAGTTTTGTTTTTCACATATGTAAATCTGCCATTTTTTAATACTTTATGTTTATTTTTTTAATAAATCGATTGTACTATCAAGACAAAATCATTTCGCTTCGGGAAAACAACCATTAAAATTTCACACTGTATAGCATATTACACAATCGGTAACTAATTATGGAATGGAATTAACTTACGTTTCACAAACATTTGGTGACTTAAAATAAGATAATTTTAGAGTTCTCCTGTTTATTATAACATCCGTACACACAACAAATGTTAGCGTTACGCTTTTTATTGCCATAGCGAAAGGGTGCACAAAATCAAAAATAAAATAAGAACGACGCGTTCGGTCGGCGGGGGCGCGGACGGCGGGACGACGCGTGGTCACGTCGTACGTGTCTCGCTGACCGCGTATAGACTGACTGACTGACAACACTGTGTTGTCGCGAGCTGTAGGTACTTATCTCGAGCAGAATGTACCAGTGCAATGCCACTGCGCCCAGTAACTAGGTTCTGGAGGTCAGATAGGTAGTCGCTCCATGTAAAATGCTGGTATTCAGCTGCATCCGGTTAGATTGGAAGCCGACCCCAACATAGTTGGGAAAAGGTTAGGCAGATGATGAGTAAAATCAACTTGCTTACTTACGAAGTTACAATCAAATACATAAATGAATAATGTACAGACGCCAGCACATCAAGCTACTACAATCTGTCAAATTTCTTTAATAGATTTTCAACTTTATCGCAAAAGCATTAGGTTCAAGGTTCACTGGGAAAATTTGACAGTTTCGGGTAGCTTGACCTGCTGGCGTCTGTACCTTTAATTCGTAGTACCTACTGACCGAAGTAAGGTGACAATTATTTTTTTGCAAGGAACAAGGGTTCCTAAGATTTAAAAAAAACGCACCTTGCTGACAAAAGGTATGTAATGGTGCCGATTCCCGTGTTCACAAACTAAACTAAATTTAAGATCAGTGCATCTTTTTCCTTTCTATTTCATTAATAATAGGACAGAAGAAAAATTAGTTTAATCCTGTCAACTCAGTCAGCGTCTGACGTAAATTGGTGCCGATTCTCTTGTTCAATAACTAAACTAAAATTGGAGAATCGCTATCTTTTACTAACAGGCAGCGCGAGAAAAGGACGGCTATAGCTATGAAATAAGTTAGAGATAGCAAACTAGTTTACGCCTTGCGCTTCACCGTGTTTTTATTCGACATGTTTTTATGTGTCGTCTGAATTTGTATGGAAATATTAGTGCCAACTAAATTTGACAGCTCCAATTTACGTCCGTCTCTTTTTTGTTTTATTAGAGAGAAAAAGTTAGCAATAGCCTAAATTAAGTTTAGTTTGTGTCAACAGAATCGGCACCATTTTCAAAGAAATTAATTCACAGTAGGGACACTGTTACCAACACGGTAAATAAAAAACGAATAAAAATAAATGATTTATTTGGAAAGCGCATAAATTTGCCCTGTTAATGGATCTACTGTAAGAGACGGGGGTAGTTCTGCAGCTATGTCAGCTAGAGCCTCCCACCGAGTCGCGCGACTGCTCTCTGATTGACTCGGACTAACGGATTCCTCGGGATGGTCGTCCCTAATAATGCAAATAGGTACATAGTTATTAGCAATTATTGGCAAAGAATATTGCCCTGTCGACATACATTGGCGCCGATTCCCTTGTTCACAGACTAAATTAAATTTAAGTTCAGTGCATCTTTTAAAGTACAGACGATAATTATTAGTTCCTAGTAGTCCTGTCAAATTAAGATACTCCATATACAAGTTTAGACGTGATTAAAAAAATGGCTACTAAAAATACGTCGATTTACGACAGGCGCTGACTAATTTGACATGACGAAACTAATAGTTATCTTCTGCACCTTTCTTAATGAAATAGAAAGAAAAGATGCACTGAACTTAAAATTAGTTTAGTTTGTGAACAAGGGAATCGGCGCCAATGTTATCGTAAGATCCAACAGCTTCGTAAAATAACTTTCTGTGTTATGCAATAAGAATTTATGACAATCCTCCGTGATTATGACTACATTCTACTGATATTGAATTTTAATGACACATCTGAGACAAAAATATTCATTGAGAAATTGAAATTTGTTTTTTTTTAATTGAAAATATTAGCCTGTTTTATTTTTAAAGTTTGTCTTTACTAGGATACACGCAGCGACTTAAATCGCCGGCAAGGCGATTGCAATATGTCTCGTCCACTCACATACCTAATAATATTTTGACAGCAGATATGGCGATTTCAATATCCCAGCATTAAGGCCTATTCAAACCTAAGCGGTATTCGCTGCCGCTACGGGTAGAGGTACATACCGCGCGGGTTTCGCTTAGGTATTTAGTATTATGTTTCGCGGCAAGAGCGGTACAGATGAATTAACAGTAATATTACCGCATACCCACTCGGTTTTCTCTACCGCAGACGGTAGCGAATACCGCTTAGGTTTGAATAGGCCTTTAGTTTTGTAGGTACCGTACAATGTACACATTGATATGAATGCAAGCAATATGGTGACTGTGCAATGGTAGCCCTCGAAATTCAAATTTTCAAACGTTTTTTTAAATTTGCAGAACACTGTAAGGTTGCTTGTATGTTAATCAAAATATGATTCGCGATATATCGGGTTGGCTAATAAGTAATGCGCGTTTTAGTTTATAATTTCTAGAATTTTCGGAAAGATTCGAGAACGTTCTGTAGCAGAGGGTATATAAAGAGCGAGTCGCGCTCATGCGCGTTATTAATAGTTAGGCTGTTAGTGCGTTAAAGTTCACAAAGAAATGAGTGATATTAAAACCCACGTATGACATTGTTTATTATATGAGTTTCAATCTGGGCATTCTGCTGCAGAAGCTACACGTAATATATGTCAAAGGATAGCTCACGATGCAGTCTCCAAAGCAACAGCAAAGCGCTGGTTCCAACGGTTCCGCAATAACGATTTTTCCTTAACCGATAAACCAAGGTCTGGGCGCCCCGTGGAAATAGATATCGATAAATTAAAACTATTAATCGAAGAAGATCCTCAAAGAACTATACGCGATTTGGCTGTTCAGCTCGAGTGCTCTCATGGCACCATAGAAAATCATTTACATGGTTTGGGAAATACTTACAAATATAGTGTTTGGGTACCCCATCAATTCAGTAAAGATCAGCTGACCTACCGAGCTGAGATTTGTGTACAACTTTTATCTTTCCGCCGCACATTTAATTGGTTAGATCATCTTGTCACTGGAGATGAAAAGTGGGTTCTCTATGTTAATCACACACGCAAGCGCCAGTGGCTGGGATGTAAAGAACAGGGAAAACCAACGTCAAAAGGTGATCTTCATCCTCGCAAGGTAATGCTTTCTGTCTGGTGGGATATACATGGAGTAATAAGCTGGGAATTCCTTCCTACTAATACTACGATTACAGCAACAGTATATTGTGATCAACTCGGAAAACTGAAGCTTGACATCCATCGCAAACGTCTACAACACGACAAAATATTTTTCCTGCACGACAATGCCCGGCCGCATATTGCTAAGAGTACCAGGCTAAAACTATTGGAGCTTAATTGGGAAATAATACCCCACCCTCCATATTCGCCGGACTTAGCACCAACTGATTTCAGCTTGTTCCGATCACTTAGTAATAATTTACGGGAAAAAAGCTTTGACGATGAACCACACTTGAAACAATACATAGATGACTTCTTCAATTCAAAACCAACGAAGTTCTATGCGTACGCCATTCACTCTTTGCCAGATCGATGGCGAATGGTAGTAGAAAACGACGGTGAATATTTATTATTAATGATTAACAATTATTCATAAATAAATACAAATAAAATAGTTGTATGTCGCTCATTACTTATTAGCCAACCCAATATCACGACTATAACAAATAGGAATTTACTTAATTATAACCACAAAGGCGCAAACCCATCGCGACGCATGCTGTGCACGGGCACGCGGCCCATTTTAGCTGCGTGGATTTCTTTAATAGATTTTCAACTTTATCGCTAAAACATTAGGTTCAAGTTTGATTGGGAAAAATGGACAGTTTCGGGTAGCTTGACCTGCTGGCGCCTGGGTTAATATTCGTGTATAGTGTGTACCGCATGCACAGCGTGCATGGCGTTGACAGCGTTGAACTATGTGAGCGCCATATTTGAGCAAGCCACGCATGTGCTAATGACGTCAATTGATGCGTAGCGTCTCCGTGGGTTGCTGTGGACACAATCACATACATTTTCGTGCAAAGCAAAACTTAACACACGTGCGTCCTGTGCCGCCGCGGTGGGTCTGCGCCTTAAGAATCATCAATACATCTTTATATGTTAGATTTGTTCTAAAATATCATGAATTCCGAATTCATAACACAGAATAAATAATAGTACTAATGATGACTATAGTGAACCTACCATATAATACTTATTTGTGAACAGATATACGTATATGTAGGTAGGTACTAAAAAAACAAAAAGGGAGGGAGGTAGGTACCTAAGCAAAATAATGGTAGGTATTCAGCTGAATCCGGTTAAACTGGGAACTGACCCCGAGATTGTTGGGAAAAGACATGGCAGATGAAGCGAAGTGGGTAGGTAGGAAGGTACATGGTCATGTAGGTATATCCTATATGAAATTAAGTTTACTAACTTTTGTTTATCCTGTTCTACGTCAGAATGCTCTTCATTGTCTTGTAAAACATCAGTTTCTCTTGAATTACTGTTATCTTTGTTTTCTTGACTTCTCTGCGACTGTTCTGCTGTTCTATCAGGTTTGTTTGAAACGGGTAGCGTTTCGTTTATATTTTCTGAAGAATGCAACTCCACGGCTTTCTCAACTACTTGTTCTAATTTCGGTGGATTTTCCTCTTCGTATCGTTTGTCGCTTGAATCTGTTTTATTGACCTTATGTCCATCTTCTTGGTTTTCTGAAAGACAAGGTGTTGCTTGAGTAAAATTACCCCTTGGGTTAGTCGGCGAATCCTGACTAGTCCTGAGTCAGACTTGTGTACTCTTGTTATTAAAAGCATGGAATTAGTTTGTATTATACTGGGTGATTAGGAGCATTCCTTGAAATAAGTGATACTACTTAGAAATAATTTGCAAAATTTTTGACGCCGAGAACTGGATTGTTTTGAAGCGACCAGCTAATTGTGAGGAATCTATTCCGCTTTGGACGTTAAACTGTTGCTTTCTGATACTTAGCTCATGAACGAATGAATCCTTTGAAAACCAATTGATCAAAAAAGTACCCCTACCTACAGATAGTAAGCATCGTTAAGTTCATGTTATAATGTTTATTGGCAGTTTGCTCAAAATAAATGTATGGCACTTGACGTACCTACAGATTACAGGAAAAGTTCTTTCGCGCCTAGACAAAGTAACATTGGATTAGCGATGACGCTAGCAGAAAAGCCAAAAATGTATGGGATTGACATAAGCTATCGAAATGTCACGTGATCATAGGTCAACGAATTGACAGCGTCTAACGATAACTTCCATAGAGATGCGTCGATAGCGATTGTAGAAATAGAATCGCTCCGAAGCGAATGCCTATGCCTATGCCTGCGAAGTCTATGCCTATTTGTCTTGTCAGCTTTCATGCCCAAGTAGCACAAAAGTGCTGTATATCAGCTGAATAACGGTCTACCATAGAATCTTGAGCTGTACAAGCTGCTGAATAAGAGCATTAGCAGCGCTGTTTCTGCTGATATAACTCTGATTTCGGCACATATTAAACTGCTGTGAGCTGAATAACTGTAACTAGGTAATTGCGTTATATTAGCATTATATAAGCATTAATAAGGGTAACAGTCACCCCAAGAGCTGAACATGGGCTGATTATTAGAGTGGGTGTTACCTATTATGCAGCACATGACTGATCTATTAGACGTGGGTTACCTATTTTTCACCTCAAACTACAGCCGGGGACCTTTTTAAAGCTTTGAAATCATGCAGTTGTTGAAAATTCACAAGTGGCAAAATTGTGAATATATTTTATTTATTACTAGCTTCTGCCTGCGACTTCGCCCGCGAGAAAATTTCTTGTGCCTCGACCCACCTCGTCGCATCGACATCGTTTTCGCTTATCGTTCTTTCTGACTTTTTTTTTCTTTTTGCTCGGCTCATAAGGGTTCTAGTGTGATGTTAATGTAACCTATAGCCTTCCTCAAAAAATGGGCTATCAAATGTAAAAATATTTTTTCAAATCCGACTGGTAGTTCCAGAGATTAATGCGTTCAATCAAACAAACTCTTCAGCTGCCCGCGCGACTTCGTCCGCGTGACATTTCATGTCCCCCCGACCTACCCCGTCGCATCACATTGCTTGCCCGCACTATTACGAGTACTTCGTTCTCGCTTAGCGTTCTTTCTGACTTTTTCATTTTGATCGGCACCTAAGGGTCCTTGCGTGATGCTAAATGAGGCTATAGCCTTTTTTAAGAATTGGGCTATCAAATGCAAAAATATTTTTTCAAATCCGACGGGCAGTTCCAGAGATTAGCGCGTTCAAACATACAATATAGATTTAGATAAATAAATATTCAGGCCAATTTTAGATTTAGATAAATAAATATTCAGGCCAATTTTTAAGTTTATAGATCACATGAATAAGATTTTTCAAATAAACTGTGTCCTCTTCACCACGACAGAATGGTTCTAAAAAAGCGTTTGGTACATTTTCATTGTGTGACTTAAACATTACTTATACCCATTTTCGAGGTAATTGAAGCAAGCACTAAAATCCACCCCTTAAACTTTATTACCCTTTTCTACCACCCCGTTAGGAGATGATTTTTGAAAAGCCCTGAAACACGTACTTTTTATTTTTGGTTTCAAGTATTGAAATAAAATGAAATTTATTATTATTATATAATATATTTATAATGAAAACGATATCACTCTTGATCGTCATAACATTTCCTATCTGACTACCCCTGAGAAGAAATGGTGAAACAAACTCAGGGGTCAGTCTCTTTTAAAGTCCAGACATAATATTCGTCAGATCATGTGAAGACCATGTAGATTAGCGTCTGAAATTATCCTTTGAAAAAAGAATCACAGATTTTAATGGACCTGTCCAGTCAGTGCATGCATTTGTCAGTAATCGTTTAGCTCAACTCAGTACCTAAGGAGCTCAACGACTGGAAGAACAATATCAAAGAAAGGACGGGTAGGCCGCATAAAGTACTCAAACAGCCGTACTATAGGTATGGGTACCGAGTTTCGAATTAATTACTAACTTTGACACCCCCTAAATCCTCTTTGAGGGGACATTTTAAAAAGCTTTATTATTTACTAAGGCAAATATTGCCAATTTTCAAGTTAAGCAAAGAAATAAGATTTTTCACAATTATAAACTGTATCCCACCCCCACAGGGGTGGAAAACTCGTTTGGGAAGTTTCCATAACTGGACTCAAAGATTATTGCCATGTTTTGAGTTAATAAAGCCACGCAGTAAAAATCCTCCCCTTAAAAATTTAATTACCTCTTTTTGCCCCTTCAGGGATCAACTTTCAAAAAACCCAAAAACTTATTATTGTTTATTTTATAACAAAAGTATAAATACTGAGTTTTGAGCTAATCAGACCGCGCTTTAAAAATCTTCCATACTTTTAACATCTCTAAAGCCCCCTTTGAGGGGTACTTGTGAAAAACTAATAATGACAAACTTTATTACTTCCTTAGGCAAGTATTTGTGCAAAGTTTCAAGCTAATTAACCAAATGAATAAGATTTTTCATATAAACATACCATGTTTTCCGTAACTTGACTGAAAGATTATGTATATATCACCAACTTTCGAGCTAATCAAGCCCCGCAGTAAAATCCTCCCTGTAAAATAGTTAGCCATTGTCACCCCGTTAGGTGTCGGTTTTAAATACTGAGTTTCGAGTTACTCGGGCCGCGCGTTATAATTCTTCCATACAAATTTTGATACCATCAATCGGTTTTAAATTTCCTAAAGAAAACTAAAAATTTCAAACTTTATAATCTACTTAGGTGTCAAGTTTCAAGTCTAGTAACTCAAGGAATAAGATTTTTCATACAATATTTCTTCCCCTATTTTACCCCCTTAGGGTAGAATTTCGAAAAACCCTTTCTTAGTGGATACCTACTCTTCATAACGAACACACCCTCAAAATTTCATGTCTCTAGGACCAGCGGTTTAGGCTGTGCGTTGATATATCAGTCAGTCAATCAGGACTTTAGATATTATTGTTATTAATAAAGTTATGGCGAGCCAATCTTAAAAGATAGACATAATATGCTATTGCGGACTTCTTTAGAACTTTTTAAGAGAAACAATTCCGTCATACATGATTGTTGCGTAACTTTAACCGTTTACGCAGCGCACGCAACGGAAGCTCTCAAATGGAATAAATTTTCTCCGTTTTTGCATCATTTTTCATTGATGCTCTGCTCTTTTTGGTCGTAGCGTGATGTTATATAGCCTTAGCTTTTCTCGATAAATGGGCTAGCCAACATTAAAAGAATTTTTCAATTCTAACCAGTGGTTCCTGAGATTAGCGCGTTCAAACAAACAAACTTTTCAGCTTTATAATATTAGTATAGATTTTGGTGTTGTATGCGCGAACCATTACGTGACAATGACAGTCTGCCCCAATACCAATCGTGTTTCCGTCCAGGTCATGGTACAGCGACGACCTTGGCGCATGTCACCGATGAGATCCTGTCTGAGGCAGATGCTGGTTATTGCTCAATGCTTGTTCTATTCGATTTTTCGAGGGCGTTTGATTGTTTGAATCGAGAAACTACTCGCCAAACTTATTCATTACGGAATTTCAATAGATAGCTGCAAAAGGTTCAGATCTTTCCTTACAAATCGACAGAAGGAAGTCGTTATAGATGACGACAAAGGAAATATCATCAAGTCGAAAAGGATGCTCGTTGAAAGAGGTGTCCCACAGGGCTCTATTTTGAGTCCTATTTTATTTATTATTTTCACGCCTGACCTACCAGGCATTCTCAAACACTGTAAGGTTCACCTGTATGCGGACAAGACCCAAATTTATAAGTCGTTTAAGCCAACTGAAACCAGTCAAGCCATGGACAGTATATCAAAGGACATTGCGCAAATCCTCGACTGGTCTCAAAAAATACGCTAGTACTTAACGCATCTAAAACAAAATGCATGATACTGGGCACCAAAAACCAGATTAAGGCTGCTGACAATTTATACGAGCCAATGATCGTTAACGGAGAACTTTTGGAAAGGGTAAAAGTTGCAAGTAATCTGGGGCTGGTCGTGGACGATGAGCTTAGATTTGTAGAGCACATTAATGGCCGGATCCAGAATGCCTTTTATAGGCTGAAGGTTCTTTATGGAATCCGTGAGTACCTTTCCGAGGATATTAGGAAATTACTTTCAGATCTGCTAATACTTTCACCATTTAACTATTGTGATGTCGTGTATGGACCCAGACTCTTCCAAAAGACCAAACGATGCATACAGAGGGTCCAAAACGCATGCGTACGCTTCTGTTATAAAGTTCCAAGAAGATGGCACATCACCCCTATTATAACCGAGAACGGACAACTCAACATGGAATCACGACACAATCTGCATTTATTGTGTTTCACACACAGGATTATTACAGGTGCATCTTGGTGCAAGGACGCGCACTGCTTGTATACCAGATCAAAAGTGGATGGATCGCTAATGATACCGAGGCACAGAACAAAAGGATACAAGGGCAGCTTCAAATATGCAGCATCAAAGATCTGGAATAATATACCACCTCCCTTCCGAAGTATTAAAAACACAATCACTTTCAAACAAAAATGTAAAATTTTAGTCCTTGACTATCAGAAAAATAACACCAAAATATTATAAAAAGAAGCCCTCCTCGCTCAGTGAGTCAGCGAGTCTATGGTTCTATCCGCAGAACACTGTTTCTCGTAGGTTCTATCTATTTATATATATATATATATATACTCTTTTTCGTTTTTTATTGATAAAAATAGCCACTCGTGTTCACAAACTATTAAACAATAGTTTTATTTTTATTCAAAAATAAATATAATATTAATGTATCATACACATCATATAATTTATCATCTCCACTTCCACAGTAATTCGTTGTTGCTAAATGTACCTCTTTTTATTTTATCTTTTGTAAACAGGAGTCAAGGGCTTAAAAGCTGAAAACCAGCGCTTAGCAACCCGTTAGGGGACCTAAGCATAATGCTGACGATTAAACCTTTTGCTTCCGGTGTTATAGTTTTGTGTACGTACCGCTACTGCTAGCTGTAATACTGGAAACAATAAACATTTATTCTATTCTGTACTATTCTAAAAAGCCTACAATTTTAAATATTTTTTTTATTATTATTATTATATATTATTATTATTATTATTTTAAATATGAATTGACGTTATAACAAAATGCTAAATCTTTCTTTAAAGAATTTTTGTGACTGACTGTAATGAAATATATGTATTTTATAGGTGGGTATTTCTTATGAAATCTCAAATATTGAGATATTATTGAAATTTCTTTTTTTTTATAAACTTAGATATTTTTTTGCAGAGATCAGAAAAGTTGCTTTTAGAGATCTGTCCAGGGGTATTGGTCTTCCATATTTTTGTATATAACCTATAAAAAATGAGGTTTTAAAAAATAAATAAATGAGGGAATGATTAACGGAGTGAGGGAATGATTTATTATTATATTATAGTAAAAAACAACATGTAAAAATGAAAGAAATTATATATTTTTTATTAATATATATCAAACAATGAAATATCATATTCTAAAGAAAATCAACTCAAAACTTTGTACTTATAGAACATAAACAATCTTTTGTACTTATAGAAAATGACCAACAACTACTTACTTACTTACTTACTTACTTGTACTTACGTGTACTTAGAACTTCTCCAAAACATAAATTAAAATATCTTCATATTTATTTATTAAGCATTAATTATTATTAATATTACCCTAAATTAGTCTTTTCTTTGAGTTTTTTGGTCTTTGAGATCAATGAGTTATTCAATCTTAATTTTAACATCACTTGTAGAGTCATCTAACTCTGTAATAACGTAATTCCCCCTTTTAACTAACTTTGGCGGCTTTATTTTCTGTATCACATCTTCCCGTTTATATAATTGCTCATCTTTAATATTAGGCCATCTCCAAAACTTCAAACCTTGCTTCATGCACCTAACCATCTTCAAAAACAGATAGAACTTCTCCGGGATACTTTGACGTGCCCCATTTAATTAGGACATGATCTCCAATGGTAACATTCTTATCACTGTTGGAGACAACAGTAGATCCCTCATTTTCTAAATCAGTTGTATCATTTTCTTTTGACATTTCAGTATGATCTTGAATGCGCGAAGACGACGCCGAAGACAGTTGGTAATTATCCTTCATTATATCCAATTCCATTGACTTTTGAGGGGATTTGCTACGCCTCTTAGTAAATCGATTACTGCGGTGTTGTTGATAATACCCCAAATGATAGTGGGTACAAACTTCTTCGCAATCTATGCATGAAAGTCTTCTGCACTGTAAGGTGTTGTGAAAAAATACGAACTGGCGTATTTTTTGTGTTCCCCGGAAAGTAGGAATAGTCTTGGACTGTTTTATGAGATCATCCATCAGCGAAATATCTGCTGTGGTAACTTCAAACAATAAAATAGAAGGACACCTGGATTGAAGGATAGGTTTCAATGAATTCAGGTCTACGATATCATGGCCTTCTGCCACGACTTTATCAGCTGTCCGTTTCAGGGTTCCACCGACACCGTCCGGCACTCCCTTACCGTGCCCGGGTTCAGAATAATGCCATGAAAAGTATGTGATTTCTGGATAGAGATCTTTTAGATGGCGACACACCATTTCGAACATAAATTTATTTTTGTATTGATTAACAGGCCCATCACTCAACATATGTAATCGGGAAATAGGTAAATGTTGTGTTTTTATCCACTCAAATATGGGTTTCAAATGAGCCCAAACAGCCATTGAGTCATGTCTATTGTCGCTAGAGAGAGAACAAAAGGATACAGGTTTGATTGCATTATCCTTGCGCAAGTAAAGCACTCCTGTATGCATTGTTATCTGCTTCCTTCCTCCACCAAAGTGGACAGCTTGTATTTCCTCGTTATACTTACAGCAATGGTTTTCACTGTAATCTACATGAATTAAAATGTCGTTTATTGTTAAATTTTTCTTTATATTTTGAATGGCCTGATATTGATGTGCTATAGTGCCAATATGTGAAAAAAAAAGTGGTAATGCTGCTTCCAGACTTTGAACAAGCAATTTCAATTTAACCCTATACTCTTTCTTCACTGGTTTACGAACTGTCTTTTTTTTCCCATCCTTTTCAAATGAATTGACTTCATAAATCCATTGTTGATAAGTCACAAACTGATTACGCATTGGTAAATAGTATTCCAAAGAGCGTTTCTTGCAGGTTGAACATTCCCTGAATAGACATTTTGTAGAATGCACATCGTAGGTTGTCGCTAAAATTGAAGTCACGTTACGAAATTTCAATGCTTTGACTTCATGCAATTTAGATATCATCAATTGAATATTGGCATGCTGTATGCATTGACAAGTATTTCGGGTAATCACGTTTTGCCAAGTAACCCAAAAGGGTCTGAATCTGCAAAAGGTTGATAAGCTTATCTTATAATTGACCGTGCTTAAAAACTGTTTATGTAAATTATGAAGTGTATCATATAAAACACGCTTTTGTTTAGTTTTACCATTTTTGGATTTAAGATAGTCTTTTTCCCCGGGCACATCCTTGAGTTTTCATCATTCTCCAAAAATTTAATTACATCGTCCTTTACCTTCATCATTTTATCGCTTATTTTTCGAGGCTTTTGTCTTTTGAAAGTATCATGTTTAAAAAAAAGTTTCGATGCATGAAGTAACTTATATTTCTGCAATGATTTCAATTTCAACATTTCGTAATATTTTTTCTTTTTTTCATGTTTCTTTCCAAGATCTTTGTAACTAGTCTCTAGATCTCTTATTAACGCTTCTCCAAAAAGTAATTTCTTCTTCACACTCTCAGGAACGTTTACATTCTTTAGAATCGCATCTACTTTAGTTCCAGGCGATTCTGGGTCAGTTTTTTTTTTGTTTTCATTCTCAAATATCTCTTCTTATATTTTTCGCTTAACTTCACTGCATTCTTCAATTTTTTTTCCAAATTTGCAATCTTTGAATACAAAATAGCTCGTCGCCTTCGCATCTGTCGTCTATTTCGAGCAGCTACATCTTCTCTAATTTGCTGCACAACTGATACTGGACTTGGTGGAGGTGTATCATCAATTATTCTTTGTAAATTTTGGTGTGCTATAGCTTTTTTATTGCTATACACTTTACTATTTTCTTTCCATTGTTTTCGCTTTTGTCTAAGTTCTCTAGCATTCATATGAATAACTGGTTTTACTTGACCTTTCTCTTTTTTCTTTAAATATTTTAATATTTCTTTTTCCCGCAGTTTTTCCAAAGATTCAGTATTATTTTTCATTTTTCCTCGCCTTTTTCTATCATACTCTTTCTTTTTTAATTTTTTTTCTGCATCACTAACTTCTTTTGTCGTGCCATTTTGCTTCCACATACATGCACCTGTTTTAAATTAAATACCATGAAATACAAGTTGCAAGAAATAAATAAAAAATCTAAAAAAACCGCAGAATACTGGATAAATCATTCCCTCACACGGCCGTCATTCCCTCACTCCTAAATGCAGTGAGGGAATGACGAATTTTAACTTAAGCTACAAAAACACCGACACATAACCTCAATTTGCTTGTTACATTTCGAATATGTATTTTACTCCCAAAAACGCATAAAACCAACCAATTTTAATGATAGATATTAAAATGTATTAATACATTCATGTAACGTGAGGTAATGATCGTCATAAAATTAACTTTTAACAATTTTTCGCAAAATATTTTTTTACACGAACTCACCTACGGTTGAGAAGAAATCGCCATCTTGAATCATTTGAGAGTGTTGCCAGGTACTAAAAACTTAAGGTTGCGTTCCTAAATATCGTTTGACACGTTCAGAAATCGAATATTCGTAATAGGATGAGGGAATGATTTTATTTGGCGGGACATAATATTTAAAATCGAATTATTGTTTTTTATAAATTCGTTGTTGTAAGATGATAGATATGCTTTTATAGACAATAACAAACATCTTTCTTATATATTTGCATAATTTTATTATTAAGAATATTGATATATTTCAGAGAAATAGACATTTTAGTAATATTTTTGAACTAAGGGACAATGTGAGGGAATGATTTTCACGGTAACAAAGTAGCCATATCTTTTTTTCTTTAGAGGTAATACGTTTTCTTTTTAAACAATAGCGGTATAGACAGCGTACATTCAAATAAAAAAAAGACTTATGTAGTTAATGCATATGACTCGGCACTAATGGCTCGGGAATCAAATTTCGAAATTTGATGAGAAATACCCAGGTATGAGATTCTTATCTTTTTAGAACAAAAGAATGGAGTACTTTGGAATAAGCCAAAAATGTAAATTTAAAAGTTTTGAGATAATGGTGATGATGGGCTCATCTCAAAACTTTTAAATACCTACCTAGTAAGTACATTTTTGTTTGGTTAGGAATTCCATGCTCTAATGATGTTAGAATATATTGATAATATGCTTAGAATAATGTAGAAATAACCAGAATATTCGAGTGAAATCAACTTAAAAAATAAAAAATATTTTTGAATCGATAAAATAAAGCTGCCTACATAAATTATTTGTTTCCTATCGACCCAGGGGACGAACAACTTGCATTGAATAAAAATATGTAGCGTTATAGTTTTAAATTTGTAGTTTAGCTATAAGGCGATAAAAATGCCGTGTAATCCTATCCTACTATTATAAATACGAAAGTTTGTGAGGATGGATGGATGTTTGTTACTCTTTCACGCAAAAAAATACTGAACGGATATTGATGAAATTTGGCTCACAAATAGTTTATAACCTGGATTAACACATAGGATACTTTTTATCCCGATATTCCCACGGGTTCGAGACATACGCGGGTGAAACCGCAAGGCGCTGCTAGTAATCTATAAATTATTATAATAACACAACCGAAAAAAACTACTCGAGTTAGTGTCTCCAAAAGATTTCCATTGTGTTATTCTGATTCGACATGAGGTAGTTTATTTGCTTAAAACAGTAGGCAACGTTATTTAGATCATTTTGATTTAGCAACACCTTAGCGCAATTGTCAAACATCACTTTAACATATTTTTAGGGTTCCGTACCTCAAAAGGAAAAATGGAACCATTATAGGATCACTCGTGTGTCTCTCTGCACAGCCAATTTGTTCCGAATCTAATGGACCGATTAAGTTGAAATTTAGTACACCTATAAATTTTTGTGACCCAAACACGGACGTGTAACGTAAATATTAGAATTTTGAATATGGGAGTCAATTTCGGGGGCAAATAAGAAAATATTAAAAAAAAAGTTTTGCAAACTGTACCGTGTGACATATTAAATGAAAGAACTTATTGTGACGATCTCAGATATCTTTTTTTAATAATTTTTAAATAAACTGTTTTCAAACCATTTTTGGGGTAGGTATAAAAGAGGACCTATACATGTCAGATCATCTACCGTTATACGTTGAGTGTGTTCTTAACATGTTAAGGCCAAAATTGGCATGACATAATAGTCCACGTCCTAGAGTAATCTGGGGGCAGCGGGATGAATCTCAAGTGAATATCGTAGGCTGCGTACTGATAAATTGCGTGACATCGACTTTCCTCAAGAGTTCTCTAGGTGTGGGTATGGGACATGTAATTTAATAGAGCACAGAATTATTGTTGGTTTTTATAGCAAAGTTGTTAACATATTAACCACCGCTGCAGAGCAAACTAATCAAACGGGTAGGCATAGGCCAAAAAGAGGGAAAGTGCTATGCGGCTGGAATAGATATGTGCACGATTCTTACTGAGAGGCCAGACTCAAATTTGATATTTGGGTATTGAATAACCGTCCAAATTCTGGAATTATTTATGAACAAATGAAGGAGGCACGTAAAATATTTAAGGGACGCCTTAGATGGTGCCAGAAAAATCAGGATCAGCTCAAGATGGACATAATAGCTAAACAGAGGGCGACGAATAGCTTTAGTAAATTTTGGAAATCCACAAATAAGCAAAAGACTCGGCCTGGCCTATAGGTAAGCGTTGGAGGGAAAGGAGATCCAGAGGGTATTGTGAACATGTTTAGGGAATTGTTTGAGGTGCAGTCTCCCCTTGGTCTCTAAGTTGCGATGTTCGGTGCTGGTTCCGCCAGTTCGGGAGTGCAACCATAAATGTATTTTTCAGCAGATCAAGTTAGAACCGCAATTAAAAATATGAATAGGGGTAAAACTCCCAAGCATAACGGACTCAGCATCGAGTATTTCAAATATGCGGGTGTCCATCTACCGAGGGTCCCTGTCTCTATTGTACACAATGTGTATTAGTCATACCTACCTGCCAGCCGATCTTATGAAGTCCTATAGTTAAAAACCGAACAGGTGACATCTCTGACAAAAGCAACCTATCGTCCTATCTCGCTCGCAACTACAATTGCCAAAATATTGGACAGTATTCTTGATTCATGCTTAAAAGAATATCTCCATATGCACGATGCAGTTTAGTTTTCAGTTCAAATTATCGACAGAGATTGCAATTTTGAGTCTCAAGAATATAGTATACTGACCGCAGAACCACGGTTTATGCCTGTTTCCTGGATCTCTCCAGAGCCTTCAACCTCCTGTCGTATGATGTGCTCTGGAGAAAGCTGGGGGACAGGAATGTACCGGCTGGAGTTCTCGGAACTCTGCAGTAACAAACAAATATTGTGAAATGGTCAACAATACTCTCCGATCCATATAGGTTGGAGTGCGATGTGAGACAGGTGGGCCTGACGTCTCCTAGACTCTTCAACCTATATGCGTATGATCTTCTGGCCGCTCGGTAGCATGCGTGTCGGATGCCGCGTGAGTGATGTTACCATTAATAATATCAGCTACGTGGATGACGTGGTGCTGCTGGGCCCGACTGCGGTATTGATTAGAGAGATATTGAGAGTATGCGAGAGCTATGCAGCAACATACGGACTCGTTTCTAACGTAAAAAAGAGTGAATACATGGTTTTTAAGGCCGCTGGTAAGGCCCCCGACTGTGTACAAAGTCTTACTCTAAATGGCTTGAGTATAAGGCGAATAAATAATTTTAAGTACCTGGGACACATACTTACCGGTGACCTTAAAGACAATGAGGACATAGAGAGGGAGCTCAGGGCACTGGCGGTCAGAGAGAATATGTTGGCGCGCAGGTTTTACCGTTGTATTAACCAGGTTAAAATAACCCTTTTCAAAGCTTACTGTCAGGGTACGTACACGGGAAGTCTGTGGGTCAGCTTTACCAAAAGATCGCTGGAGGTCCTGCGCATCCAATATAATAATGTTTCCAGAATGCTGTTGGGGCTGCCCCGTTTTTGCAGCATCTGGGATGTTTGCGCTGAATCGAACTGACGACTTTTATGCGGTCATTCGAAAAAAAATCTCGTCCTTAATAATAAGGCTGCGGGACAGTAACAACAGCATTCTCAGGACAGTGGCGGAGAACATTTACTCTCCTATTCTGTGACGTTTTGTGGGGGCGATGATCGAGGCAAGTAGATATTTTTCTTTCGCTTGTGCGTCGTCCACATGAAGCGAACTCAAATAATTAAGTTTTGTGTTTTACTATATTTACTAACATTAGTTATAAGAAATTTACTAACTCAGTGAATCATAAGTTGTCCGAAATAAAAGAATAAAAAATATATTATTATTTAAAGATATTTAAGAAAATAGAAGAAAATTGACCATTCCCCTATCTCCGAAACTACTGAGCCTATAATTTTGAAAAAAAAATACAGAAAATATTTCTAAACCTATAGATTACTGTGAAATGTTCCTGTAATCCATAGGGATTACAGGAACATTTATATGAAGTCTATGGTCTTAAAATAACTTGGTAAATCTCTCAATATTCTATGTACGAACTTACATTTGCAGTTGGAATGTATGGGAGAACATGTTTTTCAACTACAATGCTAAGTTTGTTCTTGGAATAAATTCGTACCTACTACGGAACCTTTCATTGTGCGTGGTGCGACACGCACTTGGATAGCTTTTTTTTTAATTTGTAATCAAGACAGTAACTATAAATTTCTCATTATAGTGCGCATATTTCGAGCAGTTAATCTGTGTCTACGCTGTAAGTACAAAGATATGATTGACTAGGTTCCTAATTCGAAATATACAGACATTGAACAGAGTGAGTCGAGTTTTAATAAAGAAATCTCACTTAAATAGTGACCGGTTTTCATTGTTGCAGTTAGTATTTTCGCGTGTATTTATTCCAGTTCGTTATTTGTGTTATGGTGTATGTTATGTATGTCACACACTGGAATTTTATAAAGCAGACTGTACACACAGCTTAACCGACTGCGGCAAAATCAAATAGAGGGTAATGTCATTATATATATTATAACATAAGTATAACAAACTGAACATTCACCTTTATATTATTCCAGTGCGTTATATTACATTACTTTACGACCTTACCCGCCTGTGAAGGCAGTATCACGTTGCTTTAGATACAATAACTACTTGTTTATCCATACTAGGTAGGGTACCTATCTCTTGGACTGACTGTCAGACGGATATGAAAAATTATTTTTGCACTTGATAGCCCAATTCTTGAGGAAGGTGATCGACTATTTAACATCTCGCTACCACCCTTAGGAGCCGATGAAAAAAAAGAAAGTCAGAAAGAATGCTAAGCGAAAACGAAGTCACAGCGTAGGCGGGCGATGCGATGCGCCGGGGTGGGACGAGGGAACAAGAAATTTCAGGCGGAATAAGTAGCGGGCAGAAGCTAGTTTTTTAATAAATTGGCGGTCTAATGTACCTGCCCACTCTGAAAGGTTTCCAATTTTTTCTAAAAAAACAGTCCTAATAAAAAAATAATTTACCTTAATAACATAATGTTCGAAAACGTCGAAACATTGGATTTTATATAAGTAGATATTATCGGGGCCTAACCAACACATGATGCCAAGTCAAAGGCACAAAGGGCAACAATACCTTTTTCTGTTTTTAAACTAGGAGTAGATCTATTTCTAACTACATGTATATTATGTTCTGTTAAAGTATCACACGATGGAAGCACGGTTAAATCGTTTGTATCGTTTCCCGCTCTATAAATTATTTCTTCTGTATCTTGCGACTGATCATCACTTGTTTTCTCTTCAGACTGGATGCTTTTCTCTGAAACATAACAGTTACATATTAAACACTGTAGCTTTACTTCAAAATAAATAAAGTCAGTCACAAAATTTATTTTTGCTTGCCGAAGCAGAATTACGAGTAATAATGCAATGTTGCCGTTCCCAATAAATAGGACTGTATCAATCTGACAACGTTGCGTAGTAGCTGTATTATTTGATTAATTATTAAGTTGTAGGAAATCTTACGGTCAACGCTGACTAGGTATACCTACATATTTGTTTAAAACTTTTTAGTCGGTTTTAAAAATAACCAAACATTTCAAGCACATTTTAGTATTTGTTTTTTATTTTATTTTATTGTTCTTAAATTCTTAGTTTGTTCTTCTGAAAACCTAACATTTAAGAGGACTGTGAAGTGCGGATACGGGGCGCGAGTCTTGGAGGCAATCACCTACATTTCATACAATTATTTACATAAATATTGTTTCGGGCGATAACATTTTCACCCCCCTAAACCTTTACAAAATAGGACAATTTTGGTCTCATTGCATTAAGTACACCTTAATCTAGGTCTTTACGTTTTTCTTTTTTAGTAATTCAATTTAATTTATTTAAAAAAATAAAAACACTCGAGGAAGTCTTTATGCTTCTATTGTATGCATTATTTCTTTATAATAAAAACGCACGGACCTAGTTTTTATTATACCTACAACATTTTCAAAAAATATGAAAATTAGACTATGTTTACGGGGAAAAAACGTTATCGCGTTTTGTATGAAAATTTACAGCTTCACAATCCTCTTAAAAGAAAAATGATTACAATAGGATATACTTCTGTAATGAAATTGTTCAAAGAATTTAAAACAACAATTCAAGACGTCAACTTTTCAAGATATTTTTCATAGAAAAATTGCTTAGATATTTGTGAACCTAACTTTGCACTAAATAATATGAACAAGGGATTGCGCACAGATTTTAGAGTAGGTATTTGTCTGTAGCAATATTATTGATATAATGTAGTCACATAATTATGATGTCACAGATTGTTTACAATTGATTGTAAGGCAAAGCTATTTAGAGTTTTATGTAACTTACCATTGCCTATATATTTTTGATTCATGAACATGCTCAGATATTAAACAACTCGACTGTATCTATACTATTGAAAACCTTAAACGGTCTTTCCTTTGGGCTCGAGTGAGAATAAATAACATAAAGTGAAATTATATGGACACTGAATAATAAAAGTTTCTGTGCATTTAGTTAGATAACATAAGTAAATAAAAATTTATTTAAGTATTATAAACATTTTCGAGATGATTAGTTGTCCTGTCTCTTTGCTCTTTCTCTTTTATATATTAGTAACTTTTCACTCAATCAATTATTGATTATGATTAATTGTGCAAAAGAACTAAGGTAAGTACATACCTATTACAAACCTACCTATCTATCAACTAATTTGTTTATAATTACACTTTGTTGTTTAAATTATATTTGGGTAGGTGAAAAAATACTTAGTAGAGTATATAGGCCCTTGAAGGCTATATTAATAGCCATCAAAAAATAATATTAATTATTTTTTCAATGGGTATTTGCCATACAAAATCCTTCATCAGAATGCCTAATACCTATACAACAAGTAAGTTTGATAAAAAAGACGATAAATAAAATATCTTAGTACCTACCTACTCTACTTTTTACCTATGAAAAGGGTTCCTCAAATGTCACATTACCATACCTACCTGCCGTACTTGACTTGAGCATGTTTGGAGCACTGCTGGTACAACCCATGATCGAGAGGACGCAAAGTTATTCACCGGCCATTAGTGCAAAGACGAATTGGTGGAAGATGTATCTGAGCGGATAGGTATTAGGCGCGATGTTGTGGGCTACCCCGGCGGACGCTTGACCAGCCGTCCACAGCAACTCGGATCGACTGGCCGCTCCACGAGTCCACGACTCCCCGAGATCGTATCGTAGCTACCTACCTATTATGGAAGGAGGCAACCCGCTAAACTGACCTCGCACCCCCATCGCGTTTTTCCTATTAAAAGAACATAGTACATTCTTTGACTCGCAAATGGTTTAGGTACTTAGTGAAAGACCTTTCTTTCGGTTTAATTGATTTATTAAGTATTAATTTTCCAAGCATTATAATCCTATGGAGGTTAGGTAAGTCTGTTCAGATACCTATTATTAAAACTAACATGCAGTCATCAATTTTGCCTAAACTTAGTTTTACTTAGGTATATCAAGGATCTCAAACTCTCAAGTTAATAAATTACTCCCACTAAAGCTTCCAAAAACTATGATACAACTAACTTGTAAGATATAAACACAATTCTAAGTAGGTAAGCCCTAATTCTACGTTATTAATTTCCAAAATGTCGAACTTCCATACAAACTGTCATCCCCTGTTTAACTCCTATCGAGGACGAATTTTCAAAAATCCTTCCTTAGTGCTCACCTTCGCTATGTAAGGAACTCTTGTGCAAACGTTCATGCTAGACCCAGTCCCCCAGCGGTTTAGGATGTGCGTTGTCTGTCAGATTTGTCTAGGTAGATATTATGTAGATTAATTTTCTATTAATTGAAGGGAAGGGGAAACTGCCAGACATTCTGATATTCACATAGCTTCCTCTCTCTTCAATTCCGCAGTCGCCATAGGGCGAATTTCACCAATGAGACTGACCGCGATCAGCAAATGTAAACCGCATTCAAGAGTTGTGTCATCAGTTTCATCGTTGTTGTGGAATATTGACACTGACAGCTCTTGAACTCGGTTTAGATTTGCTGATCGCTTTCAGTTTCATTAGTGAAATTGGACGAAATTGGAGTGACAATGGACGGTGGAATGGAAGAGAGAGGACCCCACCTCCAGTACCTAGTCAAAGAAACTCCCACCGGTCATGTTGATTGCGTTCAGCTACATTGGTGAAATTCACCAGCGGCTCCAGTACTTTGATAAATTTATTTTCACACCAATATCGTAGTTTAAAAAATATGAGTAAGTAGGTAGGTATTGTACAAAATAGCCTAGGTTTGTCTATTAATAGCCAGATCAGTTGTAACTTGTCGAGGTGAGGGAACTCATTGCAGTGACGTCACGCACGACTCCCGCCGACTTCACCATAACGGAGCTAATAATCTGTCAGGTTAGGTATTGCTTGCGGTATATACTTACTACTACTACTACTACTGTATTTTATAATTATTATCAATTCTTTCGCAAATCGGATTTTATTTTACGTAAAACCAAAACCCGAAAGCCCTCTGTCTATCCCATGGAGTCTGATAGGTATTACAACTCGAGAACTGTTTATCGGTATTTCAGTAGGTACTTACCTATACGCTATTTCACCTTATTCGTCGTCTATGTCACTCTTGAGTCTTGAGTGCCATAATCACGTGGGGTATCATATTAAAAACTTGGAGAAGACGATCAAAAATATAACACTCTAAAAAGCTGAAAATTAAAATACTTACCCATCAAAATACTTACCTATCAAAATACTTACCTATCAAAATACTTACCTATCAAAATACTTACCTATCAAAAAACTTTTTAGCAAAAAATAAAACCGACTTCCAAAACAAAACACTACAAAGTGAAAAATAACTTTAATTTCGGTAGTCGGTGTCTTGGGTTTTGTATTTTCGTTTTTTGCCACCGACTTCCGAAATTAAAGTTATTTTTCACTTTGTAGTGTTTTGTTTTGGAAGTCGGTTTTATTTTTTGCTAAAAAGTTTTTATTTTTCACTTTTTAGTTGTGGAACCTACCCCACACTAATTCGAATACATAATTGAGCACAATAATTGTAGATATAGCCATGTAAATAACAGGGATAGGAAGTTATTAAAACACCATCACATCATCCACATAAAATAAGTGGGAAATATACGGATTATTGAAGCTAACTCAAAAACTCGCCAAAGCAAAGTTAATAAAATTTATATGGGACCACCTCGGAAGTATACCCTATCAAACAAAAAAAGAATTTTCTAAATCGGTCCATCCGTCTTTGAGTAATCGCGTAACAAACTTACCAAAAAACATACAGACGAATTGAGAACCTCCTCCTTTTGGAAGTCGGTTAAAAATCCCGACTGCAACTAAGAGGCAACAATTTCTTTTTTTACAAAAAACAGCTGACTTCAAAAACTTCCAATTGAAAAATTACTTTAGTAAGTCGGTGGCAAAACAATAAATAACAAACAAACCCAAAGGTTTTGCAGAGTTTTTTTTAAAATCCCACATTAATTTACACATTCGTTTAGAGAATTTATTCCAGAAGGATTACATGTATATACCTAGGTACCTGGTGGTGTTACCGAATGTTAGATGTTCTGATATGTCGTTAGATCAGTAGATCATCATCGCACCCGTGCAAAGCAGGGTGGGTGGCTAGTGAAAAATAAAAGAGCTCTCCATTTGCGCACAATTCTTTCGTTTGAATTATAATTGGCCTGCTATAAATATGTAAGTGGGGTTAACAAATAAAGCTTAGTGGCGAGTTAACGGCAAAAGCTCTTTGTTCTTAAACACACGCAATACCTGGCTTACGGCCGCTACCCCGTACCCAACTTACCTACATGTATAAATTATGCCGTCTCCGCCTTATTCACGCCTCATAATATCCCATTCATCGAGCCAAAAAAATTCAGCCAGATAATTATGAAATCGTCGCCGAAAGTTCGCGCTGCTATCGCAGAAACATATATTATTAAATTAAGGGCGTGGCGTGCGGTGCTACAAGAGCGGTACCACGGCCCAGTGCCTACGGCTGTCTTCCTCTCTAAAGAGACATAGCTATAACTGATGATATCTAAAATATACCTACGTCCAAAAAATGTGTCGGTGCCGACAAATTTATTAGATCCTTCAACTACGTCATACGCTCATATCTGCCCAGGCTTTTCCCAACTATGTTGGGGTTCGGCTTCCAGTGTAACTGGTTGCAACTGAATACCAGTATTTTACATGGAGCGACTGCCTATCTGACCTTCACAATTCGGTAACTGATCCGATACCCGATACCCTTTGGTAAGACTGGTTGTCAGACTTTCGGGCTTCTGACGACCCGTAACGACTGTCAAAGCTCCACGAATGACCAACGGCTTAACGTGCTTTACCGAGGCACGGAGGAGTCTCGGTAGGTACGTAAAGATGATCCCTCATCATCATCACCAAAATAACATCGGGCCGAATGTCGTTAGCATAGGTTCAGGACCATTAAAACCAGCAACCAATTTTTGCCGACGCGATATTTTATATCGAAATGTGAGTTCATAAAATCAATCACTTTGTTCAAACTTCACTTTACAATACTTACATATGATTTATTAAAAACAAGCTGTATGGGCTTTCCCATCTGCAAAAATGACAAACTTCCATACAAATATCCATTGAAAATTCATCCAATTATTCCCATCAAAATCCTAGCCTATTTATTTTTCATGTATATGTTCCCACTTCCCAGGCATTTAGGATTTCTACGAGTATCCGAGAACTAATCCAGACAACATTTTTTGTTATGGGATCTAATAGAAAGCAACTACAGTCTTACATCTATGATGGTTTTAATACTTGTACCTACTTAAGTTTTAATTTTTTTCGACCTTCACATCAAAAGGACTTTTTGCTATCTACCAGACTAATCGTTTCGTGCATGGCAAGCTTTTATGTAAGTTGCCCGACGAGCGCCGTGCTGTAAACTACCGTTTTCATGACCACCCACTCTAGGTCACAGATTTAAAAATAGTGTCTTATTTATTTGAATAAATAGGCTTGCATGTTGTTAAACTCATTATGAGGTACTTATAAAAATACATCCCCCATATAGCCCCGAAAAAAAACTACAAAAAAGAACTGTCGAAGAAGAGTGGAACCTTACAACATACCTCATCTCAAACCAAAGCTGTGCACATAGATGAAAGCGAACACGAAAGTAGTTCGGATCCCTTTTTCCTTCCGTAATATAGTGTATAATCTATGGCCTTCTGCCCCTACAAACTACCTATAGGTAAGGGAAGGCAGAATGGAATTCTTTAAGCAAAAACGAATGTAGAAGAAAATACTATTTATTTTTATTTTATTCAATCTTTATTATTTCCAGCTACGTTGTCGCGTTCATCAACACTTTTCTTATCATTTTATTTATCATTTTCAAGAGTAAAAGGGTGAATATTCGACCTTTAAACCGCCGTCATTACCTTCCGCCAAAAGTTGATGAAGGAGAATATCGTTAATGAAATATTTCATCAATTCCCAGAATCTGCTTAAGGACCAGAATCAGGAATTGCTGAAATATTTCATTAAATACATATATTCTCTTTCATCAACTTTTGGCGGAAGGTAATGACGGCGGTTTAAAGGTCAAATATTCACCCAAAACTTGATAGTTTTACAAACATATTACAATATGTTAATATTGTAACATATTTAGTTAAGGAGGTACACAGATAATTATGATTTTAGAAAAGTATTTTTCTTTTCGTTTTACCTTCATAAGCGAGGTACCTACATCGGCTCCCCAAGGAAGGCAAAGAAAACTTATAAAACTAGCAGAACATTGCTTTACAGAGAAATAGGTACCTATTAGGAATTTTTCAAACAAATAAATAGGTACTACTTACGCAATTGGGGCGCTCTAGTCCAAAATGATCCAATTTTCGGGCTTGCTTCGCTCGCTCTTGCATCCTGTGTAAGCAAACTTTGCCGAGCCGTGCAAATATAAAACTGCGACCCCGAGGTTAAGTTTGGTTAGGTTACTTTAAACCCTTTACACAGACATAGGATGCAAGAGCGAGCGAAGGGCATCCCGAGGTTAGGTTTGGTTAGGTTACTTTAAACCCTTGAAACAGAAATAGGAGCCCCGCGAAGCGGGGCTCCGTCGACATAGGATGCAAGAGCGAGCGTAGGGCACCCCGAGGTTGGGTTTGGTTAGGTTACTTTAAACCCTTTACACAGACATTAGTTCTTTAATTCTAACTCCTCATACATAATATTAACTTCTCTCTGACGAGCAATTATGTGTTTATTTGTCTTGCTATTCAGTTTTACAAGGCGTTTTTATTTCGGGACTCTAATTAATCGGTACTTTAATAATCGGATTTCGTATTTTTGATGTTTCGAATTATCATTAAGTCGGAGTTTTTGTTATTCGATCTATTGAAACTCGGTATTTTGAGAATAGTAATTATAAACGTTAGGAATATTGAAATTTCGGAATTATAAAAATAGGATGTATGATAAATCGGAGTTGTTATATTAGGAATTTTGAACCATTCGGAATTATGAAAATCGGTATTTTTAAATTCGTATTTGTGACTGACGGAATAAAGTTTTTCGTATTTATGTAGTGTACTCGTACCCGCTCAATAACGTAAATAACGCAATAAATGTTGTTTGAAGTGTCAAAATGTAACCGATTCTTACTGTACTGGCCGCCGTAATGGTTTAAGATCCGAACTAGAAACGACCTTCACCCATCTGTTTAATGAATGAAAAGTATTTTATATCTTTAATATATTAGAAAATATATCTCGAGTCGGTTGTCTAAAAAAATCCTGGCCAGACTATGATTAATTAAAAATTGAAAAATGACTTTTTATTAAATGACTCACAACTCATTTAATAAAAAGTCATTTTTCAATTTTTCATGTCAAGTCATGACTTTAACGAATAAATTTAATACCAACCGAAAGTTTGAAGCCTATAGAATATACAAACGTTGGCTTGTTTATTTTTGTTCCTGGCGTAACTACTGGGTTGGCAGATATAAACAGGTAAATCAATAATAGTTATTTTCACCTATTTCTTTAATAAATAAATCTTATATCAAAATGAGCGCTATTTAGTTGCGAATACGATGATATAGGGTTGTCTGTAAAAAATCTGGCTTGAATGACGGTTCTCGAGTTTTGAAAGGTGAAAAAGAAGAGAAGAAAGTAAAAGTAAAAGTTAAATGACGACAAAAGTGTGCAAAATGGGTCCTTTTAGGACCCAAAAAACTAGTAGAAAAAGGAAATTGCATGAAACATTGAATCTAGTAGCGACGCTGAATTTATTCCTGACAGTGGCAAATCTGTTTTAGATGGCTATAGTGACGATATTGATTGCAGAAACGCAGAGGATGTAGAGAAAACTACTATGAAACTCATAAAACGGAAGACTGGATACAATGCATGTTGCATGAAAATTGCACAGACATTTCCGATATGTGCCATGCATGCGGCCGTAATGGCTTGGCATTAGAACGAATGCAGACTGCAAAGAAAAAGGCAAGGGAAAGGGCAAGAAGAGTGTAAAATAGGTGTGGCAATCACTTCCTTAGTACTATGGCCATCTATACCAGACATTCCGGGAGAGATGGCCAATTGATTTTTTTTTTTCACCCTTTATCTCATTTCATAATTGTATTACGATTGAAAAATAATGTGTAAAAGTAAATAAAGTTTGGATTACAGTTTAAATTAACTTTTATTTTATCTAAATAGACAAGTAAAATGTCCTTAAAATAACTATGGCTTACTCTACCGGACTTACCCTAGATTTTTTTTTTTTCGTCGGGTTTTTTGACCGGGGGTACTTTCTCCAAAAAGGGGCTAGTGGATATTTCCGCCGAAGTCGAGTTTCATCGGTATTTTTATCGATCAAATATTTATACCAACCCCTCTTCCCTAGTTGAGGCTAGAGATGCATGTGTGCATTCAGTAACTGTACCGGAGTTTCTAGTGCCCGCCCCTTTTGAGCATTTGTGTAATAAGATAGCACAAAAGTGTTAGCATATTTTCTTGAGTGCGTGCGAAAAACGCATCATGTGTGCCGTTCTTTTGTTTTTGTTTGAGTTTCAGGAGTAGGGAAAACGTGGCGACACTGAAACTTGAACAAATATAGAGTGAAGGCATATTTCCGGATATCTATGTGTGTTACCTACACAATTGGGTGCTGCTAGTGCTAACGGTGCTGGGCTGCAAGAGCGAGCGAAGCGAACTCAATAATTTTAGCACCCCCCGTCGAGTTGGTTTGGTTAGTTTTTCTTTTGACCATTAAGTATTCAGTATTAGCTAAATATTTTTCATGAGTTGAGAATCGCGCTATCTTTTAGCATTCTACATGTTATCCTGCAATCGTCTCGCCGACTGAGGCTCTAGGCCGGTGCATTGTATTGTTGGCTTAGCAAACCTCGGGGCTCGAGTGCAAACTGACTGCACCACTTTATTACTTACGCCGCTGTTATATATATATGAGGTGAACTCATTGAAGCAGTGTCTTGCTGGATATGCATTCAGACCAGTCCCACCAGACGATTAGATTCTATTTTACTTAAACCGTTAGGAAGGGGCACGTGTCTCGGAGCATGGATCTGTTCTTGACCGTACTAGTTACTACTTACTACTACCTACGCTGCACTTGCAAGTGTGACGTGACGTGTTCGGATGCCGTCGCCGATTTGTGCGATGCTGATGCGACTTCGCAACGCTTCATGCCTAAGGCAGCGTTTACACCAAATGTATTGTCAGCGGCTGAAATAGCTTTCTCATACGAACTAGACTAACGGCCGAACCCAATAATCTATCTATCACCAGTTTTGGCATACTGGAGATAGAAAAACCTTATCTATCTATGAGATTAAGGAATCTTACCGACCCACTCTATCTATTGATGGGAGGGTCTATCGCTTACTACGGATAGCTATTTGTATGAAAAAGCCAAAGAGTATGTGTCCCAATAACGTGTTGACAGCTATTATTTTGACAGGACAGTTACTAAATATGACAAATTGGTCTATTCCCCGAATTGCAGGGACAAACGTATCTATCTTAGCGTTGTTTATTAAAAGAAAACTTTATAAATAATCTTATAAAACATGTCCGATTCTAGTGAAAGTACGTTCACCGGAAGTGATTTTAAAATGGTAACAAGTTATCGACTCGGAAGGTGATTTTGGGGTCCAATCACTTAGTTCACAGAGAACTTACATATAAATGCCGCATCGACATCGACCATAGGAGCAAATGAATTTGTTATAAATTTAAATAAAACAGCTGGGAGTAATTTAATCACCGAAATACCACTTATAAAATTAACCATATGTGTGGTGTTTCATAGGCCAAACTGTCAATTACATTTCATTACTCCTCTCCAGCGTTAACTATTGTATCATATCCCTACCTTGACTACTCACAGAGTTAATTATAACTTATTCCAGTCATTTATTTAGAATTAAGAAATAATGAAGATTTTATAATAAGGTTATTGAGGGGCTTGTCACTTGTGGCTAAGTAATAACATCCGCTGGGGTCGATCGATCAGGTTAAGCTACGCTTGCCGGGGTTGGTCCGTGGATGGGTAACATCTTTACATACTTAGACCCCTCCGTGCCTCGAAAAGCACATTAAGCCGCTGATACCGGCTGTCATTCGTGGATGTATTTGACAGTCATTACGGGTCATCAGAAGCCCGAAATTCTGACAACTACTCTTACCAAAGGGTAACCTTTTGCCGAGTAACTGGGTTGTGGAGGTCAGATAGGCAGTCGCTACATGTAAAATACTGGTATTCAGCTGCATCCGGTAAGACTGGAAGCCGACCCCAACATTGTTGGGAAAAGGCTAAGCAGATTTTTTTAGGCTGAATAAGTAGTTTTTGACTTTCCATGAAAAATGTAAAAAAAAAAAAATACCACCCTCCCCTTAACTCCGAAGTTTGCATAGAGAAAAATCTGAAATTATTCTGTGTGATAGAGGTTGATGTAAAGATTACAGGAAAAATAAAACGATGTCTCTAAATAGCACACTTTTTTGATAGTATGGAATCCTGGGTGCGCGAGTCCGATTCGCTCTTGGTCGGTTTTTATTGTTATATTGGTTGTAACGGAACGCACGGGAGGAAAAACTATAGAACCATAATATATCTATTGTTTTCGTTAGATAGATAGCCTGTAACGATGATTGTGAGACGACATTCAAGGACAGATAGAATTATATCAATAGCGATCTGTCTTTTACTGAAAATAGGTTATTGGGTTCGGTCGTTAGACGCTCGCAGTCGGGGTGGCCGACGAAACGTTTGGTGTGAACGCGGCCTAAATGCTCAACGGAAAGTTGGCGTAAAAAATTAGGTAGGTACAGACGCCAGCACATCAAGCTACCCGAAACTGTCAAATTTTCCCAATCAACCTTGAACCTAATGCTTTAGCGATAAAGTTGAAAATCTATTAAAGAAATTTGACAGATTTGTAGTAGCTTGATGTGCTGTCGTCTGTACCTACCTAATTTTTTCATAGAAAATTACCTAAGCACGCGGGAATT
The DNA here is from genome assembly GCA_948252095.1 of Dicycla oo. NCBI lineage: Eukaryota > Metazoa > Arthropoda > Insecta > Lepidoptera > Noctuidae > Dicycla > Dicycla oo. The sequence continues at coordinate 14,590,654 of OX411720.1, read as the reverse complement.
CCGTTGCGTAGGTAACTTTGGGCAAGTGTGACTATACGTAAGTATAACAGAAAAAAAAACCTTTAACAAGAAAATAGTGTTTATAATTATAATAATAATATATAAATATATAATAATAATTGTTTGGTTCACGAACAATTTTGTTAAAACAACAGCCGTAGGTAAGTAATATAAAAGAATACCTACATAATATATATATTCAGTAAAAATAATTTAAAATACCTATGTTTATTTTCTGGACTAAATGAATTACACGGCAAGAATACAATAAGTTGCCATGTCAGATGAACTTGTGTTATACTAAATCTTTGCACAGGGGCAGGGGCCCGCCTCGGCGACGACTAGATCTCCACTGAGTGCAATGGCTTCTATTTCCACTGCCGCACCCGCTGGAAGCTTACCCACCTGAAAGGTAGCGCGCGCCGGGAAATCTTTTGCGAAAACTGAAACATAAAAAACACAGGCGTATATAAGGCGTTATGTTAAAACCTACAATATTTTGCATAGCGCGTTAGCTGTGCTGACAGAACATCATCTTTAGGAGTTACCTAAAGCTGATGTTCAGCCAGCGAACAAAAGTGGATGACCGTCCATTACGGAATTTTGGTTAATTATACAATAGAACCTAATTATAATTTGAAATCTATCTATACTAATATGTGGCGGCATGACAGCATCTACATCGTGACATGTAAACTACGCATCACACTGACGTCACGAAAATCCTGCATAGCGCAAGCTGAGTTTACCGCGCGACTGGCATATATATTCAACATCTTGACATCAACGGTCGGGCAGTAGCACACCAGAGACAACACTCGTCTGGTCGGAGGATCTTCCCTTTTCTATGGAGGATGAGTGAACTCATACGTATAGACTGGTGACCTAGAACATGAACGTCAGTGCAGCCTTCGTGCCACTAGTTCAGCGTGACGTCTTCAACAGCATCACTACCTACCTTTATAAATATTATAGCTGAAGAGTTTGTTTGAACGCGCTAATCACTCAAACTACTCGGCAGTCTGATTTAAAAAATTCGTGCATTTGGTAGCCCAATTCAAACATCATCTACAACCCTTCGGAGCTGAGCAAAAAGAAAAAAATAATTAATTCACACTCAAAAGTCAAAATATTAAATTGTGGAGTTCATCAAATTTAGTCCTTGGGTTTCTAAAATACGTGGTAAAATTTTTGGAGAGATCTTGGTAAATGTTTAAATTCACCGTGCTGTTTTCTGCTTCTAAATGACTTCTACCCAGATTTTACGATTTTTATTTCTCGATACAACTTGAATATTGAATCCACTGCCCCAATCTTCGTCAGATGAACTGTCAAGTAGGTTTATCTTCGGTATGTGTGTGACGTCGCACTACACTATATCACAATTGGGTAATTATTACGCAGTTTGTTTGAGATAATGGACACGAAATATTTAATATGAGGTGATAAGCAACTTGATATTATTCGACAACATGTGATTCTGCATGGTTGCTGATAAAAGTATCTGTCATATCTAGGTACTTACAATCTCCATAAACCTTGTTCACAGCCTGGAAGTCTTCTATTCGAGCTAGCAGAATGGTAGTCTTCACGACGGACTCGACAGAAGCGCCGCCGGCCTCCAGCACGTGCCTCAGGTTGTCGAGAGCTTGTCGTGCTTGTGCTTCGGCGCCGCCTTCTACTAACTGTGACTGAGGATCCATGCCCAATATTCCCGACACGTATAGAGTTTTATCCGCTAATATAGCCTGGCTGAAACCGCATTATTTATTAAGTACATTAATAATAATAAATAATAATAATAATAATTTATTTAGTTCCTTTTACAAAGTAATACGTTTACTAACTTATAAATACTTAGCAGATTGGCTTAATTACTTATACACAAACTAGTTTAATTTACACAGGATTTTAATTACCTATGAAAGGTGCGTTGGTACAGACAATTTTAACTTGTGGCGACCTGCCTGAGCTAGGTTAATAAAAACCTGTGTTTCAGGCCATCCCCAGACTAAGCGATCAACTGATATAATATTATTTGACCATACTTAATTAATTATTGAAAATAATACTATCCTACTTATATTTAAATAATTATTAAAATACTATTATTCTACAAAATACAAATTTAAAAATTATTAATTTAATATCTACATAATTATTGCAGTAATTCTAGAAGCTTCTCTGTGTCTGTGTAATCAAGTTTACCCAAATATTCGCACATCTTCAGACTACAATGTTTGTAAGTGGCACTATAAATATTAAGTATCCTATTTAATTGATCTTATTATATAAAACGGGTCCTAAATATATGTAAAATCGGCTTACAAAAGCATGTCTGGTTTGGGGCTTTATGCAAACCAGAACTTTCCTTCTCTTGTCAGAAGGTAAGGTAAACGCAGGTATTAACGACCCCCCTAAGGCAAATTTAAAATCAACCATATTTTTTTACTATACTGGTTCCTCTAAAGATTAATAGTTTCATTTTATATGCTAGTGTTATGTATAAAAAATGTATTTACTGAATCAAATACATTTAAATAAAGGATTATCTTGTAAAAAATAATTTACAATGTGACTTAGTAGATTGTTGCAATTACCGACCCATAAAAACGGCTGTGAACGATTTTGATGCAGCTATTCCCGATCGTATATGAGAGGAGGCTTTTTTCCAGCAATGGAATGTATATAAGCTAGTGATGATGATGATTACCGATCTTAATAAAATAAAACAAAATAAAAATGCAAATACTTATTCGTGTTTTTTTATTATCGTTATTTTTAATAAAACAAATTAGTACTTCTTAGTAATACCTATGAACTAAATAATTATAAACTTTTAAATTAATCATCATAATACTATTAATACACATATATATATTTTAATTTAAGGATTTCAAACTCTAGGATATTTCCTTATGCTATTGAGATCATAATCATTTTTTGAAAATTATAATATTAATCATCACAGTCATTGGTTCACCTCTTTTTAGAAATAAATTGCAATTAATTAGTTACATATATGATTTGGTACAACTGGTGCTTACAAACGAAACATTAAAGTCACTTAAAAAATACATTCATCATCAGACTCACTGCTATATAAGACTCGACGTTTAACTGTCTCTCTTGAAGAGTCTGACTCTAATAGACGTACGATAGTTTCTGTTTCAAAAGAATCTCTATCATTAATTAAAGTACTATTAGAATGTTCATGTCCTTTTTTAGATTCATTTTCTAACTCACTGTTACAAAGCACGCGACGCTTTGCTGCTTCCTTTGGAAGTAAATTAAAATCGAATTCGCTATCTGATTGATATTTACTAGGTCCTGCTACAGGAGAATCTTCTTTGTTAACCGCATTCACTTTTTTAATAGGTTTTTTCTTCTTTAAGGTCGTTGTTTTCTTCAATAATTCTTTTTGTTCCCTTTTTTCTAAGATTTCTTGTTTTCTTTTCTTTTTATTATTTTCTTTGTCTTCTTTTACTTTTCGCCGCTTTTGTGGCTCCATACTTCTGGAAAAAAATATAATTGTATGTTTTATGTTGCTTTAGCCAATAAGTAGCATTTATTAATAGGTACCTATTATATCATAAAAGTAGGTGAGAAACTAAATAATCTATATACGATCGGTAATAGCTTCTCATAGTTGCTATTGCCGACCCTCATGGGTCGGTAACAAAGTATGTAAGTATAAACATAAATTGTATTACCGACTCATAAAAAAATAGTTATTTTAAGTCAATTGACCTTTTGACTATAAAATAGATTATAATTGATTAATATCACAAAAAATGTGAACAAATGCACACTGTTTTAAACACAAAAACAATGATTTATTACTGTAACTATTCAATATCGATCCTCGAAAAATATCATAACTTTGGTTAAATTGACAACGCTAAAAGGTAAAAACTAGACAAAAAAGTTTAGTCGCTAATAGATTTTTAGAAAGACTGATAGCTTAGATTTAAACTGGTCCATAAAAATACTTGTGTTAGTGTGATATAATAACATAAAAGAAAAATAAAACGAAAAGTTACATTGCTGCCATTGCCGACTTATGGGTCGTTGATAGCTGCAACGACTAAAACTGATGAAGCTAACACCATCCCATTTTAATTTAAAGTTTTATCGTTTCAAATTACTTTTTATTAATAAAATGTCGTAAGAAATCAAGTGTTGACACTTAAATGAATACATTTAGTAATATAAGATAAAGTATAGACGTCATTTGTTTGTATAAATGTCTTAAATAGAAAAGTCACGTACTTACTTGAAGGAACAAAGGAACAGTACGACACGTCCTGTGTCCACGCTGCCCCGCAGTAACTGACGTATTTTATCTCTTTTTTGCACAGCTATTCACACTAACGTAAAAGTATACGATGCTCAAGGAATAAACGCGTGTGTAACTTTGCCTACCTATAGCTAGAATAGTTCTGGAAACGTAAAGATTTCGAATTACTTTTATAGGTCGGTAATAACTACAGATTTTTGATGGGTCGTTGATAGCTGCGTTTACCTTACTGGCTTGTAAGCGAGTTCCACGGGCTGCTGTAATATGGTGTGCAGTATAAATAGTTGGCGTACTGTTAGCACCTCACATGCAATGAATAGCGCTACACACCAGTGTAGGAAATCTGAAAGGCCTAAAGGTGGCGACCTTTAGAATTGCTCTTTGAGCGCGTTCTAGAGGGAGTAAAATTGACTTTGCTGCACCACCCCATGAAGTTATGCAGTATGTAAGAACAGATTGGCACAAAGCTAAATATACCTGTTTAATTAATTTAAAGTCAGCAATGTGACGTAAATTCTTAAAGATATATATTAATTTACGAACTCGAGTACATTGCAAATCAATGTGTTTGCGGAAATTTAGATTTGTGTCAATCGTGATACATAAATATTTCATATGGTCGGCTTTAGCTAGAGTAGGACACGAACAAGTAGCGTCAGCGTCTGTCGTACAGTTATGAGCATAAATGGTAAGGTTAGTAAGTGGTATATTAGTGTTTCTCATTTTAAATAGAATATATTTGGTTTTATCTGCATTTAATGTTAGTAGATTCATACGTAGCCAATTTGATACAATGTTAAAGCCACTCTGAGCATATTTATAAACTTCCTCTCGTGACTTAGCCGAGAACAGTAGAGCAGTGTCATCTGCGTATGTCATTATGATACCATCTGGTAATTTCAGGTTGCACAGTTCATTTATGTACATTAAAAACAACGTCGGTCCCAAAATGCTTCCTTGAGGAATGCCATAACCGCTGTTTTTAAGTTCTGAACTTTTATACTGACCGAGTCTTACACACTGGTAACGATTGCTGAGATAATCAGAAAAAGTTGGAGTTGTGTTCCTCTTATCCCAAGTGTTTCAAGCTTGTGCAATAGTTTAGAGCAAGAAATAGTATCAAACGCCTTGGCAAGATCCAGGAAAATTCCCATGCAATGCAAGCCCTTATCCAGATTTGTAGATATATAATTTGTCAATTTGTGTTGCTTGGCAGGTCGATCTTTTTGGTCTAAAACCAAATTGACTATCTGAAAGTAATTTGTTGTCCTCAAGATATTTTATTAACCTTTATTTATAATTCTTTCCAAGATATTCGAGAGACCTGTTAAGACTGAAATGGGTCTGTAGTTATTAACGCAGTACTTGTCTCCAGATTTGAATACAGGGGTGACCAATGCTTTTTTAAGTAGGCTAGGAAAAACTCCATTAGACAGACATAACTGAACGATCTGTGTTAGAGGTTGAACAAGTAGGTATTTAAATTTCTTAAGGATCCTATTTGGTATATCATCCCATCCGATAGCACAGTCATCTTTTAACCCGGAAATTGTTCTTAAAACTTTATCGACATCGGTATCTAATAAAACAAATGAATTAACTGGATTCACAGTTTTAATAGTCTGGTTTTGGCAAGAGAGAATTCTAGTTCCACGTGTTTTATCAGCCAATTTTTTACCAGTTAAAAATAATTTACTTTGTCTGCTGCTATAGATGGGCTAATATCTGTTGATTGTAAATCAAGTGGTGGTTCGGAGGTTTTTGTACTACAAGTGTTTGTTCTTATAAATTTCCAGACTAGTTTACTATTATTACGATATTAGCGTAAATTGGTACGAGTTCAGTTCGACTTTTTGTCGACAAAACCACCGAGGCGGTGGAGCCGCTATTCTGACTCGAACGGGATTGAACTGTAAAGAACTACCCGACATTACCAGTCTATCCGTTGAATATGTTGTGGAATGTTGTGCCATAGAAGTTAAGTCGCCAAAACTAATTATTATTCTTGTGTACAGGCCTGATCGAAATATTGAACAGTTCTTTAACTTTTTAAATCAACTTATGAAGCTTATTATACTAAAGTACAAAAACAAACGCCTCATAATTACCGGAGATTTTAACTTAGATTATTTTAAAAATACAAAGGAATACCAGAGACTTAACAATGTCATGACAGAACTAAACTTACACCAAATCATCAAAACTCCTACAAGAACCACAAAATCAACATCTACTTGTATAGATCTTTTATTTACAAATAATAGCAGCACAGAATTTCAAATAACTGTTAAAAATAATGGTATTTCCGATCACAGTAGCTTAGTATACATCATTAGGAACGAGGAAACGCAAAGTCTTAACAGGACACTCTATGTTACTAAAAGAATATTTAACAATATTAATTTGACAAATTTCCAATCAGCATTAAACAAAATAAACTGGATTGACATATTTTATAAAAACTTGGACATAAATGAAACTTATAATAGATTTCATGACATTTTACAATCTACTTTGAACAAATATATACCAAAAAAACGGATGAAAATAATGCAAAATAAAACAAACAATTATCTTACTAAGGGACTAAAAAAATCATGCAAAAATAAAAGACTGACTAGAATCATCTCCAATCAGCTTAATAGCGCCATATTTAAAAAACACTACAAAGAATACTCGAAAATGTTAAAAAGATGCATTAAAACTTCAAAAAAACTTAATTACATAAAAGAGATGAATGCCTCAAAAAATAAAACAAAAACGATGTGGTCAGTAATCAATAACGTTACAAAACCTAATAAAACTAAACAAAATCTAAAGAACATTACCTTAAAATTAAATAACAGAATAATAAAATCACCGCAACAAGTTTGCACCGCACTTAATGATTACTTCGTTTCGGTGGGTGTAGATAACAAAAGTACGGGAGCCGCGACGCCAGCCACGTGTGGGCCATCGCTACATTCGGTGTATACGCCCGCAATAAACTCCATGTACCTCGAACCGGTAACCGAGCAAGAGGTTTTTAATATTATACGCGGCATGCAAAATAAACGTAGCTTTGGAGTGGACGACATCCCGCCGCTGTTAGTAAAAAAATGCGTAAATGAGCTAACATCGCCCCTCACTAAACTAATAAATATTTCTTTCGACGAGGGACGATTCCCAGAAAAACTTAAAATTGCGAAAGTACGCCCAATTGCGAAAAAAGGAGGAAATTCAGAAAATCCAAGTAATTATAGGCCTATTGCACTGTTACCCACTATTTCAAAAATTTTCGAAAAAGCAGTCGCTAATCGTGTCAATATTTTTTTAGAAAAATATGATATTTTAGACAAAAATCAATTCGGTTTTAGGAAAAAATGCTCAACTACTTTAGCGGTCTACAACTACGTACAGGAAATTTACAGTTGCATTAACGAACGAAAGTACGCTATTGGACTATTCCTAGACATGACGAAGGCGTATGACAAGGTGTCACATAAAATTTTGTTACAAAAACTTTACGGGTCGGGTATTAGAGGGCAAGCTTTTAATTGGTTTAAATCATATTTACAAGACAGAGTACAATTCGTAGAAGTAGAACATTTCGATACCGTTCACCAGGAAGTATACAGCATAGGATCAGACATGGCTACCATTAATACTTCAATACCCCAAGGAAGTGTTTTGGGATGTACCTTATTTATAATATACGTAAATGACTTGCCAAAAAAGATAAGTTCGTCGTGTATTTTGTTCGCTGACGATGTTTCTTTATTATTTAAAACGCCCGCAAATGTTGACCATTTAGCTATTAAAAAAACTTTCACAGAAACTGAGCAATGGTTAAATGAACATAACTTAGAAATAAACTTATCTAAAACTAAAATATGCCAATTCAGAACTTACCAAAAAGCCCCACTAAACCTAAACATATTAACGCAACAAATACAATTAGAAGAAATTAACGAATTTACACTTTTAGGCCTAACACTAGACTCAAACCTAAACTGGAAGAAACACATAGAAACTACAAGAGCAAAATTGTCCAAATTTATTTATGCGCTAAGCATATTGAAATGCAACACAGACTATAAAACCGCCTTATCTGCCTATTATGCGTACGCTTACTCTTGGCTAAATTATGGTATCATATTGTGGGGAGAAAGTACTGACTTTTTGGACCTTTTCATTCTGCAAAAGAAATGTATCAGAATATTAATGAACATAGACCAACGAGAGAGTTGTAGGCCACACTTTATCAAACAAAAAATTCTCACACTACCAGCAATATATATACTGCAAAGTTGTATATTCGTTAGGAAAAATAGGCACCTCTTCAAGTCTAATATCGAGCTAAATGAAAACTATAACCGACGGAACAAGAATAGACTAATACTACCCATCACAAATTTAAAGTTTATCGGGAAAAGCCCATATTCGAGACTAGCTAATATATTTAATAGGCTACCGGAAAGTTTAAAATCCCTGCCAAATGACTCAATTTTCACGAAACATTTGAAATCTCTGTTAATAAAGAAAGGCTACTATACCGTTGAGGAATTTAAAGCTGACAAATTGTGAATCGATTGACCTTGTAATAAATGCTTGCTTGACGTAATTGTGAAATAATATGACTAAAATGTTATACTATATTATACTTACCTATATGACTATATTGAATTAACAGATTGATTTGATAATGATTTATTTTAAATAAAATGTAGTAAATTATTGATAAATGTTTAGTGTAATGTAATGAATTGTAATAATTAGAATCAATATTATATAATTAATTTGGAAACCTTTGCAGTGCCCTTACAGGGTGCATGTATTAATACTGTGTCATGAAATTTTAATGCATGCCTACTAACCAGTGTTTTACATGTTAGCAAATAAATAAATAAATAAAAATAAATAAATAAATTTTACCCGTAGCCCATCACTCCACCAAGTAACTTAAAGTACTTAGCTATAACATTAAAATGATAACAACGACTAATACTTTCCTCAATTCCTATCTTCGCCATCCTATTTATAGTCAAATCCAAATACCTAGACATGAACATAATTATGACCTATACTCATAATTCCGGGCCTATCTGTGTATTATAGGAGTCTTTTAAAAAAATCCTAAGCCAGCCTGCACATTGAAACCCTATCCCCGCACAATCCTGTTTAGGTACTTACCTTAGAGTATATATTACAGTAGTATAGAGGACGCATATTGCACAAATCGCTTAGTACGCATCGTAACGCATCGTAGGCAAATGAGCTATACAGAGTGTTTGGCGCATGGACCGACACAATTTTTCCAGGGATTTGGGAGGTCATTAGCTAGGTTCTACCCATACACCCTTTGTTCCAAATGTCACGGTTGGTTAAATATGTTTTTTTTTTAATGAAAAATATACCCAAAATGTTTCCTTTAATTCGAAATAACTTTTTTGTTTGTGGGTGTAGTGGCACAAAATAAATTTAGTTGTATTCTTCAAAGTCATTTAAATCCAAATACATCTTTGTTTGATACAACTGGTTTCAAGAAAATTCCTTACAAGCTTCCAAAGTTTAATTTTTTATTGAATGTATGAAATTTTACAACTTCTAAATTCGTTAAAAAATACTAAGAGCCATTTTGAACTTAGCTTTATTTTAAAAAGTTCTTTAGTTGATACCCTTTCTAACGGTATGCTACATGTCATAGAAATTATCCATTATGTTGTAAAAATAAGGGATACTATTTTGTCATGGCCGAACCGCACACAACAATGGAAACAGTTTGAACGATACCGTCAATGTAAGCAGGTAAAAAGTTTGTCTCTTTCTTGCACATGTAAAATGATTTTTGTCTTTGTCTAACATCGGGTTGGACGTTCGGAATGTGACAGGCACGGTACAGTCAGTTGAGGTCTGACTATCTCTGCTGTTGGAAGTGCCCGTGTGTTTCACATTCTTTTCTTTTTTCGTTGAGTTTTGTTTGTTAAATCTTGTTATTGTTATTTCCGTATTTAAACTGTTTTATTGTTGTGTTTATCTTCGGTGTTGATAGTGAAATGCCTAGCTTCAGTAACGAAGAGTATGACATGCTACTCGCGTACGGCAGGGCTAACTGCAATGCGCGCGAAGCGCGAAGAATTTATCAGGAGAGATATCCTGGGGGCCGATTCTACTAACAAAATTGTTAAAATTCGCAATTGAATGGCAGCTGAACCACGGCTTTTGAGCGTTTTCGCATTCCACTAATGTAACAACGATCCAACTGCGTTTACGTTTCAGTTCAGTCACAGATCGATCGAAACAATCTCAAAAGCTATTCTGCTAACAAAACCGAACATGAGCGTGACGTTTAGTCGCATCATTATCTTTTTGACATAATTGAAACGTTTCGTTTCACAGGTTTCGCAAGCTGGGGACGAAAACGAAACGTTCTTCTGAGTTTTTATTATTTATAAAGTTGAAATGTTACAAAAAATATGCAGGCTAAAAGTATAAGTATGGTCTAGATATGTTTTTGTATTAAAAATACTTTTAGTAGCACATAAGTGCTACTAAAAGTATTTTTACGTGTTTAGTAAAATTATTAGATTCAACTTTTTTTTCTGTGGTATTATTAAAACATACTATTTGGAATGTTGGTCACACAGACTACCCGCTGTTACGTTCCCGTTACGATTCGGTTTAAGTTTAGTTTCCATTTTGCTTATAGAATAGTAGAATGACTTTTTTGGTAACTATCGAACGGCGATCGAAACTGAACTGTTGTTGAAACACAATTGAACGTGTAACGTTGCAAATTAGTAGAATCGGCCCCCTGATCTCGTACCACACGACGAAACCTTCTCTACAACCTATCGACGTTTGAGAGAGACAGGAAACCTACATCATCAAGCATCTCGAGTGAGTGCCGGGCAACATAATGTAGCCGTAGATGAAATGATTCTTCAAGCTTTTGATGAGGAACCTACAACAAGCATACGAACTGTTGCTGCAAGACTTAACAGTATGGAAAGTTTGGGCGGTTCTTCGGGCAGATGGGAGGCATGCATTTCATTACACCCCTGTCCAAGGTAGATAACACACCAGCCTTTATTTTAATGTAACGAAACACCCGTTTTAACCAATTTCCATTTTCAATGACTAGTCATTTTGTCAAGTAAACTTGGTACTTAGTAAATTAGTTGTGTTTGATTTTCTTTGTTTCACAAGTTATTTATTCACGTTCGAATTTCTTTTAAGTTATTTCCAGAAAAACAAAAATCTTTTGTGGTATTGTTAGTATCTCATGGATTTTTTTTTTGTTTTAGGGATCGAAGATGGTGATAATGCTAGACGGCTGGATTTTTGTAGATTTATACTGCATACAGACGTCGAAGATGGCAACTTCTTGAAAAGAATTTTGTGGACCGATGAATTAAATTTTAGCCGTGAGGGAATAGTGAATCTCCACAACCTTCACCATTGGAGTCAAAAGGACCAAAATCCTCGCGTTAAAAGGCAGAGTTCTTTTCAAAGAAAGTTCAGTGTCAACGTTTGGGCTGGTGTTTTTGGACGCAATCTCATCGGCCAATACTTTTTTGCCAGAAAGGTTGAATGGAGACATTTATTTACATTTTTTAATCAATGCTCTACCCGAACTTGTTGTGCCAGTTTTGGAAGAAGGTGTGCTAATAGTTTTCCAAAATGACGGCTGTCCGGCACACTACCAACTCAACGTGAGAGAGCATTTAAATAATGCCTTTCCAAACGCATGGATTGGTAGAGGCGGCCCTATTCCTTGGCCCGCACGGTCCCCAGACCTGACGCCTCTGGATTTTTACGTCTGGGGACGTGCAAAAGAATTGGTTTACCAGACAGAAGTGCCCACTAGGGAAGTTCTAATTGAACGAATAACCGGCGCGTTCCAAACTATGAAACAGATGTCGTGCATGCGTACGAAATGGAGGAGGTCAATTTGAACAAGATTTTTAACTTTTTTTAACTAGCCTATTCTGTCCCACTGCTGGGCAAAGGCCGCCCCCATTTCTTTCCATCTCTTCCGGTGTTTTGCCTCCTTTTTTATAACTTTAATAAAAACATAATAACCTTAATAAGTATTTTCTTAACCCTGACTCTAGGAGAGTCAGGTTTAAGAAAAGACTAGTGTTTTGACTACATAATGAATAATTTCTATGACATGTAGCATACCGTTAGAAATGCTATCAACTAAAAAACTTTCAAAATAGCTCTTATTATTTTTTTTAACGAATTTAGAGATTGTAAAATTGCATACATTCAATAAAAAATTAAACTTTGGAAGCTTGTAAGGAATTTTCTTGAAACCAGTTGTATCAAACAAAGATGTATTTGGACTTAAATGACTTTGGAGAATACAACAAAATTTATTTTGTGCCACTACACCCACAAACAAAAAAGTTATTTTGAATTAAAGGAAACACTTTGGGTATTTTTTTCATTAAAATAAAAAATCATATGTAACCAACCGTGACATTTGGGACAAAGGGTGTATGGATCTACCTAGCTAATGACCTCCCAAATCCCTGGAAAAATTGTGTCGGCCCATGCGCCAAACACCCTGTAGATACTTATATAGATGAGTGTATGACAGATAGGGATGTATTAATTACGTGCCGATCAGCAACGAGCTATCGATGTTATGTAAATAATTATCTTTTTTAGGTACTTTTTATGTTCAATTCCGAAAAAAACAATTTGAAATTATCGCGAAAAAACAAATTGTTGTTTTTTCCGTTTTTTTTTTTCAATGAAAGATTCGACACTTTCAAGAAGATTCGCCAGTATATATTTCATGTTTATTTCCAATGTTTCCAAAAAAAACCGAAAAATATGAAACGGGGAATATTTCGTTTTTTTTTTTCAAATACGTACTTAGTATATTATTGACTCCGCTCCGCTTAGCTCCGTTCCGCTTAGCTCCGTTCCGCTCCGCTCAGCTCAGCTCCACCCCGCTTAGCTCCACTCAGCTCAGCTCCACTCAGCTTAATTCCACTCAGCTTAGCTCCGTTCCGCTCAGCTCTGCTCCACTCCGCTCAGCTTAGCTCCGTACTGCTTAGCTCTACTTTGATCCGCTCAGCTCAGCTTTGCTCCGTTCCGCTTTGCTCCGCTCCACTTTGCTCCGCTCCGCTCGGCTCCGTTCCGCTTATCTCCGTTCCGCTTAGCTCTGCTCCGCACCGCTCAGCTTAGCTCCGCCCCGCTTAGTTCCACTTTGATCTGCTCAGCTCAGCTCCGCTCAGTTTTGCTCCGCTCTGCTTTGCTCCGCTCTACTTAGCTCCGCTCTGCTTAACTCCACTCTACTAACGTTGTTTACACTGACGCGATGTGGAGATTTCGTGCACTACTTAATATACTAAGTACGTATTTGAAAAATAACACCGAAATATTCCCCGTTTCTTCATATTTTTCGGTTTTTTTTTCCGAAATTTTCGCTAATTTTTTCAACGCTATTCAATACATGTCCTATACTATTAAACGAGAAATGTTTGTATATTTATTTACATATTTGTTTGTAATCAGTAATCACGATCTCGATAGTGGCTCTAGCGATTTCGATGAAATTTGCCACATGGGGCGAAAAATCGATCTAGCTAGGCCTCATATCAAGTTTCGTTCTTTGGAAAGCTGCAAAATGAGAAAAAAAATCTTCAAAATCAATTAAGAAATCTAGACGTGATATTCCATATGTAACATTCCATACTTTACGTTTACGCTATAATACTATCGCATTAAAAATGTTAGAAATTATATCATACAAAACACACATCAAAATTATTTATAATAAATGATTTTGATTATAGATACATATAAATACATATAATATGTACTTCTCCTAGCAAACCTTTCAAAAATATTTTAAATATCGACTACAGCGTTGGTCGCGGCACATCACTACAGTCTTGCGTGGAGAGCGCGGTGCGCGGGCGGGCCTAAGCGTGCCCGCCTCCCACGTCTCGTGCACCCCTGCGATGCGTGATTTGATTTCACAAAAATAAGTATAAAAATCGTCTTACCGATAAAATGTGATACTGGATTTCAGTTTTTCAGTGTTTCCTCTGGAGGAACGCACACTGCTAGCACTCAACCACGACTATAAGCTCTCGCGGCGGGAACGTCGTGTTGTTTTCACCCGTGCCTACTGTTCTCACTTCGTTGCGCGTGCTCTATACTACTGTACTGTATACTCTAAGCAATCAAAACACTATGTGTGCAAAAAAAGAACTTATATATATTTTTTTTTTAACTGTAGTCGATCTGCCTAGCCTTTTCCCAACTATGTAGGGGTCGGTTTCCAGTCTAACCGGATGCAGCACTTTACATGGAGCGACTGCCTATATAACCTCCACAACCCAGTTACTGGGTAACACGATACCCCTTGGTAAGACTGGTTGTCAGGCTTTCGGGCTTCTGACGACCCGTAACGACTGACAAAGATCCACGAATGACAGCCGGGACCAACGGCTTAACGTGCTTTCTAAGGCACGGAGGAGTCTCGGTATGTAAAGATGATCACCCATCCACGGATAAACCCTGGCAAGCGTAGCTTAACCTGATGGATCAACTCCTCCTCCTTTTTCAGAGTTCCGTAGTCAACAAGGAACCCTTAAAGTTTCGCCATGTCCGTCTGTCCGTCCGTCCACAGCTTAGGTCAGAGACTCTTAGTACAAGAAAGGTATAATTTGGCATTGGTATGTATATTAATCACGCCGACAAAGTGGTAAAATAAAATCCGTACCGGGTACCGTGCATTCCCAACATAAAAATATAGAATAAAAAGATCTACCTGTGTGCACCTAGTTACATAAAGTACTACTTAAATTAAACTAGAAATAACAAACCTGTAAGGTCCAACGGGCTTATATATATTTGGAGATGTAACGATCGTCTTGGTAACTTTGCAAACGTTCGATTTGGTTGTATCGTCTGGCTTTTGCGTAGTAATCTTGGGTGAAGAGTCTGCCTTTCGCATCTTAGTAGCGTCTGTCTTTACCGTAGTCTCAATATTTTCTGGCTCAGAACTCATCGTGAATAAGTTTACTAAGGACCTACGCGAACGGGGTCATTAGTTCATTCCTCATGTATATTCAACAAAAGATAAACGAGTAGGTAACTAGGTATGTTTACTGATAAGTTATAAGTTGAGTAGTCTATGTTGATAAGTAAAATTAAACAATAATAATTTTGAGGATACCAATATTTCCGAGTTATCTCAGAAAATAACTCTCCCTATTTAATTACTTTACTTCTTTTTTACTTTGAAATAACTAGAATAATTATGTCAATGTCAAACGATGTTCTGACATGCAAAAAAGTATAAGTAACCTAGATACCTTCATGTCTATTCAAAAAGTATCTGATGTGTAAACAAAATCTAGTTCAGGTTAAAAAAAAAATGGGTTTTGCCCCCAGTTTCTATTGCCCCCGTTCGTTTTGCAAAAACGAACCTGATTCGAATAAATTGTTTATCAATATCGTATCGTATTGTATGATATAACAGAAGCAGGGAAGGATAGTTTGTTAAATTGTTACTTTCCATTGTTAAGCTCTTACGGTTACTGATAATAAGATACATAATAAAATATAAGATACGTAATAAAACATATAGAGCAAGTCTATACGAGTATGACTGTATGAACCGTCATCAGCACGAGTACGAACAACACAGCTGCGATTTATAATTATAATTATACTAGCTTTTGCCCGCGGCTTCGCCCGCATAGAAGTCGGAAATTATCCACAGAGACTATCTCAATTCGCCGTCTAGCAGTAGGTACCACCATAATTATATTCCATGATACTATGGTTGCTCTTGATATCTTTCATAGTTCGATTTAGTGCTTCGATTACACTTTTGTAGGACATCGTACTGCTTTGTGATCTCTTTTTACATCCTTTATACAGGGTTATTGGTAAAACACCAATGACCTCTTAAGGGGTCATTAATAATAATAATAATCTGTGGCCCGACCACGGCCCGACTGTCAACTTGACGGTCAAAAAATATTTTTACCGTGCATCAATGTTATTTCTACACCATATATATAAGAAGATTTATTTATTTTTTTAAACCTGGTTCGGTTTAACTCAAAAAATGCAAGAAGAAAAAATGATGCAAATATATTACACGGAGAAACATGACGATGAATGACAAACCATGTTGATGAGAAGTCGGGCTCGATTGGACCAAAACACACGCCCAACATCTTCGGGTTCGTCGCTCAGCTCCGCCTCGCAGTTGCCGGAACCAGATCCAGACGTGAGTCCTGTAATAATCTACCGGCCGCTGCAGTTGCGTCGAGCTCGAGCGACGAATACTTCTCGCCGCCGACGACACCACCACCAGTTCGTCGGCCGGAAAGACGCCGGCCACCGAACGGCATGGGATCTAGGGGCCAACCGGCCCCGAGCCGGTGGTTGTGTGCAGCGCATGAAATGGACTCAACAAATGAATGAGAACGTCATGCGCGCATATTACGGGGCAACAGAGGGGGGAACTAACCTCACTGCGTACCGCGATAGGATGCTGTCTCTGTTCCAGGCGCTTCACTCAGCCATCAACGTCTCGGCCCAACGATTGTCGGATCAGGTGCGGGTTATCCAACGGAATCACAGATTGGACGACGCCGCGCTTGATAGGCTGCGCTCAGAGGTACTGAGCAACCGTATCGTCCCTGTCCCATCACAGACCGCGGTGCAACCTCTAGTAAGTGACATAATCCAACCGCGGTCGTATGTTAATGATGAGGAGGGGGGCGATGAGGTTGTTACGGTAAGTAGCCAGTGTAACGACCGATTGAGGAGCGCGCTGGAGGATGCGATTCGGGAGTTGGACGGGGGAGAGAACTACCCCCGTCCAACTTAGACCTCGTTTACGTCGCTTGCCTATGCACAGAATGAATAGGGCGTTGGTGTGTGACTCGATCTTGTATTGCGCGGCTATTGTGGCGTGTCGTGTAGCCAATGTCACATTTACAAGTTGTGACATAGCTACCGACTAAAACCCGCCTTTCCAGCCTGGCAGTGCAGGATCGAGCGGCGTATCGAGGGGACTAGGGTTCTCATCGACAAACTATACTGCTTCAGGGAGGGCAATACTCGCCCTAGAGTGATGCGCTTTGTGAGACCGGCGTTCTCGTGGACTGGAATCAGTCCTCAAGAATATATGTCCCGTGTCACAGAGCGCATTGACTTCCTGAAGCAGAAGGTCTGTGCATGGGCAAGCCATATGGCTATCCGTCCACCGTATGGTTAGCCGTATGGATATCCGTAGGTATAAGCGACGGGTTGAACGGTATACCCAGAATCGCATATTCCAGCGTGATCAAAGGTGGGTGTATAGAGCATGGGAGCGACCCGAACAAAATGTGGCAGACGTATGCCGCCCGGATGATGATGCCACTAGCACATTCTGGTGCAACATCTGGTCGGTGTCCGTCTGCCATACTGGGGCTGAATGGATGCGCGATGTGGAGCGCGTGTGTGACGCCATACCGGAGATGGAGGAAGTTATAATTACTTCCTCCGATGTAGCCAGTGCAGTCCGCCCGATACCGAACTGGAAATCGCCGGGACCGGACGGACTGCACAATTTTTGGCTTAAATGGCTGCAAAGTTCACACGCGTGCTTGGCATCGCAATTCCAGTCGGCCGTAGAGTCTGGGTCGCTGCCACAGTTCTTTACAACAGGTGTTACCCACCTGCTCCATAAGTCAGGTGATGCCACGGAACTCAAAAATTATAGGCTGATCACTTGTTTGCCTACTGTCTATAAACTTCTTACATCCATTTTGAGAGTGAAAATTAATTCTCATTTAGAAAAGAATCATTCTTTTCTAAATGGATGTAGGAATGGGTCCCGCGGCACCAAGGAGCTACTCCTCATTGACATGGCCATAAGCCAACAGGTCCGTCGATTCCGAAAGGATTTGTCAAAATGTTGGATAGACTATAAGAAGGCCTATGATTCGGTGCCCCATACATGGCTCTTGAGGGTGTTAGAGTTGTACAAAATTGATACAACTCTGAGCACCTTCCTGACGACGTGTATGGGGCAGTGGAAGACGGTCCTTCGCTATCCAGGATGTCGACAAATTCGGGGGAGCGATGAACCTATTTGGATTAAGCGGGGAATATTCCAGGGCGACAGTCTGAGTCCACTGTGGTTTTGTTTAGCCTTGAACCCTCTTAGCACTCTGTTGGAGGGTACAGGGCTGGGCTATCCTTTGCGGAGAGGGGGTCAGGTAATATCCCACCTGCTTTACATGGATGATTTGAAACTGTTTGTCATCAAAAAATTGCGACTGCTGGAGTCACTAAAAGTAACTAAAACTTTTAGTGATTCCATCAGGATGAAATTTGGTGTAGATAAATGTGCAGTCATGCATGTAAGGCGGGGTGGGATAGTGGAATCTGAGGGACTACAACTCTCAGATTCTATAAACCTGAGATCACTCTCCGCAACTGATACCTACAAATAGTCAAATACCTGGGTATGTCAGAGGTTTAGGCATTATCGGGCCTGACATGAAACAATCGTTGCAGAAGCGCTTCTTCGGTCGCCTGAAAAAGGTACTTAATAGTTCTTTGTCAGGCGGCAACAAGGTCGCGCCTTTAACGGTTAGGTCATGCCGGTGCTGATGTACTCCTTTGGCATACTCAAGTGGACCCAGATGGAACTAGACGCCCTGGATAGGATAGTCCGGTCACTGCTGACCGCAAACCGGATGCATCACCCACGTTCGACTGCCATGAGGCTGTACATTCCGCGGAAGTGCGGGGGTCGATTTTTTTAAAATGCTAAGTCTCGCCACAACCGTGAGGTGTGCAGTCTCAGAGAATATTTTCTCAAGGTTGACGTGGGTATGCACCGAGATATGGTTGCAGTGGACAAGGGACTCACCCCGTTGTCCTTGGCTAAAGAGAACTGGCGACACCCTGTGGTGCTTAGTACCAACGACCGTAAAGAAGTATGGCAAAGCAAGGAGCTTCACGGACGCTTTTTCGGGGCCCTTCATGGGCCCGACGTAGATTTCTTCGCATGCGAGGCCTGGCTACGCTTCGGTAACCTCTTTGGGGAAACCGAAGGTTCGGTCTGTGCGATTATGGATGAAGTTATGCTAACGAATAACTACCGGAAGTATATAATGAAAGACGGGACGATCGAAATATGTCAGGCATGCCATTGTCCCGGTGAGTCTATCAGACATATTACTTCTGGGTGTTCTCGTTTGGCTAACGGCGAGTATTTGCACAGGCATACCCAAGTGGCCAGGATTATCCATCAGCAACTTGCTCTGAAATACGGCCTTGTGGACTCTGAGGTACCGTATTACAGGTATGTGCCCGACCCAGTTCTCGAGAATGACACTATCACGTTATGCTGGGATTGATCTATTATCACTGACAGGACTATTGTAGCCAATAAGCCTGATATAGTGGTAATAGATCGATCAGTGCGCCGCACAATGATAATCGATGTCACTATCCCGCATGACGAGAACCTCGTGAAGGCTGAGAAGGAGAAACAATTGAAATATCTCGACTTAGCTCACGAGATTGTCGCCATGTGGAATGTGGACTCGGCAATCATTGTGCCGATAGTTGTTACGGTCAATGGCCTTATCGCCAAGAGCCTCGACCAACATCTCAAGAGGCTCTCGTTAGGTGGCTGGGTGAGGGGCCTGATTCAGAAGGCAGTCCTTGATACGCCGCGTATTGTGAGGAGGTTCCTGTCTCTGGGACCCTAACCACCGGTAGCTTGGACCCTGTTCCCCATGCCGGTGGATTTCTATTTTTTACATTTTTTAATGTTTTTATTTTTATTCTAATATTTTAAAATATAATTTATATGTAAAGAGTTAAATAAAGGAGATAATAATAATAATACTGTTTATTTCTCACATTGTTACAGTAGTGTGTATATACATTTTTGTCTTATGCTAGAACCTTTGTGAGAGCTGGAGTCTGAACTAGGGTCGGGACCTGTATGACAGATCTCCAGGCTTACACCCCTTTAAATATTAATCATATTTAACGGCGTCTTGATTCACTTTATACATAACACTATTAGCAAACAGTTTAGATAATTTAAATGAGAGATTAAATGAATTGAGCTGTCAGTGCTGATGTAAACAAAGTCCGCGTATTAAAATATCTAAAAAATAGAAATCTGTTATAAATGTAACTAGTAAAGTGTTTAAATTGTGTGTATAGTGAGTGGAAACACTAACAAATGTTCGCAGAGTGCTACTTTGGACCATATTGAAATAAATCCTAAAAAACTTATCAATCACAACAAAGCAGTATCAGTGTTAGTTAAGAGTGATTTTTACTATCAAATGAACAAAACCAAGTTGTGGACTAGCATAACTACAATAATAACTAAAAAACAGTGCATAGTGTTCGTTATAATCACAAAAATAAACACAAACCGTCTTATTACAAAACGCGATCTAAAGTTAGTACTGGGTTTAGTACTAGGTTTAAACCATGACTAAATAAAACGTTATTATAAAATGGTGTGCTATCTATGGTACTAAAGTTAAACCGCCGAGACCCCTAGTTTAACTTCGGTACTAATTTATTTGAGGTTAGTGTTGATTACTATATTGTGTCTTTAAATTTACAAATCGTTAAAAATGGATATTAATATGATTGACTTGATGAATTTGGAAGATTTGGATATGCTGGAGACTTCTCGGCGATCTTACAGACATCGTCATCGTGTGAATCCTTCTGAATTGAGTGATGAAGATTTTAGATAAAAGTATAGGTTCACAAAACGTTTTGGAGCAAAAATAGTGGATGTTTTACGTGAGGATTTATCCCACAACCCTCGAGGATGCCCATTGAGTCCTGAAGTGCAAGTGGTTTGCGAATTACGCAACTGGGCTCGCCATGAAGTAAGTAACCTTGGTCAATGCTAACATAAAACATTAGACAAAATCCAAGTAATATACTAATATTATTGTTTTTTCGTAGATTCAAGACTATACAGCTGATTTACATGGTGTGTCTCAACCAGTGGTCAGCAAGATATGTAAAAAGGTAGCAGACATTTTGTCCCGGATGTCCCGAAGATTTATAAAAATGCCTATTACTCTAACTCAACAGAAGGAAACCATTAGGAAATTCCGCAGTATTGCTAATTTTCCTACAGTAGTTGGGGCAATAGACTGTACTCATTATAAGAGTAAAGAAAGTAAATGCTGATGGGGGTCAGTTACATATTAATAGAAAAGAATAAAGTAATTTTTAAACAAATATTTTATGTTGTGATTGTCTCAGTCGATAAAAATGACCTTTTAGTTTGATATCAAAACACTTGACACAATAGAGAATAATTTATTTGATTAATTATCAATTACCTACCAACGTCACATTAAAATAACAGAGGGGATGTAAAGTTCTAATAAGCTGTCACTTTTCAGGTGGTTTGTGATGATGCTGATGTGAAAATCATGGACATTATTACGAGATGGCGTGGCAGTGTACATGACTCCAGAATATTCCGAAAATGTAAAACAGAGGTTGTCTGTCAGCCAAGTCTGCCACTCAAGCTGATACAAAGCATTGCTTACCTAATAATAATTAAAAATCCATGTTTTACAAAATTTTTCTTCAACACTCCAGTTTTCACCCCTTGTTGTTCCATTTTTTATTTTAGCTCACGATTTATCCATACACAACAACTCACGAACAAACCACCACAACAGTAACAGTAATACTAAGAACAACGATTAAAAATAAGAAGTGCATTTAGGTATTTATTATTAAAGGACGCAACAAAAACTTTCGTCTCAACTCTCAAATTACGCGCGCCGCCGCTCTATTTAATCCACTCCACTTCACGCTAGAGGTGTTAAAGAATATGACAACTTGATTATAAAAAGCGCGACAAAGGTACAAGTTGTGCTTGTTCAGTATTTTGTAACCTAAACAACGAACAATTTTTGACATATTTCTATATTGATAAATTATTATTTATGCATTTCAAGTGGTAATATAATATCAATATTTAGAGAAACAGAACGTTGCTTCAAATACATCCAGTATAAACGAATGAAAGAATGCCATTTTTGTTTCTTATCTGTGGATATTATTTAAACCATGAACCTTCTTTGGTACTAACTGATCCTCGGTTAGTCGATTTTGTAATCAGAACACATTTTGATCCTGGTACTAACTTTAATACCATAACAATCCAAGACTTTATAGTCTTGGATTAAACCAGTACTAAAGCATTTTTTTGTAATAAGACTGAAAAACAACAAAATAAATCAGTTGCAAATTCAAATTTTTAATTCGT
Organism: Dicycla oo; assembly: GCA_948252095.1. Lineage (NCBI taxonomy): Eukaryota > Metazoa > Arthropoda > Insecta > Lepidoptera > Noctuidae > Dicycla > Dicycla oo. The sequence continues at coordinate 14,568,053 of OX411720.1, read as the reverse complement.
ATCAAACCAAAGGCAAAAACCGTTTTAGTGATGTGACAAAAATAAAATGACTAAAGAACGAATGATATGGAAAGGAATGACATGACCTTGAGCTGTGCAGTAGTCGTAGATAGAGAATTTGACAGCGCCAGGACGTTATTACCCATCCAAATTGGACACTACAGGCTAGCGAAACGTTCCCAATGCGTTCTCGAACTTCTCAAGTTGCAAGTATTTTAATTTATGCTACTAAATATAGATGTCGCCAAAACTCGGGTTGACTACTATATCGACCTGACTTCTCTAATGAGTAGACTTAAAGCATTCGTTCATTCACTCTGAGCATACAGTGATTGCCCGATTTACTAATCACGGTTGGTAATATTCGTAGTGAACAGCGTAGATAGAGAATGAAGTTCATTCTCTATCTACGGCAGTAGTCGTTTTAGTGTTGAGGCTTGGATACCAGCCTTTTGAGACTGCGATTCATTACACGAAGAAAAATATTTAATATACTACAGAAAAATGGACTACTATGACTATAACATAACTTATCGTAATAAACCTCATAGAGCAAGCTCGTTAACCGACCTGTCTAAAATGAATGATACATCTAACTCTCACATATTTGAATCAACCATGACAAGTTTGCCAAGCACATCCCCAGATGGAAATCGCCCATGCTGTGAAGTCCTTCAAGAGCAAATAAATCAACTTACATGTGAACTGCAGCCCGCTAATAACGAAATCGACATATTAAACGAAGAAAATATAAACCTGACACATGAGTTAGCAAAATGCCAAAAAACTATAAACCTATACAAAAAACTAGACTTTATTGAACAATCACCTAAAACTTCGAATAGGAAAAACAAAAGAAATAAAATACATGATAGTAACAGACAGGTGGCTCGCTTGCAATTTATGACACCTGAAAAATGCAAACAACGACCTTCTGAAGAAAAAACAAGCATACAGTTGGTGATTTCGGAAGAGACGGTACCTACAAAACGAAGGAAGCTCAACAATGGGTAATAATACGTGCTCAATGATGATGAATAATCTAGAAAAGGCACAGATAACCAATGATGATACACGGAGCTCTAAAAATCAGATGCCAGAACAGGATACAGCATCCAACGATATAAAATTTACTGAACTGGAAAAGAAGAAAACTAAGAGACCAAGCGACACGACGAAACCAAACAAAGAAAACTGTGCGTATTAAGTAATAGTACACAAAGAGGCATATTGCAAGCGATTGAAGAACATTTTTCTAAAGACTTTGAGTATCTTAGTTATTTAATGCCCAACTCAAAAATAAAACATCTATTAGCTAACATACAATTAAAACTAGAGGATTTCGATGTAAATGATTACTGCATAATTTTATTAGGCGAAACAGAAATTAAAACTAACAATAACTTTATCGATCTCGTGAAGATAATTAATGAAAGCTTAAGACAAATGACCCACACAAATATCATTTTATGCACACCTACTTACATACGAGGGACCCTCATGTATAACTATAAAGTTGAGATCTTTAATAACCTACTTTACATGGACCTTGAACATCATAAATACGCATACTTTTTCGACACTAATAATAACCTAGAATTTAAATTCGAAATGTTCGAAGTCATCAGGAAAACTAAATAAAGGTGGAATAAACTTTATACTTAAAAATATAATGGATAGGATTAAAATTGACTTGCAGTTATTTCCTCACGTAAAAAATAACGCAAATGAGCATAACCAACAGTTTTTTTCTTTTATAATAATATACACATTTTACATCAGAATATTGCAGGCCTTATTAACAAATCTGACATCCTGACGGTACATTTAGAAGAACTTGACATAAAGAATATACCTATTGACGTAATATGACGTATCACTGAACATTTTATGAAACCAGAACAGGAAGCTACAATTAATTTACCCAATTTTCGCCTAGCAACAAGTTTTTCGAGAGACGTGAATAGGGGAGGTGCCTGTATATTTACTAGAATAGGTCATCCATACACAGTACTAAATAATACATTTTCGATTAAAGGAATCATAGAATATAGTGCAATAGAACTAACGGAACATAAGTTGATAATTATTTGTATGTATAGAGTACCCAACTCATGTATGACTACGTTTTGTAATAATCTAGATAAGTTGTTACGCCAAATCTGCGACAAAACTAATAAGAAAATTGTCGTATGCGGGAATTTTAATATCAATACATTAAAAAGAAACCGACAATCCCTAGATTTTGAATATATTCTGGAAAGCCATAATTTAAAACTAGAAATTAAAGTTCCTACTAGACGCATCAGTGGCACTTGTATCGACAACTTTGCTCGTAACGTTCGCTCAACAATACTCGTAAATGCAAAAGTGAGATAATGGAATTCGGACTATCGGATCACACTGCCCAATTATTGCATTTTTCAGTCAAAAAAACCTGTGCAATAAAGTCTTGACGTATTAAAAGACGCGACTATAGTCAAGAAAATTTAACAAAATTTAAAAACTGCATGAATATCTTGACATTCTCTGACATTTATCTCACAAATGACCCCAACGAAGCTGATTGTTTTTGGTACTGTCCCTATGTTTTTACAACTTGTGCTTTCCCTAAAAAATCATAACACAAACATTACATAAAAAAAACTAAATGGTTTCAAAAAATATACGCCTAACACAGAAGGCACAAAATACCCATCACATTACAACACAAAATAAATCAAAAGCAACATGGTCAATTATAAATAATTCTAAATTTAAATACCCCAGAGAACCAATCAGTGAAATATTGAGAGATAATAAGAAAATTACAGATCCAACATCGATTGCGAATAGCTTTAATGACTATTTGATCGACCAAATTGCAAAATCAATGCAAACAAATAAATGTGCTGGTAAAGCACCCCCAAATCCAAATATTAACACTAACTATTCAATTTTTCTTATCCCCACAACCCCAATGGAGATAGATGGAGAAATTAGCCAGCTTAAAAACACCCAAAGCGAGGGTTATGATGGTAGGTATGTATGTACCAAAGTAATAAAACACGTGTCGCATTCAATTGCTGCTCATTTAAGCTACATCATAAACGTATGCGTTTCAGCTGGAATTTACCCCGAAAAACTCAAAACGTCTGTTGTTATTCCTCTTCACAAAAAAGATAACAAACAAGATATGGGAAACTATAGACCTATAGCTTTGATCCCTATCGTCTCTAAACTATTTGAAAAAGTCATACATAGTCGTCTATACAGCTTTTTAGAAAAATATAATATCCTGGTTAGCGAACAAAAAGGATTTCGCAAGGGTAAATCTATAAACGCTGCAATATATGAACTTGTTACGAAGCCAACCTGCAAGCTCAGCACATCGTACCGACAAAGTGACCAATAGTATTACACACCGCGCTTCCCATGTAACCGACTATTGTCATCGCCTTTCTTCTACCTAACTTCGGTGGGAACGGACACTGATATATGATATTAAACCTAACTAATAAGAAATGTATTTTATAATTTTTATGTGAAACTTGTGAACTTTCAAATATATTTCGTAACCAAAAAGGACTTATTCATTGGAGAGTATCCCGACACACGCCCCCACACATATCTGGCGCAGTCGGAGCTCGTCACAGACTTAAGGTGTGGTGATGTGAAATACCTAAAAATCAGGAAATCGCCCCATCAACGTCTGGACGAAGAACCTATTGGAGGCCTGTCGAGGAGGCTGTTGCTACGGAGATTGGGACGTCCAAAAATCGATGAAACAACGCTCGCAAGCAATGCTACTCATGTAAGTACATAAGTCCTATTATTGGTTGTTATATTTCTAACGCAAGGTACTATAATCATCCAAAACCTATGAGTGGCATTAGTTACCCCGTCGCACGTACTCTTCCACCCACGAACTACAATGGCAGACGCAATTTGGCGCCGATTAATATTCCACAGGTTAAAGAAGCGAACTTCAACGAATCTTTTAACGATAATGATTGCTACTATGATTGCAATATCCAGAACACTGACGTTACTACAAATACAAACTACCCTAATATTTTTTTGACCGACCTCGACGTTGACAATCAAACTTTTGATATCCAAAATCATCAGAATACAAATTTTTACCCAACCTTGGAAAAATGCCCCCGAATAGAACTAAATTTGCATAGCAAACGCCATTTACCTTATATTCAAATAAATGATCCACCAATAAAACTTTTAATCGACACAGGAGCAAATGAGTCCTTTATAAGTCTGGAAGCTTACGAAAAATTTTACCCGCATATCCAACTTAACTATGAACCTTTTTTGGTCACAAATACCCACGTGACTACCCAAAATTATTACTCGTTAACTGTACCCTGTTTCAATGAAGTTAAAGATAAAATCCCTATAAAATTATACCTATATAGATTTCATAATTTCTTTGATGGGTTGATAGGTTGCGAACAATTAAAAAAATGGAACGCAAAAATCGACCTTGCTACGTGCACGTTAGAGACTAAATTCACTAAAATTCCCATAATTTTATATAATCCTGGATGCTTAAACTCTTATAACATTACTATACCTGCACAAACTACCCAGTGAATCAAAAGTGCCTACTAATATTGCGCAAGGAGACATTTACATTGAGGAACAATCAATTTCTGATTGTTACATTAGCGAATGCTTATCATCGGCTGAAAATAATCATACTAATGTACAAATTTCAAATCCGACGGATAAAGACACTGTAATTTCTATAACAAAACCGATCTTCGCACATATTTTTAACGAACAAACAATGCCAGTAACTCGAGCATTAGATACGACCGTGAATACCGATATGCGAACTCAGCAAGTCTTATCGCACTTGGGCATAGAACATTTAAACGCAGAAGAGACAGCCAATTTAATCAATCTTTGCAAAGAATACGCTGATGTATTTTACCTCGAAAATGAACCATTAACCTTTACTAACGAAATCAAACACCATATCAGAACCGTAGACGATAGGCCGGTATACAGTAAAAGCTACAGATACCCTTACGTACATAAGAAAGAAGTTCAAAACCAAATAGAATCGATGCTGCACCAAGGTATTATTCAACCATCTTCATCACCTTGGAACGCCCCAATATGGATAGTTCCAAAAAAAAGTGACGCGTCTGGCCAAGATAAGTGGCGCTTAGTCATTGACTTTCGCCAACTCAATGCAAAAACGATTAATGATAAATATCCGATCCCGAACATTAATGACATTTTAGACAAGTTAGGCAGATGTTTATACTTTTCGACATTAGATTTAAAATCTGGATTTCTTTAAATTCAGCTAAATCCGTCCGACATTCCGAAAACAGCATTTAGTGTAGAGCAAGGCCATTTTGAATACGTTAGAATGCCGATGGGATTAAAAAATTCTCCGGCAACGTTTCAACGCGTGATGGACAATGTCCTTCGTGGATTACCAAATTGTACCACATATATGGATGATATTTTGGTATTTTCGACGTCCTTGCAAGAACATATAGTTAATTTACGCGCCATATTTGAACGTCTTAGAAATTCAAATTTAAAAATCCAGATGGATAAGTCGGAATTTCTCAAACACGAAAAGCCCTATCTTGGTCATATAATTACTACAGACGGTGTGAAACCAAACGGATAAAATATCAGCTGTTGTAAATTATCCGATTCCGAAAACCCCTAAGCAGATTAAAGCATTCTTAGGTTTACTTGGTTATTACAGACGTTTCATACCGAATTTCGCACGTGTCACTAAACCCTTTACTTCATGTCTTAAAAAAAGCGCTAAAATTAATTTGACTCCAGAGTACCTGACCTGCTTTGAACACTGTAAAACTCTTCTTACAAATGACCCTATTCTAATATATCCCGATTTTAACAAAGAATTTATTTTAACCACCGATGCCTCAAACGTGGCCTTGGGAGCAATACTTTCTCAAGGACCTATCGGTTCTGACAAACCCATAGCCTACGCGTCTAGAATTTTAAACGATAGCGAAATTAATTACTCCACGATTGAGAAAGAGCTACTCGCAATAGTCTGGGCTACAAAATATTTCAGGCCATACCTTTTCGACAGAGAATTTAAAATAATAACTGATCACAAACCCTTAATCTGGCTGATGAATCTTAAAGAACCAGGTTCACGCCTCACAAGATGGAGACTGAAGTTAGCAGAATATGATTATACTATTGTTCATAAAAAAGGTAAAATTAATACTAATGCGGATGCTCTGTCACGTATTCAAATCAACCAAAATGAAACTATGTCCTTGTTCGTTAATCACTCTGAAACCTCAAACTCTGATACATCTTCTACATTAACTGCTGAAGGTAATAGCCCAATACATTCGTCATCCACTCTCACTGCTCATTCGTCTACGAACAAAGAGTTACAACATCCAACTCAACAATCATCATCCACGCTTACTTCTAGCCCGATACATTCGTCATCAACCCTCACGGCTCACTCAGTTATTGATGGAGGATCTAATGACCCTCAGCATCAAGAAGTTACAGCCTCTCCGCATATTGAAACCATACACACGAGCTTAGAAAACCCTGTTCTGGAAATTCCAATATCGGACGAACCTCTAAATAAATATAGGAGGCAGTTAGTCATTAATATAATGAATGGTAACCCTAAAAATAGACCAATGATAACTGAACCTTTTCAGTCCTTTCAGAGAACTACTGTAGACATAAACGAACATAGCATTGAAAGAAGTCTTATTAATGTTATATAGTCTCACATCGATCCAAAACTCCGGACAGCGATTCTTGTAAATCCTATCGATAAAATGTTGGTTATCATACCTACATTACAGCAGACTTTCGAAAATTCATCCATGAACTTAGTCTTAGTCAAATACGAAGTACTTAACGTTAATGATCAGTCAAACCAATTGGAAGTAATAAAAAAATACCACGAAGGCAAGACCAATCATCGCGGAACCAACGAAACCTATCTTTCGCTGTCACAACGTTACTTTTGGCCGAAAATGAAAATAGATATTACTAAATTTAGAAATGAATGCAATATATGCAGATGTGCGAAATAATAGGTTGGGGAAAAAGTTTCTTCGCATTCTTTAAGAAAATTCAAAACATTTTTTAATATAGTTTATTTACATTTAACTAAAGTATGTAGGTACCATTTTGTTCGATAACTTTTTGCCATCTTGTAGGTAGGGACATGATCCCATTGCTATAGAAATTTTGGGACTTCTGGTCAAAATACCGCGACAAGTGGTTTTGGCAGTCCTCTCGTGATGTTAACCTGACACTACCTAAAGAATTCTGAAGAGACCGAAACAGGTGGAAATCTGAAGGTGCAAGGTCAGGACTATACGGCGGATGCATTAACACCTCCCAGCCAAACTCTCTTAATTTTTGCTGAGTGGCTAAAGATGTGTGAGGTCTAGCGTTATCATGATGAAAAACCACACCCCTTCTGTTGATTAATTCCGGCCGCTTTCTCTCAACTTCTTGCTTTAATCTCATCAGTTGTTCGCAGTAGAGTTCAGAATCGATGGTCCTGCCTGGTGGTAACAGCTCATAATGAATAATGCTCTTCCAATCCCACCACACACACAGCATCACCTTGTTGCGAGTTAACCCGGGTTTCGAAATTTCCAAATTTCCGGATTGAAAACGCTTAAACCAAATTTGTGCTACTCTCACAGACACTACACTAGGTCCATAAACATTGCAAATTTTTTTCGCGGCTTGCGTTGAATTTTAACCTTTTTTGTAGTAAAATTTTAAAATGTATCGAATTTCTTCATTAGATTCACTCATCTTGACGGTACGAAAAACAAATGAAAATCACACATTTTCCTAATTTGAATTTGGAATTATGTTCTTTAAAATTTAAACTTTCAATGATACCAAAACCAGCCAGATACAAATAGTATAGCCAAAGAGATTTTATTACAAGTTCATACATACTATAATGCGAAAAGACTTTTTCCCCAACCTAATATGATCGAAATCCAATGCGCCCACAGTTTAAAGTTGTACCCCCACCAACTCAACCGTTCGAATTAGCACACGCAGACGTTCTGACTATTGACCATGACAAATACCTAACTATCATAGACTCATTCTCTAAATACGCTCAGGCGTATCTTTTACCCGATTGTACTGCACCCAATATATTAAAAGCCCTTTTAACTTCTAGTACTCATCACGGTTTTCCTTTAAATATAACTACGGATCAAGGTACCGAATTCAGAAATCAAGTAGTGTCAGAATTTCTCCGTTTGGACAAAATAGAACACCATATGACTAGTGCCTATGCACCAAACGAAAATGGCATCATAGCACGTTTCCACAGCACGCTTTTGGAACACCTACGAATGAATGAATGAATGAATGAATGAAATGCACCGACCCCAGCGTGGTTTGACCAGACTCGATTATTCGAATGAACCCAAAGATTCACACTAGCCCCTGTTGCCTCATGTTACATGGTGCAACAGGGATCATTGCATATCAAAGAGTAGACCGGGGGGCGCGATAATGGTAGGGAAGACAGGCCCTTAGGATATGGATAGGGATTATCGCCTACCCGGTATGCACCGTTAAATAAGCTTTGGAATAGTGGAGAGACAGGTGACATAATTATGGATGGGCTCTTTTACGACGTCGCCGCCGGGTTGCTTCTATTCCAGCTTCCCCGGTGAATCTTTTGCCGGTTAAACTGCGATTTCGGCTCTTTATGTCACTGCTATGCACGTTGTTGTTTCCAAATTCTTCGTCTGAGGTTTCACTGCTATCCGTTTCCGGTTTCTTGTAAATCTCATTTGCAGCCTTTTTAATCTTATTTCGTTCTTCAGCCATGTCCACCCAAAAGCTGTTTTCATTATTGAAGTAGATCATGTCTTGCTTTAGGTTGTCCTTCCATGTGTAAATAGGGCGACCGACTTTTTTGGTTTTAGCCTTGTACTTCATTGTATGGCATGTAACAGATGCGGTTCGCGACGCCTGTGGACATGTGCGAGATAGCACATCCTGTGGTTCTTGATGCGTTTGGTTACAGTTTTTCCCTCTAGGATTTCATGCATTTTCTTTTGTCTTGGCTTATTCCTTGCGTGGTTAATCAAGTCTCTCATGATAACTCTTTCATATCTTCTCAGTCTTGATCTGTTAGTTTTAGTGAGTGCTGATACTTTCAAACCGTGTGTCATACAAGGTACGATCACCATTTGATACATGAGTCTGGCTAATTTCCAGTCCATCTTTGAGTTTAATATGAATGGTACTAGAGATTTAGCGTTTCTAGTGGCCTGTTCACAACGTTTTTTAATAGTGCTTTTCCTCCTTAAAGCAGATGTTATGTAGGTGCCTAGATATTTAATTTCATTAACTGTAGTTAACTTTATCCCATTAATGGATACGCAGGTCGTTTTCTGTGAGGCTATGGGATCCCTAATTAATATTTTTGTTTTTGTTTCATTTATTTGGAGACCGACACTAGCTAGTAGGGGTTTAATATGGAATACGATACCTTCTAGCCCTTTTAGGTCGTCGGTAATGAAGATAAGGTCGTCCGCGAATGATAGTACTAGGGGGAGATTGATTTCATGGTCTTGATCTAGTGTAATTAGTTGTGTTTCATCTTCGAGTGTTCTAAGGACATCATCCATTATCAATGTAAAGAGACGAGGGGATAGGGGGCAACCTTGTTTTACACCTTTCCCTTTAATGATCCAGCTGCTTTGCTGGCCATACCATTTGATGTATGTTCGTTCATTCATGCAAACCTTGATTATCCTGTTAGCTAGTGACTTGTTGGTCCTTTGTACTAAAATATCCCGCAGTGCGTTGAGGTCTACATTATCAAAAGCTTTTTCTATGTCGAGAGCGAGTACATAAATCCTTGTACCAGCCCGCCATTCTTCGTCCAATACCCTCTTGAGTGTAAAGATGTGATCATCTGTTGACCGATTGTTTAAAAAGGCAGCTTGGTAATTGCCCAATTCTTTTATTGTTTCGTCTAATTTTTTTAGTAAGTAGGAAGCATAAATTCTGTAACCTGTATTGCAAATCGATATGCGGCGATAGTCGTTAGAGTCTTTGGGATTATTATTTTTCGGAATTGGTACCTGCACTGTCTCTAACCAGGTGCCAGGTGCTTCGTTCTGGATCCAGGCTGTGTTCATATGTTTGGTGACCGCTTCCTGTAATATTGGGGGCATCGCTTTGTAAAGCTCGATCACCACTTGGTCTGTACCTGGAGCTGTCCCGTTTCTCATGTTGTTAATTATTCCCATTACGTCATCCACAGTGGGTCCTATGTTTTGGGCGTCGGTTATTACCTTTTTTATGCTAATCGTTGGTATAGCTGGGCCCTCGGAATTTTTTAGGATTTTCTCCCATTTGGACATCGGAATGTATGCGTTTCTTTTACGTCGTTTTGTTTGTTGTTTGCTTTTCCTGTAGAATAAGTACAGTACCTGCATACGTTTTGAAGGGTGTTTTTTCCCCAGTCCATTGAAGAAGGCCCTGCATGCTTTTTGCTCTTCTTGGTATTTAACTATTTGAAGTGTAGCCTGACATTCTTTTACATGATTACGTCTATTGTGGTTAACTGGTTGCTTTCTTTGTAAAAATTTAGCCTTTTGAAGGTTAGCAAGAGCTATTCGGTGGTCCCTGGAGTGAAACGACTGGAAGATCAGAGTTTCCTGAGCAGCCGCTTTTAATAGTCCAGTTATAGTATTCCATGGTATTTCGATGTTTATGTCCGTTGGATTGATTCCTATATTTCCTAGTTTTTTGATTATGCAATCTTGGTATTTTGTTTTGGTGGATTTGCTATTTAGAGCGGCGTAATAGCACTGTTTATAGTTGAACTGTTTGGCCTCGTCGATTGTTGTCTCCTTCGCATCTAGCGTTTGACTTTGTGCCTTATGTTTGGAGGTTTGATTTTTGTTTACTATTTGATTTGTTTTTAACTGCCCCCAGATTATTTTGTGGTCGGAGGTGCCCCTAGCGGCCCATTCCCCTTTAATAAATTGGAAGAGTTTTACTGTTGCCTGCGGCGTAATAATGTGATCTAATTGAGATTTCTGATTGCCCTTTGACCATGTTATCCGGCATGATGACCTAGCTTTTGTTGTTTCTATTTGCAGTTTTTCCCTGTTGGCTATGTCCATTAACATTTCCCCGTTGTAGTCGGAAAAGTCATGATGGAGATTTTGGTGAATGAGCCCTTTGCGTTGAAATCTTTGCATATCTTGTCGACCGATATGGGCGTTAAAGTCACCTAGTATTACTAGCATACATTTCCTTGGCTTTTGTCTAATCAGGTTTAATAACCCCGTAAAAGATCTAGTTGCTTTATAGGTGCAACTATTGACGTGAGAGTTGATTATATAAAGATGATCAGGCTTGTCACTTCCCATACCTACTATAAGAGTAAATGACATCGCATCGGTATCCTTTTTCTTGTTTTTTATAGCAATTTGGGCGTCTTTTCTGATTAAAATTGCAAGCCCCCGGTGTGCTTTACCCGCGGCTGCATATAAATGCCATTCGTAGTGTATGGAGTTGTAGGTTCCTTCATACATCCCGGTTTCTTGAAGGCAGGCTACGTGGATGCCCCTATGTGTAAGTTCTAAGTCTATTTTATCTTTTTTGTCAGGTTTGGAAGCCCCGCGGACGTTCCAGGTTGCAATACGCAAGTCAGGGCAAATGTACTTAGTTGTGGTAGAGGGCGGGTTTCTGAGTATGGTGTATCCGGTGGCATCTGCGACTACATCCGATATTGGTGTACTTAGTGACAATACTACTTGTTCACTCTGTGTTAATGGCCTAGGTAATTGGGGGCTGTTGATTTGTAATCGGAATTCTGTGGAATGTTCCTGCTCAACTCGTATGTTGTACTGGTTAGTGAAGCTTTCTGTCTGTTGTGGTGTTTTGGCGCTGTGTAAGTTCTGCGTTAGAATTTGTTGGTTACTCATGTACTGATTGTTGCCGATCGTAACCCAGCTATCATAGTGCTGGTCTTTAAAGAAGATGTGAATGTTGCCAGGCACTGGCTCGCCAGTGGGTGCATACACCAGAGTGTTCACGTTATTTGTGTGAACATGCACATTTACGAGGTAGAATTCGGATGCGGCGATTAACATATCTTCACCTCCCCAGAACGCGTCTTTAAACTGCTCGGTTATGTATTTTATTATCCGTTGTTCCTGAGAAAGATTGCTGTTACGGAGAAAGTCATGAATATTATTCAAAAGTGCTAAATAAATTCTGTTGTCGACACGATTAACCGATACATAGTTTGCAAGATCTCGGCGCACGGCCATGTGGTTGAGTGTCAAACCCATTAAGTTATTTATTTGTTGAGCAACAGCCCTAAATAAACAATTTCCGTCCCTTTTTATTGGTACTACAAATGCAGTCATTGTAAAATTGTTTTTGTTTAAATGTTTGCAGAATTAGTGAGGATAGCCAATACACCCTAACATGTGTTACAAGGACCTTGAATACAGACTGGAGTAAGATTTATGGGCCGTTATGTCTTAATTTTCTGTAGAATGATTTAAGGGGTAGATTTTTTGTAGTGTGCAGCTGAATTGGAACTTGGCGTTAACAATAAAAAGAAGGTTCAGGTTGTATAATTGTGTGCATAACGGAGATTATTTTTTATTTTTATTTACTTTATTGGGACATAAAACAGTTACACATTACATATAAGGTATGCCAGAGAATTTTAAAAAGTAGGTAAACATGTAACCCACAAAAATGTCCGCGAAATAATATCTAGTAACAAACAGTTATACAATTAAATTAAAACGTGCGCTAATATTACAGAAAAAGTATATACGTAGTCGTTAGTATTTAGACAATAATATTAGATGACTAAAGTAACTATTTTAAAGATTCTAAAGCCAATCTTTTAAACTTTACGTGAGTAAGCGCGAAAATATCCAATTCGATAAAGTGTGTGTTATACGTATCTACGATGCGCCGGAAAAGCGCTCGCGCACCAGCGTGAGTCCTGCACCTTGCAGTGTGGAACAGTTTTGTTTTGTTGAACTAATGACTAATTTATAACATTCGATAAGTAAACTATTTGTTTGACTTTAGTTACTGGGGAATCCAGTTTACTACTATATTTACTCTTAATATCTAGTAATAATATGGAAGGATCTCACCAAATTTTCCTTGCTGGGGATGTCGCAGTCGTCCTTTGTGCAGAGTCAGGAACTTTTGCACTTTGCACACAACACCACTGAATTTATTACGCGACACAAAATACAGCAAAGACACTATTCAATTTCGGCGGCCGATGCCAGAGTTTGTAACACGTGTTCGTGTATTTGGTTGTGTATAGCGCACGCTGTTCTGTGTTGACGCGACCGCTCGCGAAGGCGTCCCAAACAGAACCACGCTTTTGGAACACCTACGATTATTTAAAATTCAGCATAAAAACGAACCCATTCGAAGTCTTATACCGTAGGCGTTAATCGCCTATAATAGCTCTATCCATAGTTTAACTAAGTGTAGACCATTTGATGCCATTTCTGGACATTTCGATCCTCGGAATCCTATTGATTTAAACATGACGGACCGATATCTTCAAACTTATATTCAAGAACATCGTAGTCGAATGGAAACTGTGTATAAAATTATTCATGATTCTGCATTATCCGATCGTGTAGGTATAATGACGCGGCGTAACGTTGATAGGGAACCCGTTTTAGATTGTGAACAAAATCAAGTCATACATGTACGAAATCCAATGGCAAGTAGACAAAAATGGGCACCTCGGCTCATTCAGGACAAAGTAGTTAAAAACTTACCTATACATTATATACACCGCAAAAAGTCGTGGTCCGGTCGCTAAATCACGGTTAAAAAGACCACCGAAAAAATGACATCTTTCATATCGTTGTTACAGGTACATATTAACGCTGCCGGTTTTCCTAGTTGGTGCTCAAGACATACGTCTTGACAGCCTGGACAATGGACCCGGTATACTACCATTTAATCTCGGCGCTACCAAAATTATATCTCACTTCTACACATTCTTACAAGACCTTGAAGAAATTGAGTCACATGTAAACACTATCAAATCCCAACTCGCCGTCACTACACATAAACTATCTCATAGGGACAGCACTCTCTTCAACCTTCAGATTAAACATTTATACACAAAGTTAGATAGAGTTTTGGTGCAGTTAGATACATTTAGGCCAACCAGAATTAAGAGCGGCCTGATCAATCCAATAGGCACAATCATCAAAAGTATTTCTAGAAATTTAGACAACGATGATGCTCTGAAATTTGAAAATGCATTACGTAGCTTAAATAAAAATGATCAAACTTTGTCACAATCATTTAACAAACATATTACTTTATATAAAGAAATGACGATTCAGCAAAACCAGATAATCCGCAATCTTTCGATTAATCAGAGAAAATTGGAAAAAGCTCTTTCTTATGTCATGAATATGACTAACAATGACAATGAGCGAATAATTCATTACGCTCATCTTGTGCAACTTTTCGCGATTCTGACCGAAAATGTACAAGAACTACTGAGCGAAATTAATAAAATAGAAAATATGTTAGCATTTAGTCGAGATAAATCAGTTCATCATTCTATACTTTCTGTCAAAGATCTTGAAAATATGATAAGCCAACTAAAACGTATCTATAGTTCCGGGGAAATAATTGACTTAAATATAAGAAATTATTACGAGATTCTTAACTTAGCTTATTTTTTTCCGAGTCCAAAGTTGTAGTAGTCATAAAGTTTCCTATTACATTTACTACTGAGTATCAGTTATATGAATTGTGCCCCGTTCCAAATAAGAATAGCGTAATTATAGTACCACCTGCACCCTACATAGCATCCAATTCTCAGGAATTTGTGTATATAGAGGCTGAATGCCCGAAGGTCAACTCCTGGGACCTATGCGAGCAGAGGATCGTCCACCAAATTATGTCAAAAGTAGACTGTATTCAAAAACTCGTACAATCTCAGGAGATAGATGTAACGTGCAGAACCACGCCTATCTCTCTGCCCAAGGAAGCTCTGATTGAGCTAGACAGCTACCATTACATAATTGCTTTCCCCAACAGTACAAAAGTAAAACTATCCTGTGGCAAAGAACGATATCAGATGTTACAAGGAAGCTTTTTGGTCACCGTTCCTCAAGGTTGCAAGATAAAAACACCAGAAATCAGTATAATCAATTTGGATAACAAATTAGTCGGGCAACCATTAGAACTCATGGCTCTACCGCACTATGAGATTTTAATGAAGACACGCAGTTTTCATTTGCAGACTACAGATCTAAGCAGTCTTCGTGAGATTCAGAATCAAATTACTATGCAAGACGAAATACAAGTTGAATCATTAGACACAATTGGAATTTACCATACCACAATCCCATTTTATACACTCATACTATTCGGTGCATGCGCACTGAGCATCTTATATATCATTCGTCGCCGCCGTCGAGCTGCGAAAGTAAATATTACAACTCAAACAGCTAATACCGAGTTGACAGAAGATGAAAAAAGAGCCGCAACTTTTGGCGTCAAGGTCACCAAATAGTTGCTCATCTAGCAGGGGAGGTGTTACGAAGCCAACCTGCAAGCTCAGCACATCGTACCGACAAAGTGACCGATAGTATTACACACCGCGCTTCCCATGTAACCGACTATTGTCATCGCCTTTCTTCTACCTAACTTCGATGGGAAGGGACACTGATATATGATATTAAACCTAACTAATAAGAAATCTATTTTATAATTTTTATGTGAAACTTGTGAACTTTCAAATATATTTCGTAACCAAAAAGGACTTATTCATTGGAGAGTATCCCGACACACGCCCCCACACATATCCAACTTGTAAACAGGGTATTGACTAGTTTGGACAGTAGAAATCCAATATGTGCTATATTCATGGACATGAGTAAAGCTTTTGATTGTGTTGACCATAGCATACTGCTCCAATAATTAAATATGTGCGGCATAAGAGGTACAGCACTCGACCTCATTCAATCATATCTGCATGAGCGAAAACAAATTACAGAAATTACTAGAATATGCCACAAAACGCGGTATGAGATGACATTTAGATCCCACACTAGAACTATAAAACTAGGAGTTCCACAAGGTAGTGTTTTAGGCCCCCTACTCTTTCTAGTGTATATCAATGACCTCCCCAGACATATTAAGGAACAAATGGTACTGTTCGCAGATGACAGCACGGTAATAATACAATGTGTCGAACAAAACGTCTACGAAAATAAAATCAATGAAACAATAAGTATAATAATTAAGTGGTTAATAAACAATAATCTGAAAATAAATATGGGCAAAACAAATATAATGCACTTTCACCAAAGAACTCAACCAAAAAGTATTAATGTACAGACGCCTGCACATCAAGCTACTACAATCTGTCAAATTTCTTTAATAGATTTTCAACTTTATCGCTGAAGCATTAGGTTCAAGGATGATTGGGAATATTTGACAGTTTCGGGTAGCTTGACCTGCTGGCGTCTTTACATTACAATCGGCAGAGAGTAGAACCGGTAACAAGCACAAGTTTCCTGGGAATTGATATTGACCACAGACTGTCATGGACAACCCATTTAAACAACCTCTGTAAAAGAATTAACAAATCTTCATTCGCTCTATACAAACTCTCCAATTTAGTTAGTAAAGAAGCCGTCTTAACGGCCTATCACGGACTTGTTGCACCATTACTCAGATATGGCTTAATATTCTGGGGAAATTCGGTAGACAAGGAAATTATATTTAAAGCACAAAATAAATGCATCCGAGCAATGTGCCAAATAGATAGTACAGACGCCAGCACATCAAGCTACTACAATCTGTCAGATTTCTTTAATAGATTTTCGACTTTATTGCTAAAGCAATTCAATGTGGAAAATCTGACAGTTTCGGGTAGGTTGACCTGCTGGCGTCTGTACAACAAGCTGTCAACCTCACTTCAAAAATCTCAAAATTCTTACATTACCCTCCCTGTACATCTATCAAGCTAATATTTTTGTAAAATCGAATCCAGAGTACTATACTGCATTCAAAAACTATTATCGAAAGTTAAGAGATAAAAAAAGACTAGAGGTAAAAATACCCTATGGTAAAACGGCACTATTAAATAAAAGTATTTTATGCACGACATCGTTGATTTATAATAAATTGCCTGATGACATAAAACAATTACCTATTCTCCAATTTAAAAAGAAATTACAAACATTCTTAATAAATAAATGTTATTATGATGTCAAAGATTACTTGGGGGACAAAAATATGTTATTTTAATGACAGCAAAGGTCTGGATATTAAATGGTGTAATAATAACATAATTCATAGTAAATTTAATAATAATAATAATAACTCTGTTCCAGGCGCTTAACTCTGTTCCAGGCGCTTAACTCTGTTCCAGGCGCTTCAACCAGCCATCAACGTCTCGGCCCAACGGTTGTCGGATCAGGCGCGGGTTATCCAACGGAATCACAGATTGGACGACGCTGCGCTTGATAGGCTGCGCTTAGAGGTACTGAGCAACCGTATCGTCCCTGTCCCGTCACAGACCGCGGTGCATCCTCCAGTAAGTGGTATAATCCAACTGCGGTCTTATATTAATGATGTGGAGGGGGGCGATGAGGTTGTTACGGTAAGTAACCAGTGTAACGACCGATTGAGGAGCGCGCTGGAGGATGCGATTCGGGAGTTTAGAACTGCCCCCGTCCAACTTAGACCTCGTTTACCTCGCTTGCCTATGCACAAAACGAATAGGTCGTTGGTGTGTGCCTTGGATTCGCTGCTTGGTTCTTATTTTGAAAGCAGCGAAGACCTCTTAGATACGCACTCGATCTTGTATTGCGCGGCTATTGCGGCGTGTCGTGTAGCCAATGTTACATTTCCAAATTGTGACATAGCTACACGACCAAAACCCGCCGTTCCAGCCTGGCAGTGCAGGATCGAGCAGCGTATCGAGGGGACCAGGGTGCTCATCGGCAAACTATACTGCTTCAGGGAGGGCAATACTCGCCCTAGAGTGATGCGCTTTGTGAGGCGGGCGTTTTCCGGGACTGGAATCAGGCCTCAAGAATATATGTCCCGTGTCACAGAGCGCATTGACTTCCTGAAGCAGAAGGTCTGTGCATGGGCAAGCCGTATCCGTAGGTATAAGCGACGGGTTGAACGGTATACCCAGAATAGCATATTCCAGCGTGATCAAAGGTGGGTGTATAGAGCATGGGAGCGACCTGAGCAAAATGTGGCAGACGTATGTCGCCCGGATGATGATGCCACTAGCACATTCTGGCGCAACATCTGGTCGGTGCCCGTCTGCCATAATGAGGCTGAATGGATGCGCGATGTTGAGCGCGTGTGTGACGCCATACCGCAGATGGAGGAAGTAATAATTACTTCCTCCGATGTAGCCAGTGCAGCCCGTCCGATACCGAACTGGAAATCGCCGGGACCGGACGGACTGCACAATTTTTGGCTTAAATGGCTGCAAAGTTCACACGCGTGCTTAGCATCGCAATTCCAGTCGGCCTTAGAGTCTGGGTCGCTGCCACAGCTCTTTACAACGGGAGTTACCCACTTGCTCCATAAGTCAGGTGATGCCACGGAACCCAAAAATTATAGGCCGATCACTTGTTTGCCGACGGTCTATAAACTTCTTACATCCATTTTGAGAGTGAAAATTAATTCTCATTTAGAAAAGAATTCTATCATGTCTGCCTCTCAAAATGGATGTAGGAATGGGTCCCGCGGCACCAAGGAGCTACTCCTCATTGACATGGCCATAAGCCAACAGGTCCGTCGATCCCGAAAGGATTTGTCGACATGTTGGATAGACTATAAGAAGGCCTTTGATTCGGTGCCCCATACATGGCTCTTGAGGGTGTTAGAGTTGTACAAAATTGATACAACTCTGAGCACCTTCCTAACGACATGTATGGGGCAGTGGAGGACGGTCCTTCGCTATCCAGGATGTCGACAAATTCGGGGGAGCGACGAACCTATTAGGATTAAGCGGGGAATATTCCAGGGCGACAGTCTGAGTCCACTGTGGTTTTGTTTAGCCTTGAAACCTCTTAGCACTCTGCTGGAGGGTACAGGGCTGGGCTGTTCTTTGCGGAGAGGGGGTCAGGTAATATCCCACCTGCTTTATATGGATGATTTGAAATTGTTTGCCACCAACAAATTGCAACTGCTGGAGTCACTAAAAGTAACTAAAACTTTTAGTGATTCCATCAGGATGGAATTTGGTGTTGATAAATGTGCAGTCATGCATGTAAGGCGGGGCGGGATTGTGGAATCTGAGGAACTACAACTCTCAGATTCTATAAACCTGAGATCACTCTCCGCAACTGATACCTACAAATACCTGGGTATGTCAGAGGGGTTAGGCATTAACGGGGCTGACATGAAACAATCGATGCAGGAGCGCTTCTTCGGTCGCCTGAAAAAGGTACTTAATAGTTCTTTGTCAGGCGGCAACAAGGTGCGCGCCTTTAACGGTTGGGTCATGCCGGTCCTGATGTACTCCTTTGGCATACTAAAGTGGACCCAGACGGAACTAGATGCCCTGGATAGGACAGTCCGGTCACTGCTGACTGCAAACCGGATGCATCACCCACGTTCGTCTGTCATGAGGCTGTACATCCCGCGGAAGTGTGGGGGTCGAGGCTTTTTAAATGCTAAGACCCTCCACAACCGCGAGGTGTGCAGTCTCAGAGAATACTTTCTCAAGGCTAACGTGGGTATGCACCGAGATGTGGTTGCAGTGGACAAGGGACTCACCCCGTTATCCTTGGCTAAAGAGAACTGGCGCATACCTGTGGTGCTTAGTACCAACGACCGCAAGGAAGTATGGCAAAGCAAGGAGCTTCACGGACGCTTTTTCCGGGCCCTTCATGGGCCCGACGTAGATTTCTTAGCGTCCGTGGCCTGGCTACGCTTCGGTGACCTCTTTGGGGAAACCGAAGGTTCAGTCTGTGCGATTATGGATGAAGTTATGCTAACGAATAACTACCGGAAGTATATAATGAAAGACGGGACGATCGACATATGTCGGGCATGCCATTGTCCCGGTGAGTCTATCAGACATATTACTTCTGGGTGTTCTCGTTTAGCTAACGGCGAGTATTTGCACAGGCATAACCAAGTGGCCAGGATTATCCATCAGCAACTTGCTCTGAAATACGGCCTTGTGGACTCTGAGGTACCGTATTACAGGTATGTGCCCGACCCAGTTCTCGAGAATGACCATGTCACGTTATACTGGGATCGATCTATTATCACTGACAGGACTATTGTAGCCAATAAGCCTGATATAGTGGTAATAGATCGATCAGTGCGCCGCACAATGATAATCGATGTCACTATCCCACATGACGAGAACCTCGTGAAGGCTGAGAAGGAGAAACAATTGAAGTATCTCGACTTAGCCCACGAGGTTGTCGCTATGTGGAATGTGGACTCGGCAATCATTGTGCCGATAGTCGTTACGGTCAATGGCCTTATCGCTAAGAGCCTCGACCAACATCTCAAGAGGCTCTCGTTGGGTGGCTGGGTGAAGGGCCTGATTCAGAAGGCAGTCCTCCTTGATACGGCGCGTATTGTGAGGAGGTTCCTGTCTCTGGGGCCCTAACCACCGGTAGCTTGGACCCTGCACCCGCTACCGGCGGATCACTATATTTTATATTTTTAAATGTTTTTTTTAATGTTTTTATAAAAATATTTAAAAATGTAATAAAATAAGTTTAAAAAATAAATAAAGGAGATAATAATAATATCCTGGGACATTTTCACACACGGTCATGTGATCCCAAACTAAGCAGAGCTTGTACTATGGAAACCAGATAACTGATATACTACATATACTACTTTTTTTTTGTAAATACATACTTATATAGATAATTACACCCAGACTCAATTACAAATTTAATATAATATTGGACATAAATAATTTTGATGATGAATAAGATATAATTTTTGGATTGTATTTCATTTGCATGACATTATTATTTTTAATTCCTTATTCTGTTGACTGATCTGTATTAACGATAGTTTTTATTTTCAATGGCATTGTACTTTAATTGTGAAATTAACTGTAAAATCCTTGTAAATCCTTGTATAAATGATAAATGATTTTTATTTCTGTAAGTAGGTTTGAACAAACACTTTTACAAGTCAATCATGTTTTTTTTTTTATTAAACTAGATGAGATCGGAGTTTCCTATCTGACTACTCTGAGAAGAAAGGCCGAAACAAACTCAGAGGTCACAGTCTCTTATAAAGTCCAAACATAATCTTGGTCACTACATGTGAAGACCATGTAGATTGGTATCTGAAATGGTCTTTTGAGGAAAGAACCACACATATTGAGAGGACCTGTCCAGTCAGTGCACGCATTTGTCAGTAATCGCGCAGCTCAACTCAGAACTGAAGGAGCTCAACGATTCGACTGCCAGACCATGATTAAAAATAACTGAGGAAAAAATAAAACAAACAAAAAAGCAATGACCTACATAGTCTTCACATTCACAATAAATTAAAATAATATAATACTTTACAAAGTAAATATTCATGTCAACATTCAGTATGCAAAAATAAAAAGAGAAAAAAGAAAATTTGGAGCAGTTCAATCCCAAGCCTTTTTGTCCTCAATATAATCTTTAACGGTATAAAAAGCTTTCTGACACAACTTACGTTTAATGAATAATTTGAATTTATTAAGGCTCAGGGGGCCGATTCTACTAATTTGCAACGTTACACGTTCAATTGTGTTTCAACAACAGTTCAGTTTCGATCGCCGTTCGATAGTTACCAAAAAAGTCATTCTACTATTCTATAAGCAAAATGGAAACTAAACTTAAACCGAATCGTAACGGGGACGTAACAGCGGGTAACCTGTGTGACCAACATTCCAAATAGTATGTTTTAATAATACCACAGAAAAAAAAGTTGAATCTAATAATATTACTAAATACGAATAAGTGCTACTAAAAGTATTTTTAATACAAAAACATATCTAGACCATACTTATACTTTTAGCCTGTATATTTTTTATAACATTTCAACTTTATAAATAATAAAAACTCAGAAGAACGTTTCGTTTTCGGCCCCAGCTTGCGAAATCTGTGAAACGAAACGTTTCAATTATGTCAAAAAGATAATGATGCGACTAAACGTCACGCTCATGTTCGGTTTTGTTAGCAGAATAGCTTTTGAGATTGTTTCGATCGATCGGTGACCGAACTGAAACGTAACCGCAGTTGGATCGTCGTTACATTAGTGGAATGAGAAAACGCTCAAAAGCCGTGGTTCAGTTGCGATTCAATTGCGATTTTTGAATAATTTTGTTAGTAGAATCGGCCCCCAGATCTTGAACGTGGCTTGGAAGTTTATTATAAAAGCGTATACATTGACACCTGAATGAGCCACCTATTTACTTGAGCCTTGTTGGAGGTACAACAAATTTGTGTTTGTTCCTAGTTAGTAGTTTGTTGTATATATTTGCACACCTCATGTGGTTATTAACAGTGTACCGTTCTACCTTTTGAAACATCCACTGAACCTGTTTTATGGAAATAAATGATTTGATTTGATTTGAGAGAGGTAAATCTATATAAAAATGTATTATATAAAGGTATTATATATTAGGTATTTGTGAAGTGTAATGTTAGGTGATGTTCTTGTAGGAATATGTGTGTAGTGTAGTGTGTGAATATGTGAGGGTGTTGTTTGTATGTGCATGTAAGTCCTATGAGAGTTTGTGCTTATTAGCAAGTATGAGTGGGAAGTACGTTCAAAATTATTGAATGGTTTGGATGATGCTTTCTGTACATATCCAGCAGCCAGTTCCTTACAGTAGTTTTGCATTTATGTTTAGCCATTGAGTACATATGTAATATTGTATTATCTTTGTTGTATATATACCTAAGGACCAAGAAAGCCAAAGAATCGTTGAGCTAACTTTGAATGAACAGGAATGGACGAACACACTGCATGCAGTGGCGTGCGTTTCATAAAGACAGAAAGACACTACCTACCCTACCTAATTCAGTATAATCTTGTTCTGATATCTATTATTATTTTATCTACGAGTCCGACGAGTACCTACTTACTAACAATAAACAAAAAAAATCAACAAACAGTCGCTCCAAGCAAGCTCGTTCAGTATTGTATTGCGCGGCACTAGCGCCGCGACGACCTGAGTACCAGGAGTGCCTCGGGAAAGACACAAACTATTCGGGTCTAAATGTTTATATGTGTGCTCTCGTGGTCATGCGGATTGAATGGGTGTGCGTTCCTATAAATACGTAGCACACAATGTCACAATAACGCACACAACCGTACAGAATAGGCAGTGTCTTTTTCACAGCACGACAAATTACGAAATTATTCGATGTTTTCCGAACCGAAATTAGCTATACAACTATTTTAAAAAGTGGCATTGTTTCATTTATATTGCATCCTAGCTTACACTAGGTATTTCTTTTTTGTCGTATTATTTTTTGCACTATCTCCGAGTTTGTGACTGGTTTCGTGGCCATATTGTTTCTTTGATTCGTTTTGATTTGTGTTGTGAGCCATAATAATTGGTATTTAAAGAGTTTAATAGTGATAATAGTGTGAAAAATGGATAATATTCACTGTGAAAGTTGTTCAGGTGGTGTGTGTATAGAGAAAATAAAAAATGATGCGCTTTCAAAACTATCATTCGGTGATAAAAAAACAAGTGATTGTAAAAGGTCGTTGTACACCGGATTTGCAATTAGTACAAACTAAAGGTAAAGTCAATCGTAAATTCAATACAAAACAATATGATTCATATTATTGGCTCACAGGTATGCAACCTAGCAATAGGTTGTTCTGTTTCCCTTGTCTACTATTTTCAAACAATAAAACAGTCTGGAACGATACCGGTTACATCGATATTCATAACTTTCCTACTGCAGCTAAAAAACATGACCAATCTGAAAAACACCTAGAAGCTTCCCTTAAACCTTTGGAAAAAATCGTATTGAGACGCGTTTAAATTCACAGATACAAATCGACATTGATAGACATAACGCGAAAGTCGATCGGAACCGAAATATTTTTCAGCGACTTATTGACATTGTTTGCTATTTGGGGAAACAAGAGCTCGCTTTTCGTGGACATGACGAATCTGCTTCGTCAGAGAATAGGGGACATTATTTAGAGCTGGTCGACGTGCTCGCGAAATACAACGGAGTTTTGGAAAACCATTTGCAAAATTGTTTTGAAAAATTTTTTGGACTACTATCATGCGAAAATTTCAATAATTATAATGACAATTTTCCGGTTGAATTAGTAACGCAATTCGTAAATGTTTATAAATCACACAACTTTAACTTAGACCGCCTTATCAATGAGCTCAAATGTGTTTATAAATCTGCGGAATTCTAAAACCTTAGTATTTACAAAATCATAGAACATTTTTACGAAAATAACATAAATACAGTTTTCCCCGAAGTACTGCGGTTGGCAAAATTAATTGTTACAGTTCCGGCGAGCAGTGCTTCTACTGAAAGGTCATTCTCGTCACTAAAACGTATACACACCTACTTAAGAAATACACAAGGCCAGAAACGTCTTACAGATCTTTCCATGATTTCAATAGAAAAAAAACTTCTTACGGAAATGAAACGCCTTCCCAACTTTTACGATTCCACATTGCAGATATTCTTACAGAAAGATAGACATGTAGATTAAATTTACAAATAAAAAAATCTTAAAATAACTTTAAAGCTCTTGCAAACAGACGTGACACGCGATGCAAGTCGCGCCTGTTTGAAGGAGCCTTTATAGATTCGTCCGTACCTATACTCACACCACCATCATTTCACTGCTATTACATAATTTTACAAATACTGAACATCAAACAAACGCGCCGAAAGGCCACTTTGAATATCCGTAAATTGATTTGTCTTTAAAATCAGTCAATGTATGGATATTTGAGGTGGCTATTACCTACGTCATTATTTAATCGACAAGACGACGAACCAAAACCAACATACAGTAAGTATTTTGGCTTTTAAAATTTTCTGCCTACCCTGTCTAAAAACTCTGTGCACGCCACTGACTGCATGCTTACGTCTCAAGGCTTCGAACTTTTTGGGATTATAGGAATTGCGAGAGTGGACTGTTAGAATTAAATTTAGAATAAACAATTTCCGAATAGAGAGGACCTGACAGGTTTCATACAGTTCGGTGGTAGGAAAACGATAAGGAAGGGAGCAACCTACTTTAAGGATTGCTCTTTGAGCACGTTCCAATTTTAACAAATGTGTTTTTGCTGCCCCACCCCAGACAACTACACAGTACTGTGCAATTCATTGGCAGAGAGCTAGATAGACTTGTCTAAGCACCTGTGTATCGGCCACATGGCGGAGATTCTTAAAAATAAATATCAATTTGCGCAGTCGGGAGCTAAGTAAGTCTATATGATTAAAATGATAGTGAGTCATCTATTTCAACACCCAAGTACCTCACACTATCTATGTGACCTAGAGGAGGACAGCTACATGGTGTTTGAGGTGATGTATTACAAGAATGTGCAATCAATAAAAATGTGATGTTGAAGGTTTACTAACTTTTGACAGAGAAAAGGTAAGATATTTAGATTTATCTACATTAAGAGTTAGTAAGTTGTGCGACAACACGTTAGTAACAATGTCGAGTCCTAGTTGTGCGTATTTAAATGTTGACTCCCAGAAATACCCGTGGAATATTAAGGCAGTATCATCGGCGTAGGTAAATATGGATCCATTAGAAAGTTCGTGACGACAGAGGTTATTAATATAGATGAGAAACAAGGTCGGTCCAGTGATACTACCCTGGGGCACACCGTATGTTATAGGGAGTTTGTCGTTCATCCAGTCACCTATTTTGACACATTGGCGTCTTCCCGTAAGATAACTCGCGAAGAGTGAGAGCTGATCGCCTCTGATACCAATCTTCTCAAGCTTAGCAATGAGAGCGGGAATTGAGATTGTATCAAAGGCTTTTGCCAAATCTAGGAAGACGCCAATAACATACTGTTTATTATCTAGACAGAACACAATGTGATTCGTGAGATCTAGAACCGCATTACTGGTGGACACACCCGAACGAAAACCATATTGGCTAGAAGATAAAAGATGATTTTGCTCAAGGTATTTGACGAGCCTATTATTCATGAGCCTTTCTAGCAGTTTAGATAGTGTAGGTAAGATTGATATGGGTCTGTAATTATGAGGTTTATCTCTTTCACCGCTCTTATGCACAGGATGAATGATTGCCAGCTTGAACGCATCAGGAAAGACTCCTGCAATAAATGCTAGGTTGCATAAATATGTGAGATGGGGAATAAGTAAGTGCTTAATTTTTTTTAAGAAATGTACCCGAAACGTTATCGGAGCCTACCGCACAATCAGTCCTAAGCGCGTTAATTAGAAGTTCCAACTCAGAATTGTCAGTATTTAAGAGGACAAAGGTTTTGTGATTCTGGATATCATGTTGTCAGCAAGTGAGCGTCCAATATTCGCGAAATAAGTGTTGACTTCATCAACCAATCGTTTGGGATCAGATGATGACAAAATATCAGTTGCAAGTGTTTTTTGTTTTGTTGTGTTGGTAATTGTTTTTATAGCTTGTTACGTGCCCTGCCTACACCAAATCAGCTGAATAGCGACATGATTAGCTGTTTACGTCAATCGGATGTTTCCACATAAAACTGCAACACGCCACCTGCTGAATCATCGAATCGACGCCTCGTGTCGCTGAACGCTCACCTACTTCCGATTCTGCTGATGCCGCATCCACGTTTAGCAATCGCCAGAAATGTAATATTAAAGATAATTAATTTTGAACACTTCGGTACTAGCATCGTCCGAATCTAGACTTAGAAATAGCATATTAGCTTAATTGTAATTTTTTTGCCTTATTAAAAACCTTATTAAAATAATTTCGGTTTTTTTTAAGTCCTCCGGCTGTCACCTTCGTAATTGGCGCAGTCGGTAGGATATTCGAGGCAGTGCGCGGCGCGATATAGATTTCCAAAAATCGTTAATCAGCTGACTCCGATAGTCGCTGTCGGTATTTCCAAGTACCTCGTCGAATATCCGAACTTAAGAAGACGCAGCTGAGGACGTATCCAGTCATCGATCCACCAAGAAAAACCATGTATATGTAAGTCCTTGAAACTTTCTTTGAGTGTTGCTCCCGACTTCCTTTTAACCCCTACCTAGTTATATAATTATTAATTCAAGATTTTTCACCCAAGGGAAACTAGGAGGAAATCTGTCTCTTCCAGACAGATAAATAGGACCAGGGAAGTAGATTTAAATAGGTTTATAGATTCAGATAATTTAGGGTTAGATATATTATTTAGTAGTGACGAAAAGGCATTGAACCCCGATACCATCTTTAAGGCCTTACGCGCAGTACCAGACTTTGATGGCAATCCGAATGTTCTAACTCGTTTTATTAAAATATGTGATCAGCTCGTAATAGGTATAATACGTCAGAAATAATTGCGAGCCGAGATGCGAGTTAACTAATATTTGTGTGATAAACGGAATTTTAAATAAAATCACGGGATCTGCAGCTACAACTATAAATTCTAATGGAATACCTGAAAATTGGCAAGGGATTCGTGACGCCTTAATTAACAACTTTTCCGATCAGAGGGACGAGACCGCCCTTTACAACGACTTGTCCTTACTAACACAAGGAAGTAGCACTCCGCAGGAATATTATGACAAATGCCAGACCCTTTTTAGCACTATAATGATCTATGTCACTTTACATGAAAATATAGCTACCACTATCGAAGCAAAACGCGACCTTTATAGAAAACTGACGTTACAATCCTATGTCAGAGGTCTAAAAGAACCTTTAGGGTCCCGCATTCGATGCATGAGACCCGAAACTATAGAAAAGGCTCTGGAATTTGTACAGCAGGAATTGAATGTCATGTACCTACAGCAACGCAACGAAAGTACTGAGCGACGTAATCTGACACAGCAAGCGCATTTAACCCATAGAATGCCCCCAGCGGTCCTTATGACCACACCCAAACCTTTTAGCTTTCCGAATGCAGGCACGAGCTGGCATAAGCCTATGCCTATGCCTATGCCGCCGCAGCAGCAGCAGCAATGGAGGCCGCCCTTCCAGCATAATCAGGTACATCATCGTGCCCCTGACATGTTTAGTCGAACCCAGCAAATGTTTCGTGCACCCCCGCCAAACTACCACCCCCAGAGTAACGTATTTAAATTACCGAACGCAAATCCCCCAGCGCAATATACAGGTCCGAAACCAATGAGCGGTGTTAGTCACTTCGTACCAAAACCGATAGGGTTACCAGCACATGATTGGCGTAGATCAGGAAACCCACCACCTAATAATTACTTCAAGACACGCGAAATGAATTTTAACGAAATGACAGACGTTGAAAACTTTTATGATTACCCCGACTATTACTATGAACAACCTGACTATTCCTGTTATTATGACTATCCCGACTTGTATTACTTCAATCAGACCGAGACCGACTATTATCCGTTTGTACAAGACAACACACAATCAAAGAGACTGAACTGACAACGCGAAATGCATAGAAGCACCACAGTCGTCTACCTCTAGAGCTAAACCGGATTTTCCCAAGGAAAAGGATCAAACAGGGTTAAAATAGAATTAAATATACAATCTAAAAGGGAATTACGTTACATTCAGATATCGGATCCACCACTTAAGTTATTAGTAGATACCGGGGCTAACCAGTCCTTCATTAGTCCTGAGGCAGTCGAACAATACTTTTCGCACATACCTTTGAACTTTGACCCCTTTGAAGTAACAAATTCTCGTGTAACTAGTACGCACAACCATTCTATTACTATTCCGAACTTTTCTGAATTTAATAACCCTACGAATGTTAAGTTTTTCATTTATAAGTTCCATAATTACTTTGATGGATTAATAGGCCTAGACTTACTTGACGGAGCACAGATTGATCTTAAAAATAATAATCTAATTACAGAGTTTAATACCTATTCGTTTATCAATGTAAAAGGTCTAGTTATCAGGAAACCATACCCGCGAACTCATCAAAATTATTAAATATTCCTATTTATAGCCCAGACGGTGACGTTTCCATAGCTCAGCAAACACACAATAATTGTAATATTCATGAATGCATTACTCGCGTTACCGACTGTACAGGTATCGTAGAAATTGAAAACCCGACCGATTATGACTTACTCGTTACATTTGAGCGACCTTTACAAGCAGAGGTATTTAATAATGAGTGCATTAATACTAAACAAGATCCTAGGCGCATTAAAGAGGTTTTATCTCGATTGCGTACTGACCATTTAAATATTGAAGAAAAAACTAATTTAGAGACTTTATGCAGTCGTTTTGCTGACGTATTCTATGTGGAAGGAGAACCTTAGACCTTTACAAATAAAATAAAACATCGTATCAGAACGACCGACGAACTTCCCGTATATACGAAAAGTTATCGCTACCCATTTGTTCACCGACAAGAAGTTAGAGATCAAAACACTAAGATGCTGGACCAAGGTATCATAAGACCTTCTGAATCAGCTTGGAGCTCACCTATCTGGGTAGTTCCTAAGAAGGCAGACGCATCAGGCAAACAGAAGTGGAGAATCGTAGTTGAATTTCGTAAACTAAATGACAAGACCATATACGACAAATACCTGATTCCTAACATAAATGACATACTTGACAAGCTTGGTAAATGCCAGTATTTCAGTACTTTAGACCTGGCATCTGGAATTTATCAATGTGAGATGCACCCTGACGACATTCCGAAGACAGCCTTTAATGTAGAACATGGGCACTTTGAATTTTTACGCATGCCCATGGGTTTAAAGAACTCTCCATCTACTTTCCAAAGAGTGATGGATAATGTGCTCAGAGGCTTACAAAATGACATCTGCCTAGTGTATCTTGATGACGTCATCATATTTAGTACGTCATTGCAAGAGCACATGATTAATTTAGAAAAAGTATTTAGTAGATTACAGGAATCTAACTTTAAGATTCAGATGGATAAGTCCGAATTTTTAAAGTTAGAAACAGCGTTTTTAGGTCATGTAATTAGTGGAAAAGGTGTTAAACCTAATCCTGATAAAATAACAGCTATACAAAAATACCCATTACCAAAAACCCCGAAAGAAATAAACAGTTCCTTGGATTATTAGGCTATTACAGGAAATTCATCCCAGACTTTGCCCGCATTACTAAGCCTATGACAAAATGCGTTAAAAAGACTAACAAAATTACTGTTGACTCCGACTATATTGACTGTTTTAACAAATGTAAGACTTTACTCACAAACGACCCAATCTTACAGTACCCTGACTTCACTAGAGAGTTTATATTAACGACTGACGCATCTAACGTAGCTATTGGCGCCGTACTCTCACAAGGTACCATTGGCTCAGATAAACCCATCTGCTACGCCTCAAGAACCTTGAACGATAGTGAAACCAATTACAGTACTATCGAAAAGGAGCTTTTGGCCATAGTATGGGCTACAAAATATTTTAGGCCCTACTTATTTGGTCGTAAATTCAAAATACTCACCGACCACAAGCCACTACAGTGGATAATGAACCTTAAGGAGCCTAACTCAAGACTGACTAGATGGCGCCTTAAACTAAGTGAATACGACTATACTATAGTTTACAAAAAGGGAAAATATAACACGAATGCCGACGCTTTATCCCGAGTGGAAATTAACAATGAAGAGACTGACTCAATGATAGCCAACCCTTCAGAGCGACCACCCTCGAGAGCAGGGTCCACGACAGCCACTGCACATACCAGCACTGAAAACCCTATTCTAGAAGTCCCTATTACTGACGAACCTTTGAACAAATTCCACCGACAGTTATGCATTACTATAGTAGGGGATATTAAACGACGTACAACCGCCATTAAACCTTTTGATACACACACCCGTACATTATACAAGTTTCGGAATCAGATTTAGAACAAGACGTAGTAAATGCTATAAAGGAATATGTCAACCCCAAAGTTAAAACCGCTATAAAAATAACTCCACCTTTAGGCATGTATTCAATTATACCCATAATCCAGAATAATTTTAAAAGCTCAGCAATTAACCTAGTATTAGCCAAAACAGAATTAGAAGATGTCAAGGAGTATTTAAGACAGCAAGAAATTATAAAACACTATCACGAAAGAAAAACTAATCATAGAGGAATAAACGAGTGTCATCTTGCCCTTTTCCGGAAATATTATTGGCCTAAAATGAAGGAGGAAATAACTAAATATATTAACGAGTGTATCATTTGTGGACAAACGAAATATGATAGGAACCCGATTAGACCACAATTTAATGTAGTACCCCCAGCAACTAAACCGTTCGAATTAATATACATGTGATAGTTGTGGAATATTATTATATTATATTATTATTATCTCTTTACAGCTCAAAATGAAAAGTATTTGACAGTGGTAGATGTTTTCTCAAAGTACGGACAAGCATACCATTTGAGAGATGGTACAGCAATAAGCATACTTCAAGCAGTACTCAATTATTGTACACATCATGGTTTACCGTTAACAATAGTGACCGATAGCGGCACAGAATTCACAAACCAGTTATTCTCCGAATTCACAAGATTACATAAAATTAACCACCATAGGACATTAGCACACTCACCTAATGATAACGGAATTATAGAACGATTTCACTCTACGTTATTAGACTTACGTATTTTACGATTACGTCAAAAAGACGAACCTGTGAGCAACCTCATGCCTTATGCCTTATTAGCATATAATAGCTCAGTTTATAGCTTTACCAAGTGTAGACCACATGACATAATTAGAGGGCATTTTGACCCAAGAGACCCCCTTGACGTTAACATGACTGAACACCTAATGCAACAATATATCTTGACACACCGAGACCAGACGAAAACTGTATACGACCTTATCAATAACTTTACGCTTACCGACCGTATAAATATCATACAAAATAGGAATAAGGACAGAGATCCCGAAATAGAATACCAACCGGAGGAACAAATATTCATTTCTAACCCAGTAGCCATCCGACAAAAATTAGCACCACGTTACACGCATGACACTGTTTTAGCTGACCTTCCAATTCATATATACACTTCCAAAAAGAAAGGCCCGGTAGCCAAGTCTCGACTCAAACGCACCCCTAAGAAATCAAAATTGTTACAGGATACTGCTGGCGATGATAGTTCAACCAATACTGGCGCTCGAGATAAAACTTGAAAGCTTGGACGAGGGACCAGGACTCTTACCCTTCAACCTTGGACAAAGGAGGCTCGTTATGCATTACCACACCTTCCTACAATACATAGACTTAACTGACATTGAACATAGACTTGATTCTGTGATGTCTCAACTCGACTATTTCCAGACTAAACTAGACAACCAATCCTCTCTCTTGTATGAATTTCAAATCAATCACTTAGCTAATAAATTAAGTCAAATTAGTTCTCAGTTAAAAACACTAGAACCCGGTCGTAGTAAAAGAGGTCTCGTAGACGGATTAGGGTCCATTATAAAAAGCATTACCGGAAACTTAGACCATACGGATGCCCAAATGTATAATAATGCAATTAACCTTTTAGAAAGCAACAACGATAAAATAATATCGGAGTTCAATGAGCATATCAGTCTTAACAAAGTCTGGATGGCTCGATATAGCGACATACTCTCGAAAATCGTTAGCAATCAAGAGAGAATCAATAGTACTTTAGGATTACTTTTAGACGAGAAAACTGCCGCTAAAAATGATCTTATAAGATTCGCAAAGTTTGCTCAGTTGCTGACTATAATTAGTGATAATACGGAAGATTTATTTTTAGAGATAATTGGGATTGAAGATACTTTAGTTTTTACACGTGTATCGAGCACCCATCATAGTATGTTAAGCATAGATACTTTAAGTAAGTAATATGATTAAGCGATTAAAATCTATATACGGACAGGATCAGTTAATGGATGCAGATTTAAGAGAATACTATACAGTTATAAAACCTGGATAATAACACAGATAAAAAAATTGTTATCATATTTAAAGTTCCAATAATCCACTCTGATAAGTTTGAATTATACAGATTAGCAATAGTTCCCAATAAACTAATGTACACCTATATCCCTCCTTACCCTTTCATTGCAACCAATGGAAAAGCTGCCTACTACGCACCGAGCGATTCACTATTATCAACACTAACGACCTTATAAAAGGACAACCGCTGAAAATAACTGAAATACCTATGAACCTGAACATTGTTGAAGAAACCATCCCACATCTGAAACTAAACTCACTGCACCTGCAAAGCCTACATGAAATCGAAGATAAAATCCTACTGCAGCATCCAGTACAAATAGATCACGCAAACCTGGAAAATTCACTCTACCATACGACGATCCCACTATACGTCGTACTATTCGGTGCAACAGTACTGATCGTTACTATCACTATACGTCGGTATAATGTTTGCACAAAGCTTAGAAAACCACAGATATCAGATGAAAGCCCTGAAAATCATCAATACGAATATGCAGAATCACCCACAATCAGGAAACAGACACCAGCAACATTTTGGCTAAAAGTTCTCAAATAGTTGCTGTTCTGAGGGAGGTGTTACGTGCCCTGCCTACACCAAATCAGCTGAATAGCGACATGATTAGCTGTTTACGTCAATCGGATGTTTCCACATAAAACTGCAACACGCCACCTGCTGAATCATCGAATCGACGCCTCGTGTCGCTGAACGCTCACCTACTTCCGAATCTGCTGATGCCGCATCCACGTTTAGCAATCGCCAGAATTGTAATATTAAAGATAATTAATTTTGAACACTTCAGTACTAGCATCGTCCGAATCTAGACTTAGAAATAGCATAAGCTTAATTGTAATTTTTTGCCTTATTAAAAACCTTATTAAAATAATTTCGGTTTTTTTTAAGTCCTCCGGCTGTCACCTTCGTAATTAGCTTCCCATAATTTGTTATTATTGTTTTGTGCGTTATTAATATCTAAGCTTTTTATCGTAGTTACATGGAACAGTAATTCCTGTACCTTTTAAATGTAACTTGTAAAACCTCGTTTTCTGGAGATTTCTTTAATTTTAGATGCAGGTTATCACGGTTTCGGAGACATCTTAATAGCCCCGGGGTCATCCATGGCTTTTTCAGCCGTCTCCGATAGGGCACAACTGTGAGGATCATGTTTTGTTGCATGATTACATTTAGCGTATTGATTAGGTAGCTTCATTAACATCATGCAGACTGTATAGAGGACTGAAATCAAATTGGTCAAGCATTAGTTCAATTTTACCGTAGTCGAGCACTTTTGATGTTTTACATTTTAATGGAAGGGCATTTAAAGGATTAGAAAGTTGAACGAACAACAGAACAGTATCGTGGTCAGGGACTGAGGTGTTAGCGACATATGAGAAAGCTGGGAGTTTTGATTTTAGCATTACATGATCAAGACACGAGCTATTGTAGCGAGTAAGAAGCGTATGTGCCGGCAACATACCGATGTCACTATCCCGCATGACGAGAACCTCGTGAAGGCTGAGAAGGAGAAACAATTGAAGTACTTAGCCCACGAGGTTGTCGCTATGTGGAATGTGGACTCGGCAATCATTGTGCCGATAGTCGTTACGGTCAATGGCCTTATCGCTAAGAGCCTCGACCAACATCTCAAGAGGCTCTCGTTGGGTGGCTGGGTGAAGGGCCTGATTCAGAAGGCAGTCCTCCTTGATACGGCGCGTATTGTGAGGAGGTTCCTGTCTCTGGGGCCCTAACCACCGGTAGCTTGGACCCTGCACCCGCTACCGGCGGATCACTATTTTTTATATTTTTAAATGTTTTTTTTTTATGTTTTTATAAAAATATTTAAAAATGTAATAAAATAAGTTTAAAAAATAAATAAAGGAGATAATAATATAATTATATTTTTTTATTTTCACCAAAAGCCATCACAATTACAGGAACTTAAAACTAAGAGCATATAAGGCTTATAACTAGGTCACAATAATTTTAATTCCCTGACTCCTAAACTAGGTGTATGTGCCTGTGTCTTAGGAGTCAGTGATTCTCCGCAAAAAACAAGTCAAAATAAGCCATAGCCATAAAACGGGACGTTACAAACAATAGGCAAACGGCGTAAAGAAAGGATAAAATCTATGCAAAGAAAACACAACATAAAAAACGTTTAATTGTATGGTGAGGTGAATAAATGTAGGGTCCAAAAGTGTGTGTGTGTGTGTGTGTGTGCGTGTGTGTATGTGTGTGTAGTGAGTAGGTGTAGAATGTGTGTGAGCGCGAATGTGGTGTGTAGGTGTAGGGTGTATGTAGTCAACAAAAAAGGGGCGTAATCAGTACACATCCGTCTAAGGTTAGATTTAGACTTATCTTTATATGTATAGTACCTTATCATTGTAAATTGCCTAGCAGAAGATCCTCAGTGTCATCATAACTTAGTGTTTTACAGATAATCTCTAAGTATGTTTTTGCATTTATATTTAGGGCACGAAAAAATTTTTAACTTTTTATTTAAGAGATTGTACATATTAATGCTATTAACGTAGAATTGGCGTTTGGCAAATGCAGTTCTATGGTGTTCGTGGGGAAAAATTATGCTTAAGCCTGCCAGTCGGTTCCTTTGAAGGGCGGGCAGAGTGTTTGCGTAGGGTTGAAAGGAGCACATAAGGTTGCCTAACTGTGAGTACCTTGCAATCGGAATAGAGCTGCACAGTAGGATACCTACGTGGAAGAGAGAGCATTACCTTAAGGACAGCTCTCTGGGCTCTCTCAAGGCGGGTGGGTGGCACCACCCCAGACGGGCAAGCAGTACGTTAAGACCGACCGGCATAGAGCAAAATATACTAATTTTAGCGTTTTAATATCAGCAGAGTTTCGTAATTTCTTGAAAACATATATTAGTTTACGTATGCGGGACGTGACTTTGGCTATATGGGGGATATAGTTGAGATGCTGATCGATGAGTACTCCTAGATACCTTACACAAGTGGATTTGGCGAGAAAGAGGCAGCTAACACTGTGTAAAGGATCCACAAGCATGCGCTTTTATAGTAAAGGAGTTTGAGGGACACAGATTCGACCGAATGGAAAATGGAACATATACCGATTTATCAACATTTAAGGTGAGCAAGTTGTCGGCCAAACATTTTATTACGGCGGAAAGCGCAGCCTCGGCGTTTTGATATGTCTGGGACCAGTCATCACCATCTACAACAAGGGCAGTGTCATCCGCGTACGTGAATATCATACAATTTTCGAGAGGCAGTTTGCAAACTTCATTAATATAAATGAGAAAGAGAGTAGGCCCCAGAATGCTGCCTTGCGGAACGCCATACGTGATTGGAAGCTCATCACTTTCGTATGGGCCGATTTTCACTATTTGGGTACGATCGCTGAGCTAATCTGCGAAGATATTCAAAGAGTGTCCACGTATACCGATGCTTTCCATTTTACTCAATAAGGCTTGGGCAGAAACGGTGTCAAATGCCTTTGACAGATCAAGGAACATTCCCAGGCACTTGCGTTTTTTATCAAGCGTTCTAGCCACGTGACTAGACAAATCCATGACTGCGTCTTCGGTACTAACTCCATTCCTGAAACCATATTGGTTATTCGCAAAGATTTTGTTTGCGTCAAGAAAACTGATCAGGTTCTTATTCAGTATTCGTTCTAGGATCTTTGACATCGCTGTTAAAATCGAGATAGGGTGGTAGTTATTAACGTCATCTCTGCGCCCAGATTTGTGAATGGGGTGAACTACTGTTTTTTTAAACGCCGTTGGAAAGACACCTGCCATTATAGACAACTTACAGATGTGTAATAACCGGAACTAATGCGCATCTCGAGGCCTTTATTATTTTAGACGGTATACGGTCTAACCCATTAGCACAATCAGACCTGAGACCCAAAATAATGGAGTCAACATCGTCTTCGGTTACTTCGAAGAGGGCCATTGAGCCACACGAGTTTGAATTCGACACAGAATTGGACACTATTGAGGGTGATTTAAATTTCGACGCCAAATTACTGCCTACATTAGCAAAAAAGTTGTTGACATGATTAAACGAGGACTAGGAACAAAGTGAGATATTCAGTAGCGCGAGAGTCGTTACTACTGTTGGAAATGACAATATTAATGTCACCCGTGACAATAATATTACTATAGGAGGAAACAGACATAATGAGTTCGTTTAAAGATTGAATGAACGGTGAGACATTGCGGAATGCAGGAGGGCGATATATAGCTATGATTACTGTGTCTTTATTAAATTTAGCCACGAAACAGTTAGCATCCTGAAGCATGTATTCCGTGACGGAAATCGGGTGGTGTTTCCTAAAATAAACCACCACTCCATCATTTTGTGTGCTATGTTTGCTAGTAGCCGTTGAAGTATAGTTATCAAGTACAGGCAGTGAAGGGGAATTATATAACCAGCATTCAGGATGGTCCGCTTCTTTCGAGTAAGGCATTGTATATACAGGGTGATTTTTAAAACATGCGACAAAATTTAAGGGGGTGTTCTACCCATCAATATGAACAACTTTTACTATGGGACCAACTAGGAATTCGCAAAAAAAAAATTACCTTCCCATGTAAAAGCACATACCCGATTGGACCATTTTGTATAAAAAGGTCGAAATTTTTTTGCGAATTCCGAGTTGGTCCCATAGTAAAAGTTGTTCATATTGATGGGTAGAAC
Organism: Dicycla oo; assembly: GCA_948252095.1. Taxonomy (NCBI): domain Eukaryota; kingdom Metazoa; phylum Arthropoda; class Insecta; order Lepidoptera; family Noctuidae; genus Dicycla; species Dicycla oo. Next base: position 14,530,216 of record OX411720.1, on the reverse strand, counting down.
ACCCCCTTAAATTTTGTCGCATGTTTTAAAAATCAACCTGTATATGCATTGTACTCATCATTATGAACAACTTTTAATATGGGACCAAACCAGAAATCGCGAATAAAAAAATCAGCTGTTCAGTACATTTATGTTCGCATAATTCGTCAAAATGTACTGAACAGCTGATTTTTTTTCGCAATTTCAGGTTGGGTTCCATAGTAAAAGTTGTTCATAATGATGAGTACAATGACCCCTTAAGAGGTTGTTGGTGTTTTACCAATAACCCTGTATATCCTTTCCAGTTAAATATTGCAGTGCACTTGTTTGCATCCTTGTGCGCAATTTCGTTGTATTTATTTGGTGTTTTGTGTTATTAAGTACTGTACGTTGAATTGAGCTTTAGTTCCTCCGTATATTCCAAAAATATCGAAATTTCGCATAGACTGTACTTTGTGAAAGTGTTTGGACATACAAAACCGACAAAGTGTTGTGTTCTTCACTATGAAATTGGTGCAAAGACGTCAGCAATGTCCTCTCTGGCAAGAGCTATTTTAATTTTTAGTAAGTGATGAAACTGACCCAATCTTCCTACGGGCTCGAGAACATTATACTAAAACAATGGATGCGAAACAAGATAGACAAACAGTGTCGAAACCAATGTGTAAGTAGTTAATAAATTAATTCAATAATATATTTTTGTATTATTAATCTCATTCCCATTACTCTTTTCGCTTATTAGATACATAAACTTGTGTGTTTGAGTATCTAATAAGCAAAATTAAAATAAAACAGCAATCAATACGTAAGTAGGTACGTACCTATACATATCGACATATACGCACCTACCAACCTATACATATAGACATATTTCATTTAGTTCCCTGCTTGGCGTTCAGAGGGCGCTGATTGCTAACTAAAACCGCAATCGTCAGTTGCCAGTCTATCTCATTTTATATTAGTCTATGACTCGCATCACAGAACATAATATCTCTGACTTATATATGTTATCTGTGCATTATAATTATACACCTATAACGTTGATGCTGGTTGTCATACAATATTTTGCGGCGGCTATTATATCTTTTAATCCTCTTTCAAGAGAAAAAAATTAAACAGTTTAGCGATAAAATACTGTTTGAAAATGTCAAGCAAATGTGAACTACCTCCAGAACCTGCCAATGACGACACCATACAGTGTTTGTTTTTTTCTCCTAAATTAGGTTCGGATTTATCATTATGGGAAGACTTGTGTCTGCAACTTAATAATTCTATAAAGATCATAACTAAAGATTATATTTGGCACCGAGATGAGTTTCAAGTCTATGCTCCTATTACTATTGATAGCATTACAGGTAAGTCAGTTACCACATTGAGGTATACCTATTACTACTCACTGTAAGATTCAATAATAAGATACAAAATTTGCACTATTGTTTGATTATTCTGGTTTAAATAATGCAGTGATAAAAATATGTATTCTTGGATTTGCTACAGGCAGTTCACTATTTTAATACATCATCATTTCAGACCAAGGGATATGTTCTATCCCTGTAGTTCCTGTAGGATAAATATTTGAAATGTTACAGACCATTCAAAATAAATTCTTTATCCAGTTAAAGTAAATTTATCTCATAAGCTTAAATTACCATAAAAGTAACTTGCAAAGTTGTGTATTAATTGTTGTTTTTAACGTTTACAGGACTTCCAAATTACCTTTGCAGTACTACTTGTTTTGGTGATAACCTAGAAGATGAATGGTTCATTGTCCATGTTATTTTTGAAATTTCCAAGCAATACAGAGACTTAATCATTCAAATAAAAGACAGCGATGGTGATTTCCTTCTGATAGAAGCTGCAAACTTCTTACAATCTTGGGCCAATCCCGAAAACACTGAAAACCGAGTAAGTTATGAAAGACAATTAGTAATATGCATGTTGCTTACACTCTGAAAATACTTTTTAGAGATTTGTATAAAAGCCAATGACCAAAATGTGTGAAGCAGCGGTGCTTTTTCTTTCTTTGCAGCGATTAATGGAACTTTTAAAGTTAGGTACAATTTATAACATTACTAACAAAATATTTTATTATTAAATAAGTTTATATCCTTATTTAATAATAATTAATAATATATTTGTATATGATGTCTTTGCATTGGCACATCAGAGACAATTCAGAATGTCAACATTCTTAAAAATATGGTTTTAAGAATGTTCATATTCTAATCTCAGTTTCAATCTGTCAAAAATATCTTTAACCCTAGATAGCTAACCTTCTTGTGTACCCTATTTAAGCTAACCATCCGTCGATACAACGGGTATTTGAAAACTATTTTTTTACCATAAAATGTAAACTTAACACGTTAACAGTGCAGCTACTAAATGTGAGAGGAGCCCCTCACGTGCAAACACGTTTTGTGGAAATATGTAAAGAGAGGCTTATGTAATGATAATTTTGAATAAATTATATAAATATAAACCCTCTAATTGTTTAAAAATTTAAAAAAAACTTGTGACCCACATGTGGTACACTCACGTACTAGCTATAGATTCATTGACCCACATGTGGTGCACCCACGTACGAACTATACGTTTATTGCCTCATATGTGTACAACACACGGTATAAGAGTAAAAACAAATTATTTTTTACTGAACGCATTCATTACAACTGTGAACAACTAAATCTAATTGTCAAAGTCTGATACGGAATGCATCCAATGCAAGAAAGCCTTCTGCCTTTCATGTTACAATGCGTCTCATTAAAAGTACCAATCTTACTTTCTTTGTTTATTTTTTGTACTTTCTTTGTTTATTATTTGTCATTAATCTTTATTATTATTTTTTTTAATACAAAACATTTGTTTGTTTGTTTCTATCCTATATTACAAAAAAAAAACATTCATTTATTTTTAGTAACTTTAGGCTTTTATTTCCTGACAACCCTATAAAAATGTTGCCCGGTTTTTGAGCAAACTTTTTTTATAGTCTATTGTTCACACGTGTATGCAAAAAAATTAAAATAAATCACACGTGTAAACTATGAAAAGGCTTCAAATTTGTATGGAGTCGTGACCCAAATGTGGTGCACGCACGTGTCAGAGTGACCTCACACCTCTTTCCACCTGTTTCGGTCTCTTCAGAATTCTTTAGGCAGTGTCAGGTTAACATCACGAGAGGACTGCCAAAACCACTTGTCGCGGTATTTTGACCAGAAGTCCCAAAATTTCTATAGCAATGGGATCATGTCCCTACCTACGAGATGGCAAAAAGTTATCGAACAAAATGGTACCTACATACTTTAGTTAAATGTAAATAAACTATATGAAAAATGTTTTGAATTTTCTTAAAAAATGCGAAGAAACTTTTTCCCCAACCTATTAGTTAAATTTTATAATAGACAATTAAGAACATCCAAAAATAAAGTGTCACGTAAATATTCAGCAGTGCAACATATGTAAATATATATTTATGAATAAATAATTACATTCGATTTAATAATCACAATTATTTTGAATGTACATATGAATAAATCGCTGCCCTAGTTCAATAGTAAGATATTTTGATCGAGGTATAAGTTGAGCTAATTCAATTCACTTGTTTTTTTTTTTAAATGTGGTCTGGGAGTTATTCAATCTGAATATTTTTGAAATTGAAAGCCTTAAAACTATTATATAAAATAATAGTTTTAAGGCTTTTCATAGTAAGATAACCTCATGTAGAACTCGGATTTTTTCTCGTACTATTGAAATAAGAATAAGATATCTTACTATTGAACTGGGGCAGCGAAATGATTACATCATAATAGTAATAATCACAATTGTTTTATTTCCCATTTGGTGACAACCCTAGCATATTTGCATGTGACAGCGAAAGTACAGACGCCAGCACATCAAGCTACTACAATCTGTCAGATTTATTTAATAGATTTTCGACTTTATTGCTAAAGCATTAGGTTCAAGGTTGATTGGGAAAATCTGACAGTTTCGGGTAGGTTGACCTGCTGGCGTCTGTACCTACACTGGAGGCGGCATCGCGCGACATCAAAGGCGTTGCGCTACTGTAAGGAAGTATTGTAATACTGTGCCAATGTTATACTGGATGACTTGTTTTTACCGTCTTGAAAAAAATAATACGTGAACGGAGTAGAAGTTCTTTTTTATTGTTCTAGTTTATCAAATGTGTAGTGTTTATTGATAGAGCAATTTCTGCCTAAGCTATTAAAAAAAAACAAAAATAAAAACTAGGTATGCCATAGGCTTCTACTCCGTTCACCCATTGTACCCTATTTTTTCAAGACGGTAAAATAAAATCATCCAGTATGCGTAGTCGGGCCATAAGTTCTGTCACATAGGTAAAATTTTGAATTTAGAATGCAAGCCGAGGAAAAGAAATAAAAACAAAGGGTTTCTGGAATTTTGTTCATTTTCTAAAATGGAGTGGACGCGCAAACAAGACAGAGTCGCAGTAATTGCATTGCATCGTTGCGGTCACGCGGCAACTGAAATTTCAAAATGCTGAAAAATTTGAAAATTCCACTGAGATTTATTTATCGTACTATCAAACGATTCAGGGAAGATTCAAGATTAGAAGATAAACAAAGGAGCGGTTCACCTCGTACTGTTCAGACTCTAGCGGTCATCAAAGCAGTGAAGGCACGAATCCAACGAAATCCTGTCCGCAAGCAAAAAAATGTTGGCTCTGCAGATGGGACTAAGCAGAACTACTGTTAAAAGGGTGTTAAATGAAGACCTAGGACTTCGTAGTTATAGAAAAAAAAAAAGCACATCTTAACGCACGGCTGAAGAAAATCAGACACGAAAGAAGCCGGGTTTTGTTAAGGCGGTATCCGCATACCGCCTTAACAAAACCCGGCTTCTTTTGTTTTGTTAAGGCGGTATGCGGGCAAAAAATACCGCGAAATACTTTTTTCAGACGAAAAACCTTTTAATGTTGAGGAGAGTTTCAACAAACAAAGTGATAAAGTGTATGCACACTAGTAAAGAAGCGAGCAGACGTGTTCAGCGTGGTCATCACCCTTCGGCTTTTCATATACTTTTGACCAAATTTACACTTTCTCTCTATCTCTATCGAGTGAGAGTGTGTGAATTCGAAAGAAGAAAGTCGCATAGCGGGGGCATACAAGTATGAACGCTTTTTCGCGTGACCAGTCAACTCCTACCGCAAGCCGCGTTAAAGATCTTCGTTCCAAAAATATTTTTTTTAACACAGCAACGATATCTATTTTCTCCATTCTTTTTTCTCGTATATTTTGCATTAGCTTGGAAGTAATGAAAATAATAAAATTTGTTATTATTATCAGGTAGAAGCAATATTAGTTGTACTTGTGACCTTCTTCTATAAGAACGTTTGACAATACTACACATTGGCAACTTTGGCAGCCCGTATAGCGCAGGCGATAATGGTCATTGCGGTGTAAGTGGACTTCTAGACGTTGACTGTACCTACAATAACTCGTATATTTTGCATAGTGCCGTCCCCATAGAAAAAATGGTGTGTATTGTATCTTGGAAGTAATGAAAATAATAAAATTTGTTATTATTATCAGGTAGAAAAATAAATTGTTTGGTTGGCATAACACCATCCCCGTCTTAGACTTAAGGAGGAAGCGTCAGGGTAGCCCGCGAAATTCAAATTTTCTTACTTTTTTTTCAATTTGCAAGTCAGTATTAAGTTGTATGTTAAATAAAGTATGATTTGCGGCCGTAACAAATATGTTTTTACAGAATTATATACAATAGAATCAGTAATACAACTCCTTAAGTTAGTATAATCCTAAAATGTCATGAAAATAGTCATTTTTTGGGATTAACTGGTCTTAGAGTTGTATTAATCACTTTATGATTCTAATTATGTAAATAGATACTTGTTACGACCGCAAATTATAATTTGATCAACGTACAATATAATACCGTCTTGAAAATTGCAATAAACGTAAGAAAATTTGAATTTCGCGGGCTACCCTGACGCTTCCCCCTTAATTTTTAATACAAATGTGATTGATTTACACACCACTTCACTGCACAAGAAGGCATTTCTAAATATTTAAAACGCAAAAATCGGTAAATAATAATCGACCGCCGCTGTTACCTACTGCGGACGAACTAAACACGTGAGCAGCGCAATCGGTAAGCCCCGCCTACCACAGTGCAATCTGCGTTGGGTCATTTTTTAGCGCTAGGAATGCTGCCATGCTTATTTTCGTTCACTGCCAATAGCACAGTTTTGTAAAAATCTGAAAAAACTCTTTATAAACTTAGTTATGCGCGGTCTCAAACGAAGAAAATAATACTTTTTGTAAAAATTTAATATTTTTCCTACCAAGGTACCGAACCCTTGAAGCGCGAGACCGACGCCGGTTTTATGTCAATCATAGTATGTAAGCCAACGAGTTTTTAATTTTGTGTTATCTTATGTTTCAGGTTTTCATTTATGATCATCGTATACATATAATACCACCAGAAGTGGCTACATTAGAGGACAAGTTGGAGTTACAAAAAGCTTTGAGAATTATCTATGAAACACCACAATTAACACAAACATCGGATGAAATACAACAAACTATCTTGAATCGTATAGGAAAGTATCCTGAAAAAATAAACGAACATATTCATAAAGCTGTAGTGAAGTTGCCTTCCGACCTTGCGACATTATTGACACTAAACCCTTCTCTTATTGCACCAATCGTCGATGCGTATTGTAACCACGACATTATAGACGTAAAATGTTGTAAAAACATAGACTTTGATGACTGTGTCACAACTGAAATAAAATTCACGAAATTTTTGTATGCTACATTGATTCATTCTAAACTTATTAATTTTGGTAAACATTTTGTTGAAAAGGAAAATGATAAGAAAAACGTCCTTGGTTTGAAATTAATGTGTGGGTATCAGATTATTATGAACAAGGTCTCGGAAACTGACCTATATTCATCAAAAGAATATTATCGGTTTCTCAATAGCTTAAAGCAAAATGGATATTTCAAGAATAATATTGAGGGGTCCAAAGAGTACAATTATTTACTAGAAAATGCACGGCATTATTTTTCTATGGTGGAATGTCCTGCAAGTACTAATGTATCCCTTAAAATATCAGAACTGTTGGCATCAAATGACTTCGCTAGAGTAAAAAATTCACTAAAGAGCATGACTTCAGTTGAACAACTGAGTTATGTAGATGATGATGAAGACTGGTTAAATATACATCCAGACCAGTTAAATGAGTTATTGCAAACACGTTATGGCAAGAAATCTAAACTTAAAAATGATGATATCTTAACATCACAAAGAATAACGGAGGAATTGTCGTCTTTTTTGAAGCAAACATCAGATTTTGAAGGGATAGAACAGGACCGCAGGGAAATATCCGACCAGGACAATATTGACTTTGAATCAGATCAGTTTGTTTCATGTATAGAAAAAATGCTAAAAATGTTAAGTACAGGGGCTAAAGAGGACACTGAAAGTGAAGGCAGTGAAGACGAATTTGATAATATGTACTACGAAGATGATGAAAATGACGATGATGACGACTGCGATAGAGAACTTCAAGCACAATTACAAAATGGCTCAACTGAACCTGTAGAAGAAAATAGAACTGTGCTTGGTAACATTATTCAGAGTATGAAAGAAGAAAAGGCATCAACAGGGCCGTCAAGCAACTTAATGCGTTCTCTGGGGGTGAGCAAAACTGAATTATTGGACTCTGATGATGATTAGGTCATTAAATATTACCATTATTTACCTACACATAATTAGTAGGTAGACATTTTAATAAGTAAAACGGCTAAATATGTAAGTTGTGCGAGAAATTAAACAATTTATTTATGAAAATATCACTGATTCCTTTATTGTTTTATTTAGAAAAATACCTATAAATAATTATTTATACCCAACACCACCTCATACGACGCTCAAAGATGAGCATAAGCTCCTCCAGCCGTCACAATGGTTTCTCCAGTTATGTAACTGGCGTCATCTGAAGCTAAAAAGGCGACTGTGCTTGCAATCTCTGCGGGTTTCCCAAACCTTTTCATTGGCACTATAGACAAACTTTTTTCTTTACCTGCTTCAGAACTCGTGATCTAAAATAAAATGCGAGAATTCGTTTTTGTGGGTTATCTCCGTGCAGCATTAGGCATAAGTATAAAAAATATCAAATAGGTACGTACGGCAGATGCAAACTTCGTAGCAACTACCCCAGGAGCAACACAATTAACTCTGATTTTATCATGGACAACTTCATTTGCTATTGCTTTGGTCAGACCCAACAGAGTTGTTTTACTGACACTGTAAGGACCTAGCGGCTGAAAGCAAATAACATTTTTATAAGATTAGCTATGAGTTTTACAAAGGTGATAATTTTGTTATGATAATTTATAACAGGTATTTATGTACCTCCATTGGTTGATACCCTGCGATTGACGATATAAATACGATATTTCCCCCTCCTCTCTTAATAAGGTCGGGATATGCATCCTTAGCCAATTGCCAGGCGCATTTCACGTTGATTTCGAATATCTTGTCCCATACCGCATCGTCAGTCTAGAAATGTAATAACATTGTAATCAGCTTATTTCGTGTCTTAGTTTCAACCGATTTACAGTTTTGACTGTGACGGGTATAAACAGGGCCAAAATAAATTAGCTAGTGAATCTCCGCAGACGTAAAAGCTATTGATATCTAAACACGATAAAATAAAAATGGTTTGTTGATACGACCGCTGGTAGTGTTGTTTCTAGAAGTATGAGGTGAGAAATGTTTCTTTTTTGGTTTATCGTGTATATATGTAAAAACGCACACAAAAAATACAGTTTTTTTTATTTCAACCACACTACCGTTGATGACCCCCAAAAACCCATCTAATTAATATATTTTTTGCTTTATCATGTTTACATATCGATACTCGTCACGCCCGCGGAGTTTCGCTGGCTAATTTAATTTGACCCTGTATATAAATATCGTCACTTGCAGGTTCAATTGGTGTAACTGACAAAATCCAACTTTTCAGTAGAAGCATTGAAAGTTTTCTTGTTATAAATCGAACCTACCTATCTAACTTTTTTTGGACCTATTTTGACAGTTAATACTTGGAAATACTTGCTTAACTTACCGGGTTTTTGGAGTAATTGTCCAAAATACAAATTTTGCGCTTATTTTTGAGGTTAAAAGTATTCAATAAACCGTCTAAAGACCGTGACAAGATTTCAAGCTAACATCCAAGGTGTGTACGCACCTAAGCAGCAGCACGCATTCGTAATTTTTACGTTTCTAGAGATGTCCATGCTTTTCATCTAAATCGGTTTTATTTCTAAATCGAAAGTAAGTCCCATGTAAATTAGATAGTACGTTAGCTAGTACCTAGCACAGTCGTACTCAAAGTGTGCTCCGCGGAGCCCTAGGGCTCCGCAAAGCCTCTGTGGGGGCTCCGCGAAAATATTAGCTTATGGCCTATGTCCAGCAGTGGACGTCATTGCTTTGTGGTATTTTAGCTGCGTCAGAACCAACATCAATTAAGTAGTGGGACACAGAGGACGACAAAACAATCCACTTTAGATTGGTGGGGGCAAAGTGGAATAATGCATAAAACGCTGTTTTTAGGGTTCCGTACCGTAAAAAGGAACCCTTATGGTGCGACTCTGTCTGTCTGTCACAGCTGGATATCTCAAGAACCACTGCTAACAACTTGAAATTTGGAATAGTTTTAGATGACGTTTGTCCAACTAAATTTTGCAAATAAGAAAGAGCATTATATTTGCAACAGGGACTGAAAGGGGGTCTTAAATTTAAAAAAAAAATCGATGCTGGGCTACTAGGGCATGTGGGGTATCATTCGAGGATTCACGGGCTATTTGTATTAAGCGACATCCTGGCCGATATTATTATTATTATTAACTTTATTTCAGACAACAAAAACATCCATAATTGTGTTAGTGAGTACTTAAGATCTATGTTAGTATATCACAATTTCAACAATAAAATGAAAACAAATCAGGATCACACAACAGAGTCAACAGATGTTGACATATGGAGTGCAATCCAGTGCCTATGAAAAGGACCGTCTAGCCGGTCCGCAATTACTTTCAGAATGCTGTTGGAGCTCTAATTGCGTAACACACTTTCAATTAAAGTTTGAATGATTATAACGGATAGTGCTAGACCATTGCTTCATATGTTCGAAGAAGTCTGTTCAACAACGTAAATAACGCAATTAATGTTGTTGAACTGTAAAAATGAAAGCGTGTTCCGACGCAGACCGCCCACAGTCGATTTCGCAATTTATAGACGTATCAATTAAATGTTCTTATATCGTTCTTGCAGTACCGCATGAAATAGATTAAACGTACTACAAATCTATCTTGTTAAAAAAACACTTATTTGTGACCGGGCAGTATATTTTTTGGTAGGATGCTCAGAATGTTCTAAAATATAAACCAAATAAAAGTTCCTTTTGCGTTCTTTTTTTTTTCAATGAAATATACTAAGAGAAACGCTTACATAGACAAAAAATGATTTCAAATAAGAATTTGCACTAAGCGCCTGTAGGGCTAAAATAGCACGTCTGCTTATATGTACAAAGTTGCTGACGCATATCTTTAGGAGCAATTCTCTAGGAAAAACAGACAATATTGTGTAATGAAAATAACATTTTCTTTGTAAAACGATGAAATGAAATTATTGATTAATTGATGATGATAACTACAAAATTAGAGTGCATACCTACCTACAAAAATCGGGAACTCAACATGGCCGCCGTTCATAGGTTTGTAACTGCGAGTGCAAGAGTGAGAGAGAGAGAGAGAGCAAGCAACCGTTTGACAGCATTTCTAATCATCTACCACAAAACTAAGCTACCTCAACATGGCGACCGTTAACGCATAGATACGATTTTGACGTCCTACAAGAGTGTTTTCAAATTTAGTCATTGACAAACATCTACGTAGTCGGGCCATAAGTTTTGTCACATAGGTAAAATTTCGAATTTAGAATGCAAGCCGAGGAAAATATTATGGGCATTCGAAATTTGAATATTTAAAGAAAATAAAAACAAAGGGTTTCTGGAATTTTGTTCATTTTCTAAAATGTAAACCTAAATCTATTAATTGGTACTGCAAGAACAATATAAGAACATTTAATTGATACGTCTATATATTACGAAATTGACTGTGGCCGGGCTGCGTTGGAACACGCAAAATTAAAGCCATTGCTATTGTTAGTGTATTACGCAAATACCCCGTTGATACTGAAGATATTAGATACAATATTATTATTACCAGCATTGTGCCTCCCTCTAAAACCTACCTCTAAAATCGGCGACACAGCAGGATTAACTGCAGCATTGGAAACAAGTATGTCAAAACCTCCGAATTTGCTTTTCGTCTGAAATAAAAAATGATTATTTTGTCATTAGACATTCGTAACTCATCATCGGACATGCAGCCGCAAAAGTGGAGTGCATGTCATTAGTTCGACAAACAAGTGTGCAACTTGTCAGTAGGTAGACAAGTCATTGGTTGGACTGGTCAAATTCAAATTCTTTCATTTGCTTAAAACATGGTGTTTATAGGTCTTATAATTAAACAGGAGTACAAACATGTTTAGCTATTGGAACTATAGCAATTAGCATGCAAAATCGAGTCATAATTTATTTTCAACGAATGTTTTAAGGGAGTAGAAGTTGTGAGCCATTCCAACAAATTATTCTTAACCTGTATTATTTAAGTTTTTAAGTTCTCTACATATAGGTATCTTATTATAAATTCTTACACACACAACTTTTGCTGTATTTGGACAATCTGGGAGTGTGTTAAAAAAACTAATCTATTTTGGTCTCTGCGATTTCTAGAGCTTACGTCAGACACTTTTACAAGATATTCTTTATATTTCTATACACACATGCATATTTTATATATTATACAGGGTGACTCAAAAGACCTCTTTTGATCCAGCGGCCCCATATTCTGTTGTGCATTATTAATCATTAGATGAAGTCCCCAACAATGTTCATTAAAGTTTTTGAATGCTTTCGACATGTCAAAGTTTTCTTCATATTTTTGATGGAGTCAACCCTAAATTTGGTTGACCTCTATTCTCTCTTCTTTGATATAGGGGTGAATGCGTCAGATAAGATACTTAACACATAATAGTAAAAAGCCTATAATTTTCTTGCATCAGAGAGGCAAGTTGATTTTTTTTTTTCAAGATTGAATTAAGTCTTGAATACCAGTATGATATGCGAAATACCTACACAGAGTAGAAGTAGACGTAGCTACATACATCTGCATAAAACTGCAGTTTAAACCCAACTACAAGGTTTTTATAAAATACAAATACCTAGTAAAAAGTTTAATAAAAAAAATATTAGCTCCCTAAGAAAATTAATTCCATTTGTTTAACAGGTATCTATCCTCAAAAGTAAGATATCGAACGACCTAACTGTTTTCGTTACTCTTTGGTGAAATACATTTTTATAAGAATTAATTGCAGTTTTAATCCTCCGATTGGTAGAAATGCCACCAATATCTTGCAATTTCCTACACTATACTGCACGCCCATTGCTTCCGGCTTTCTTATTGGATATCGGCATCGGTTGAAGAATGCTTCAAATCCGAAAGATTTTTTAAACTGAAATGATTTTGAATGTTATTTAATCATAAAAATAAGATTCAAAATCATTTCAGCTTACAAAAATCTTTTGGCGTGCCGCCGTGCCGCCGCGCGCGGCCTTTGAGCTCGCCGCCATCCACCTCGGAAAGAAAATCACTAAAAGATTCCGTACATGTGTAATAATAACGCGATTCTATTCTAAGACCGGGCAATCTTTTTGGGGTTTTTGGATACTGTATTCGATTATTTTGGAATTAGATTTGTTTCATAATTATGGCAATGTATTTTATTTCTTTATCATTTAAAAATACAGAAAATAGGTAAACCACTAAGATTTGTAATTAATGCTACAAATACTAGTCAACCTCGATAATACAATTTTAACTGGCCGCTTATCACATCATGGGACAGAAATACCGTAAGCAAAATGTAGGTGCACTGCTATCACTAGGTACAATATTTTATTTTAAAAATAGTACCTATTTATTATCGGAATTCACTTAATATCTTATTGATCCCTAAAATTGTGTACATTTTTATTATTGTAGGCTAGTTAAGTAATTAGGCATTTATTTCGCTAGTTCACTTCATTCTTTCGAGCTGGATGCATGTCGTCTAGTTTCGCATTGGATTGCAGTGAAATTTGCGAGGAATCATGACCGAATATGCGAACAATGAATATTATGACATGATAATGTGTGTTGGTGCGACTGACGGTAATCTTGCAGCAGCAAGACAACTGTCTAAGTTCTGTGTACCTTTTGTGTTTGTTGTCCTTATTGTGAATAATATGTTCATGTGCTAAAACTATGAGTGTACTTACGTGTACCTACGTGTGTAAAGCTGCGCAGGATTTGAAAAGGAAAATGGTATGTACAAACTTAATAATAACCGTACTGATCATTTCACTCGCGCGATGAGGCAACAGCTTGCCAGGTCAAAGGACGCGACAATACCTACGTACCTACGGCCTGCGGTCATTGATTTATTTGGCTCCGCCTATCTAGGGTTGCTACGACATACCAAAATTAAAATATTATTTGTATTTTGTAAGAGAAAACCGAAATTATTTAAAGTTGAGATATGACCATGGCGACCTTCCAGAATAACTAATAGTGTATTAAACAATACACTGTTTTCGGTATAACAGGGGTATTTTGAATCACACTGTATATAAAGATGGTCGTTGGATGGACAGGTCATAAGTTCGACAGGCCCTTAGAGCGACAGGCAATGTAGGTTTCTTCATGAAATATGACTTCTTGGTAATATTGTAGGTACCTAGTAGTTTTTTTAAGTCCGTAATAATAATAATAACCTGGGACATTCACAGACGGTCATCTGATCCCAAAATAAGCAGAGCTTGTGCTATGGAAACCAGATAACTGATATACTACACATACTACTTTTTTAATTTTTGTAAATACATACTTATATAGATAATTACACCCAGAATCAGAACAAACAGACATGTTCATGCACACGAATGTTTGTCCTGGATGGGAATCGAACCCACGACCTGCGGCATGATAGGTGGTATCTTAACCAACCACGCCAACTGGCCTCTGTTTTTGGTAAAAAAGTTACAAGTTCAATGTTAGAGTGAAGAGGCTTCTTCTGGGTAAGCTCATTCCATCGTAAGCTTTGTCTCTGTCACCTCTGACTTAGACTATAGCCAAGAGCAAACCCGTCTCAAATAAAAAAAAAAGTTTTTTCCACTATTACCTAACAATTTTGCTTTCAGGATCAATTCCATACTAGAATTTTAAGCCGGTAATTGTTACATTGTTTATTATTTTTGTCTATGACATATGGACTCTGAGGTTTGTTTGTTGACGTCTGAGAACTCGGGCCTTTGGAAGGCGTACGAGGACCCGAAGCCGAGGCCCGTTAGACGCTTTTAATGAAATGATGCACTAACCGACGATTATGCCTGTACGCGCTATGCAAGTGCACCCAAGGGCAACTCCCGGTTAGTGCAGGACTATTGCAGAACATGGAAACAAAACATGTTGGGCTATGGGTTTAGGTGGCTATGGACTGGTTACCTAGAACTATGGAAAGACTATTGCCCCTGCCTGACCAATGTTTTATATACAATACATAGATACAATGGCAGGCGTGACTTGCACACTCAATAATGGGCCGAAATCGATCGTTAGCACATAGTGTCGCAGCGACAAGGGGGCAACATGTCCTGAGGTGCTGATGAGGAATGGAGACTTGGAGAGGTATCCCACGGCTATTCACGGTTATTTATATTTCAACAAGGCTAAAGAAAATAGGTGGCTCGTCCAGGTGTCAAAGTATACGCTTTTATTATAAACGTCCAAGCCACGTTCAAGACCTAAGCCTTAATAAATTCAAATCATTTATTAAACGCAAGTTGTGTCAGAAAGCCTTTTATACCGTTCAAGATTATATTGAGGACAAAAAGGCTTGGGATTGAACTGCTCCAATTTTTCTTTTTTCTCTTTATTATGTTTGCCTGACTTTTGACATGAATATTTACTTTGTAAACCACATAGAGATAGCCCGTTTAGTGTACTTTAGCTATTTTCATAGTATAATGTCGTACGGTATTCTGTTGTGGGGAAATGCAGCCGACATTCAGACTATCTTTGTTTTGCAGAAAAGAGCTGTTCGATGCATTTATAAATTAAGTCCGAGACAATCTCTCAGAGAGAAATTGAAGGAGATTAATATATGTAATGACTTTGCCTTCTCAGTACATTTTTGAAAATCTTTTATATGCCCATAAAAACATTAAATTGTTTAAAAAATACAGTGATATCCACAATATAAATACTAGGAACAAACACAAATTTGTTGTACCTCCAACAAGGCTCAAGAAAATAGGTGGGTCATTCAGGTGTCAATGTATACATACGCTTTTATAATAAACTTCCAAGGCACGTTCAAGATCTGAGTCTTAATAAATTCAAATCATTCATTAAACGCAAGTTGTGTCAGAAAGCTTTTTATACCGTTAAAGATTATATTGAGGACAAAAAGGCTTGGGATTGAACTGCTCAAATTTTATTTTATATTATTTTTATTTTTGCATACTGAATGTTGACATTAATATTTACTTTGTAAGTATTATATTATTTTACTTTATTGTGAATGTGAAGACTATGTAGGTCATTGCTTTTTTTTTTGTTTGTTTTATTTTTTCTCTCAGTAATTTTTAATCATGGTCTGGCAGTTTGAGTAATCTATGCGGCCTACCCCAATGTCCTTTCTTTGGTATTGTTCGTCGAATCGTTGAGCTCCTTAAGTTCTGAGTTGAGCTGCGCGATTACTGACAAATGCGTGCACTGACTGGACAGGTCCTCTCAATCTGTGTGGTTCTTTCCTCAAAAGACCATTTCAGACACCAATCTACATGGTCTTCACATGAAGTGACCAAAATTATGTCTGGACTTTATAAGAGACTGTGACCTCTGAGTTTGTTTCGGCCTTTCTTCTCAGAGTAGTCAGATAGGAAACGCCGACCTCATCTAGTTTAAAAAAAAATATATTGACTTGTAAAAGTGTTTGTATAAACCTACTTACAGAAATAAAAATCATTTATCATTTATCATAAAGTATTATATTATTTCAATTATTGTGAATATACAGACTATGTGGGTCATTATTTTTTGTTTGTTTTTTTCCCTCAGTTATTTTTAATCATGGTCTGGCAGTTTGTCCCGTCTTTGGTATTGTTCGTCGAATCGTTGAGCTCCTAAAGTTCTGAGTTGAGCCGCGCGATTACTGTCAAATGCGGGCACTGACTAGACAGGCCCACTCATTCTGTGTGGTTCTTTCCTCAAAAGATCGTTTCAGACACCAATCTACACAGTCGGTCCTTATGCATTGTTACTGGCACATAATTTTGAATTTAGAACATAAAGGAAAAATAAATAATAGCATACGATTTTCAATTGTTTTACGATCATTAAAACGTAAAAACACTCAAGGAACGCTCAAAGAAGACCGTGTTGCATTACACCGTTGTGGCCACTCGCCAAACACAATATTCAAACTTCTTGAAAAACTGAAAATCACGAAGAGATTTGCGTATCGTACTATTAAAAGGTACAATGAACACTCAAGTCAAGACAAGAAAAGATCAGGTAGACCTCGTTCTGTTAGGACTCCAGCAGTCATCAAAGCAATCAAGGCGCGTATTGCAAGAAATCCCGTCCGCAAACAGAAATTTATGGGCTTAAGTACAAAGACAGTAAAAAAGGTACTCAATGAAGACGTGGGTGACCTGGGTCTACGAGCTTACAGAAAAAAAGTGGACGTCTCCTCAACGCGCGCTTGAAAGGTATGAGAGTGATAAAGTCAAGAGTTTTGCTAAAGCGGTACGCAAAAAACAGACACTGTGAGCCTGTGACATCCTGTTTGCCGACGGAAAAAATTTCGATATAGAAGAGAAGTACAATCAAAAAAAATATAGGGTGTACGCTAAAAGTTCTGCGGAAGCTGGTAATGACATTCCCCGAGTGCAACATGGCCACCATCCCTCATCATTGATGATTAAGGTGTTAAAACCAGTGCGAAAGTTTCCCAAGACACCGTTTTGGATCCTATCGTAAAATATCTACCTCAGCCGCTCTTTCGAAGACGGCTATAGACGTATCAACAGGACTCCGCACCGGCGTAAAAGACCAGAACCACCTAGGCGTGGGTCGAGCTCAACTACATTGACTTGATAAAGCATGAAGATTGGCCCTCCTCCAGCCCTGACCTTAATCCTTTGGATTACAAAATATGGCAGGTGTTGGAGGAGAAAGTCTGCACTAAGCCTCATAACAATTTGAAGTCTGAAGTCTTCACTGAGACCAGCAGTGGCCGAAACTGCCCGAAACAGATATAAAATATGGTTCGTGCTGCGATTGATGACTGGCCTGTGTGGAGAATGGTGGTGGACATTTTGAATAAATTTGATATCCTACAATACTTACTTACAAATAAAAAAAAAAACATTTTTTGAAAGTAGTGTATTTTTAATTTTATATTGTGACAATACTTAAGGCCCGACTGTGTAGGTCCTTAAGTATTGTACATGGTCTTCACATGAAGTGACCAAGATTATCTCTGGACTTTAAAAGAGACTGTGACCTCCGAGTTTGTTTCGGCTTTTCTTCTCAGAGTAGTCAGATAGGAAACTCCGACCTATTGTAGTTTTAGAAACATGATTGACGTGTAAAAGTGTTTGTATAAACCTACTTACAGAAATAAAATCATTTATCATTATCAGGATAATCCCGGAAGTACGATCAAGATCCCTTTTTTTTGGATGGGAACTCATCAAATAACTTCTCCCGCTATGGACGGAGCGGGAGGGCGTGTCAGACTTCTACTGACTAAAACCCACCCGTGTTCCTTCAGTTGCCTGTGCCAGGGCCACGGTACCTCTTTCAAACGACCCGCAACCCTGGCAGGCATCGGCCCTAGCGGACCCCTTCAGCTAGTGCTGACATCTCTTTGAGGCGCGCGTGAAACACAACGCGCCGTTGACCCGAGCCTGGTCCTTACCGGACGGCGAGCTACCCATAGCTCGCCATCCGCAAGCCCGCGCCTACGGTGGCCGGGAATCGGCTATCGATTCCCGACGCCCAGGGCGCCTCCTGCGGCGACTAGGGGCGTGAGGGCGCAAAGATTACCTCTCCCTCACGCGTTCCGCCTTCTCCTACGGTCAAGATCCCTACCAGCATCTTACTGGAATCCTTCTTTCCTCCGAGCACGTTTGCTCTCGCGAATCTCCACTCAAGCCGGCCAATAAAGGCACGAAAGAGGTGGGAGCTCTGTTCCTCATCAATGTTTGCTCAAACCGACCAATAAAGGCACGCCAGAGTTGAGGAAGACTTGACAAGACTTCTCCCGGGAGATAGGGTCCGTGGGGTCGGTACTGCCCAACAGCCCGCCACATGCTGCCCTGTGGGTTCATGTATCTCTCTTGGTCTGGCTCCTCACGCTAGACCTGTTTCGGAAAAGTAAACTCTACCGGCACAGATCCAGAAGTCAGGAGCGCGCAAGGCCCACCACGACGCCAATGTAGCGATACGTCGGTGGGGTTATTATTATTAAGTATATCTCACATATCGTCGTCCGGGCTTAACTGTACAATCGACCATTTTTATCAAAAATTAGCTTCCACCCGTCGCATAGCATCGCCTGCCCGCGCTATAACTTACTTTTCACTTAGCGCTCTTTAACAAGCTTGGGCTTCGTAAATATGATGATTCGATTTTAAGAACTCATTAAAAGTAGACGTAAATTACAAAATAGACACCTAAAGCGCCTTATTCACAGTAATCACGGTCAATCTTGCTGTACGTCCCGCCAAGGTCACGCATGATGCTCGACGAAAATCGACAGAGAATAGCTTCGACGTACGTCGATAATTAATAATAATAATAAACAACAAACGTTAAAATACAATAACCCAGAAATAAACTTACCATAATGAATCATAGTACAGAATTTCAACAAAAATACGGAATCAGAGGTGACATGACAGATGTCATATCCGACAAAAACAACAAGAAATGCAATGATGTGAAAATATGCTGACCAGAGCAGCTGTACGTCGCGCGCGACTCGTTGCTCAGCTCCGCCTCGCCGCCGCCGGAACTCGGATCACCAGCCACACCGGCGACTGCCAGCCGCGTCGAGCTCGAGCGACGAGTACCTCTCTCCACCGACGTCGCCACCACCTGCACGGCGGCCGGGAAGAGGCCGGCCACCGAACGGCATGGGATCTAGGGTCAACCAGCCCCGAGCCGGGTCCCCGATGCCAGTGGTTGTGTGCAGCGCATGAAATGCGACTCAACAAATGAATGAAACATGCGCGAATATTACGGGGCAACAGAAGGGGGAACTAACCTCACTGCGTACCGCGATAGGATGCGCCAGGCGCTTCAACCAGTCATCAACGTCTCGGCCCAACGACTGTCGGGCCAGGTGCGGGTTATCCAACGGAATCACAGATTAGAGGACGCGACGCCGCGCTTGATAGGCTACGCTTGGATACCTCCAAGCGTAGCCTATCAAGCTAAGCTAAGCAACCGTATCGTCCCTGTCCCGTCACACAGACCGCAGTGCAACCTCCAGTAAGTGACATAATCCAACTGCGGTCTTATGTTAATGATGTGGAGGGGGGCGATGAGGTTGTTACGGTAAGTAGCCAGTGTAACGACCGATTGAGGAGCGCGCTGGAGAGGATGCGATTCGGGAGTTTAGAACTGCCCCGTCCAAAATAGATCTCGCTTGCCTATGCACAGAACGAATAGGGCGTTGGTGTGTGCCTTGGATTCGCTGCTTGGTTCCTATTTTGAAAGCAGCGAAGATCTCGTAGATACGCACTCAATCTTCTATTGCAGCGTGTCGTGTAGCCAATGCCACATTTCCAAATTGTGACATAGCTACACACCAAAACCCGCCGTTCCAGCCTGGTAGTGCAGGATCGAGCGGCATATCGAGGGAACCAGGGTGCTCATGGGCAAACTATACTGCTTCAGGGAGGGCAATACTCGCCCTACACTGATGCGCTTTGTGAGGCGGCCATTCTCGGGGACTGGAATCAGTCCTCAAGAATATATGTCAACATGTTGGAAAAGGATTTGTCGACATGTTGGATAGACTATAAGAAGGCCTATGATTCGGTGCCCCATACATGGCTCTTGATACAACTTTGAGCACCTTCCAGACGACGTGTATGGGGCAATGGAGGACGGTCCTTCGCTATCCAGGATGTCGACAAATCCGGGGGAGCGACGAACCTATGAGGATTAAGTGGAGAATATTCCAGGGCGACAGTCTGAGTCCACTGTGGTTTTGTTTAGCCCTGAACCCTCTCAGCACTCTGCTGGAGGGTACAGGCCTGGGCTATCCTTTACGGAGAGGGGGTCAGATAATATCCCACCTGCTTTATATGGATAATCTGAAACTGTTTGCACCAACAAATTGCGCCCGCTGGAGTCACTAAAAGTAACTAAAACCTTTAGTGATTCCTTAGGATGGAATTTGGTGTAGATAAATGTGCAGTCATGCATGTAAGGCGGGGCGGGATTATGTAATCTGAGGGTCTACAACTCTCAGATTCCATAAACCTGAGACCACTCTCCGCAACTGATACCTACAAATACCTGGGTATGTCAGAGGGGTTAGGCATTAACGGGCCTGACATGAAACAATCGTTGCAGGAGCGCTTCTTCGGTCGCCTGAAAAAGGTACTAAATAGTTCTTTGTCAGGCGGCAACAAAGTGCGCGCCTTTAACGGTTGTGTCATGCCGGTCCTGATGTACTCCTTTGGCATACTCAATTGGACTCAGACGGAACTAGACGCTCTGGATAGGAGTCCGGTCACCGCAAACCGGAGGCATCATCACCCACGTTCGTCTGTCATGAGGCTGTAGATTCCGCGGAAGTACGGGGGTCGAGGTTATGCTAAGAACCTCCACAACCGCAAGAAGTGCAGTCTCAGAGAATATTTTCTCAAGGCTGACGTGGATATGCACCGAGATGTGGTTGCAGTAGACAAGGGACTCACCCCGTTGTCCTTGGCTAAAGAGAACTGGCGCAAACCTGTGGTGCTTAGTACTAACGACCGCAAAGAAGTATGGCATAGCAAGGAGCTTCACGGACGCTTTTTCCGGGCCCTTCATGGGCCCGACATAGATTTCTTAGCGTCCGTGGCCTGGCTACGCTTCGGTGACCTCTTTGGGGAAACCGAAGGTTCGGTCTGTGCGATTATGGATCAAGTTATGCTAACGAATAACTACCGGAAGTATGTCGAGGGTTCACGGGCTATTTGTATTAAGCGACATGTTTGGAACTTTACAGGAGAGCATTTCAAAGTTTCATTATTCGGAAAAAATAACATTGTAAAAAAGTATCAACATTTTGTACGAAAGATTGGCCTATCAATCAATAGTGTCTATCTCCGTTTTTTACGTTTTACACTTATTAATGCAGGTAGATATGATTATAACTCAATGTCAGCCAGGATGTCGCTTAATACAAATAGCCCGTGAACCCTCAATATAATGAAAGACGGGACGATCGACATTTATGTCGGGCATGTCATTGTCCCGGTGAGTCTATCAGACATTATTACTTCTGGGTGTTCTCGTTTGGCTAACGGCGAGTATTTGCACAGGCTTAACCAAGTGGCCAGGATTATCAATCAGCAACTTGCTTTGAAATAAGGCCTTGTGGACTCTGAGGTACCTATTACAGGTATGCGCCCGACCCAGTTCTCGAGAATGACCATGTCACGTTATATTGGGATCGATCTATTATCACTGACAGGACTATTGTAGCAATAGTGGTAATAGATCGATCAGTGCGCCGCACAATGAAAATCGATGTCACTATCCCGCATGACGAGAGCCTCGTGAAGGCTGAGAAGGAGAAACAATTGAAATATCGAGATATTTCTTACTTAGCTCACGAGGTTGTCGCCATGTGGAATGTGGACTCGGCAATCATTGTGCCGATAGTCGTTACGATCAATGGCCTTATCGCTAAGAGCCTCGACCATCATCTCAAGAGGCTCTCGTTGGGTGGCTGCGTGAAGGGCCTGATTCAGAAGGCAGTCCTCCTTGATACGGCGCGTATGGTGAGGAGGTTCCTGTCTCTAGAGCCCTAACCACCGGTCGTTTGGACCCTGTTCCTCATGCCGGTGGATTTATATTTTTTTATATGTTTAAATGTTTTTATTTTGTTATTCTAATATTTAAAAATATAATTTATACATGTAAAAAATCAAATAAAGGAGATAATAATTTTTATTCACAGAAAAATAAACTTTGACAATAGGTACTAGGTTTACAGAAACGTTTATGAACTTATAAGTAAAGCTTACACGATGCGAGAGTTGTGTGCGATGGAAGTGTTCGTGAGTGAGTATGAGAAGGTGTGTAAGATTGCGGATATTTTTGAAATAGATTACTTAAATTTTTAATTCAAGAAGTAGTTGGGTCTTTAGTTGTTTATCTAGGTATTTGAAGCAAGTTTTCTATCTCCTCGTAGGTACGTGAGCTTCTGTAGGTACTCACTTACTGTAATTTTAAAAGACTTTTTTCGTCATCGGGTATATGTTTAGATTTTTATTTATTTTGTTATAGATGTAGGGGCCGATAAATGGAGCAAATCTATTGCTGAATTTTGTTTTAAAAGCGAGGGTTGTGGGCAAGCAAGTGTATTGTGCGCCCATTTAGAGTGAGTGAGTTGTAAAAGGAATTCTTATGTTGCTTTAATATGATATTGAGAAGGAAGAGTTGTCTTACGGAAAGGACTCCACAGAATTCATAAAGCTTCGAGGTAGGGAACAATCGGCTTATTTCTCTCTCCGGTCATTCGTTTAAAATCTTCTTGCTAGAACAACGTTACTCCAGCAGGATTAGTTTTTCCGATTTTTTTTTCCAAAACTGCAGCGCGCACATTTTTTTTATTTGGCGCACATTTACAACAGATTACGCTCTTATTATTCGTTGAACCCAATTCATAGACGACTATCGGATATTTCACCGCTGTGCACGTACTGGACAATCACGGATTTTATTCAATTTCTTTTTATTTTAAAACGCACCGCGTGTCACGGCATCGCTGTGCTCATTCTATCTGGCATTGAATGGCGTAGACTGATAGGTACTCAATCATTTCAGGGCGTAGATTTTTCAGCTAAAATTCTTATTTTTTGCGTTGGTAGTGTTCAATCCCCATAAAAAAAAACACAATGCTCGTAAACATCACTATTCCGTATGTATTACTCGTAGGTTATACATACTCCAACAAAAGATTGCAGATAGGTACTAATAATATAGGGTCTTTCTCTGATTGGTGTAGTCTCACTGAGGGTGTGTTATACATACTCCAACAAAAGATTGCAGATAGGTACTAATAATATAGGGTCTTTCTCTGATTGGTGTAGTCTCACTGAGGGTGTTCCTCAGGGTAGCGTTCTCTCTCCTCTTCATTTTTCAATCTTCATCAACTTTGTTACCAGAGTAATTTCATCTAGTTTTCATCTTTACGCAGATGACTTGCAGCTTTACAGACATTATACTGTAGATGATTCGAGTTCTGCAATTGCTGCTATTGGGTTTGGGCAAAGTCATTTGGTTTGCAAATTAACCCAACTAAATCTCAGGCCATGATCAGAGGCAGCAGATTTGTTCACAGTGCGGCTGATGTTACATCTCTGAAGCCTTTATATCTCGATGGTGTGCCCATTGACTATACCGAAACCACGAAAGATCTGGGTGTAATTATTGATTCTAATCTTTCGTGGCGTGCTCAGGTCAGTGAGGTCAGTCGAAAGGTACATTTCTCCTTTCATTCGCTGAAAAGCCTTCAGTCTCGTGCCCTTGAAGACTAAAATTTCTTTGGCACAAACGCTTATTCAGCCGATTATAGATTATGCCGACGCATGCTACCTGGATGCTACTGAGGAGCTATTAAACAAGCTTAAGCACTTGCAAAAATTGTACATTCGCTTTGTTTTTGGTCTTCGAAAGTATGATCATGTTTCTCACTTTCGCAAGGAACTCAAGTGGCTCCCAATCCGCCTTCGCAGGAACACTCGGATTTTATGTCTCCTCTTCAACATTTTACACAACTCGTCTTATCCTTCCTACCTGCGTGAGCGTTTTTCCTTTGCTCGCCCTAGCGACGCACCGTGTAGATCACACCTTAGATCGCTCTAAATCTCATCCTCATAAAACTAGCTACTATTCTTATTCTATCCGTGCTGTGAGACTGTGGAACTCACTTCCGCCTAGCATTCGCGATTTAAAAACTGTCTCTTTTCAAATATCGAGTAAAAGAGCATTACTTTTCCTCTCAACTGTGAGTATTTATATAAGTATAGTATATGTATGTTTATATATTTTAGCTTTATGTATTTATTTAAGTTTACGTTATACGTGTAGGTATAGTTAATATTTTAGTTTAAGTCTTCGCAAATTCATATTTTTTCTCTTCTTGTTCTCACACACTATTGTCTACATTTCTAATAAGTTGGGGAAAAAGTTTCTTCGCATTTTTTAAGAAAATTCAAAACATTTTTTAATATAGTTTATTTACATTTAACTAAAGTATGTAGGTACCATTTTGTTCGATAACTTTTTGCCATCTTGTAGGTAGGGACATGATCCCATTGCTATAGAAATTTTGGGACTTCTGATCAAAATACCGCGACAAGTGGTTTTGGCAGTCCTCTCGTGATGTTAACCTGACACTGCCTAAAGAATTCTGAAGAGACCGAAACAGGTGGAAATCTGAAGGTGCAAGGTCAGGACTATACGGCGGATGCATTAACACCTCCCAGCCAAACTCTCTTAATTTTTGCTGAGTGGCTAAAGATGTGTGAGGTCTAGCGTTATCATGATGAAAAACCACACCCCTTCTGTTGATTAATTCCGGCCGCTTTCTCTCAACTTCTTGCTTTAATCTTTTCAGTTGTTCGCAGTAGAGTTCAGAATCGATGGTCCTGCCTGGTAGTAACAGCTCATAATGAATAATGCCCTTCCAATCCCACCACACACACAGCATCACCTCGTTGCGAGCTAACCCGGGTTTCGCCACAGTCTGTGAAGCCTGACCGGCCTTTGACCACGACCTTTTTCGCACGTTCTTGTCATACGTGATCCACTTTTCATCACCAGTTATCAGCTTCTTCAAAAATGGTTCGGTTTCATTACGTCGTAATAAAGAATCACAAATGAGTACACGGTTCATTAGGTTTCTTTCAGTGAGCTCGTGAGGTACCCAAATGTCGAGCTTTTTTGTGTACCCAGTTTTTTTCAAATGCGCCAAAACTGTTTTGTGGTCAATTTCCAGTTCTTCAGCTACGTCGTAACTACTGATATGCCGATCTTGCTCCACTTTTTCAAAAATGGCATCCATTTTATCCGTAATAGGGCGACCAGAGCGACGTGCATCTTTGACATCAAAATTTCCGGATTGAAAACGCTTAAACCAAATTTGTGCTACTCTCACAGACACTACACTAGGTCCATAAACATCGCAAATTTTTTTCGCGGCTTGCGTTGCATTTTTACCTTTTTTGTAGTAAAATTTTAAAATGTATCGAATTTCTTCATTAGATTCACTCATCTTGACGGTACGAAAAACAAATGAAAATCACACATTTTCCTAATTTCAATTTGGAATTATGTTCTTTAAAATTTAAACTTTCAATGATACCAAAAATCAGCCAGATACAAATAGTATAGCCAAACATATTTTATTACAAGTTCATACATACTATAATGCGAAAAGACTTTTTCCCCAACCTAATATTTCATTTCTCCTTTCGGAGGTCTGCTGGAAGAAATTCCTTAAGAAATAAGCAGTACCTTTGTACTCCTAATTATAATTATGTATTTTTCTGTGTGTACATAAATGGTAAAATAAATAAATAAATAAATAGGTAACAAATACTTGCAGGATCTATACTTACGACATCAAATAAGTTTTTCCGTTGATCTGCGTTTCCCACGTGGCATACAACGCCCTCAACCGTAATGCCTTCACTACGCAAACTTTTGACTGCTGCTTCCACATTTTTCTCCTTTCTACTGCTTATCACAACAGAAGCTCCTTCAATACCCAGTCGTTTAGCTATAGCGTAACCAATGCTATAAAAAAAAAAATACTTTATTATTAGATTAGAAATACTATCTTCTGCCCGCGACTTCATTCACGTGAAAGGGGTTCGAAGATTTTGGCATACTTTTCATGCGCCATTTTACTTTTTTTGTCAAAATGGCGGCGCACGATAAAACCTATATATATACAAACAAACAATTACTAAGGTCGCTATGTTCTAAACCGTCATGTTACAGAGTTATTTGCAGGAAAAGATCGATAACTAACTAAGATAACTTCAATAACCTTGAAAAAATAACTCATTAAATATTTCTACATATTCTATGTTGCTGAAATAGGTAAATTAATTTATCACTATACTACAAGTATTAGTTTAACCTTTTCACCGCCACGGACTTCTTAGAAGTTCCGGATTTTCGTGCCACCAGCGCCACGACTTCATTAGAAGCTCTTCATTTAGCTATGTTATAAAAATAAAATGCATTTAACAGCTGTATTTACTGTATTTAACAGCTTTTTTCATTTTATTATTTAATATAGCACAGTCTAATACCCTGTTTTTATTTTCCACACAAAAGAGGCCATTTGTCTTAAAATTGGCAAAACAAAAACTCCGAACATTTTTAATGTACCCAGTACGCCAAGGACTTTATATACTGGGTGTCTTTTTTTTTACCGTCTTGAAAAAAATAGGGCATAATAGGTGAACGGAGTAAAAGCCTATGGCATACTTAGTTTTATTTTTAGAAAAAAAAAAATTGTAATCGCAAAAATATTTGTTGTGTGACGTGCGACAATGAATTTGACGTGCTCTGAGCGCCAAGGACTTGAAATGAAGTCAAAGAATGACGTCATGAAAGAAATAGAGATTTACCTCATTTCCTAAAGCTCTAATTGAATTATGTATGTTTATTTGATACTTATAATTTATACTGTTTTTTCTTACTAGTAATATTTAATCAGTTTTTGTTTATATCCGTAACATTATAATTAAAACTTAACGCGTATAAAATCTCATTCATCGATATGACGATACCCTCACCCCTACTGTTTACGTTATACATTTATAGCTTGGCGCTGGCGTGGCATCGCGTTCTGTGTACATTGGAGGTGAAAAGGTTAAGTAGTAAGTATACAGAAATATATTTTTATTTTTTTAACTATACCATTATTGCTTTCATCAGCCCCCGTAATACGTTACAGTTTTAAATTTTCCTTTTTTGTTGTGTTTTATAATTCACTAGCTTTTGCCAGCGACTTCGCCCGCGTGGATGTTGAAAATTATCCCACGGGAACCGTACATTTTTCCCGGATAAAAAGTAGTATCCTATGTGCTATTCCAGACTATAATCTATCTCTGTGCCAAATTTCCTAGATCTAGATCCGTTCAGCCGTTCTAGCGTGATTGAGTAACAAACATACAAACTTTCGCATTTACAATATTAGTAGGAAGTAGGATTATTACGTTTGTATTTTTAACGAGGGCGTACGGGCCACACAGTATATTAAGAGGATTGTGAAGTGCCCATAAGCAGCGCGAGTCTTGGAGGCAATTATCTACATTTCATACAATTATTTACATAAATATTGTTACGGGCGATAACGTTTTCACCCCCTTAAATCTTTACGAAATAAGACAATTTTGGTCTCATTACATTCAGTACACCTTAATCTAGGTTTGTACATTTTCATTTTTAGTAATTCAATTAAATTTAATTAAAAAAAATCAAAACGGTCGAGGCAGTTTTTATGTTAAAAATATAGATATTTAGATGCTAGTAACTTATATCGTATGTAATATTTCTTTATAATAAAAACGTACGGACTTAGTTTTTCATTACACCTACATTTCCAAAACTTATGAAAACTAGACTATGTTTACGGGGAAAAAAACGTTATCACTTTTTGTATGAAAATTTACAGCTTCACAATCCTCTTAATACGAACATTACTAAAATACGCTTCGTGCATCCTATTGGTCAAAACGCATGCCTCGGTAGCTCGGGTGATCGTGTCGTGAGCCGTGCTATGCGATTATCGCCTTTAAGGTGAACCACATAGATATCCATTACGCTTTTCTTGCAAAGAGATATCATCAAGCAGGCTAATTTCTACATGACCGAGGAACGTGAGGACATAAAGAACCAAATCATTACTGTTTGCTTGAATGTACACGTCATAGCTAACTAAAATCAATAATATTCATATGAACTGTAAACATATAGTGCGTATTTTTCATGTTTTTGAAGTTATCCTTATCATATATCGATCTTTTCCTGCAAATAACTCTGTAACGTGACGGTTTAGTTAGAACATAGCGCCCTTAGTATTTTTTTGTTTGTATAAGTGTCCCCAATAAATATATATAGGTCTCATAGTGCGCCGCCATTTTGAAAAAAAAAAAACAAAATGGGCGGTATGCCAAGTTCCGAACAAAAATATTCGAACCCCTTTCTTGTTTTATCATAAAATATGTATATCCTATGCTATGACCAGTGATCAGATAATCGGACGCTTATATACCTAAACTTCTTTTCACGAAATAATAATATGGACATTCTGAATAAATAAGTAATCCCGGGTTCTCCGGATTAAACAATTTTGTAGAAACAGCTATCTAAACTTGTGAAATTATGGCAATGGTTATTTTGATTTAGTATCTTTATTTTACTTAAAACAAATGCTATATCAATAAAAAATGATACTGTGCACAATGTGGTCAAGTAGCGGAAATTGATTTATCTATCTAACAGATTAGTGATTGAATCGACTAATTTATTGTATTTTATACGAACTGAAGGGATTCTGAAAGGCATGTCCGTATTATTTTTTCGTGGGAATAAAAGCGAAGTTATATTAGCGCCCGATTATCCGATCACTGGCTATAACTTTCGGTAATACTGTAGCTTCCCATTAGTGCAAGAATTTTCGGAAACGCATCGGTAGTTCCGAAGAATACCCCTAATACAAACTCACAAACTATATCTCTTTATAATATTAGTACATGGTTATTACACAGTTGTTATCCTGTCACAATAAAATCATAAAATTAAAAATACACTACTTTCAAAAATGTTTTTTTTTTTCATTTATAAGGCTAGTATTTTAAGATAATATTGAAATCAAATTTATTCAAAATGTCCATCACCGTTTGCCACACAGGCTTTTAGTCTTCGCGGCCAGTCATCAATCGCAGCACGAACCATATTTATATCTATTTCGGCCACTGCTGTTCTCAGTGAAGACTTCAGACTCTCCAAATTTTTATGAGGCTTATCGCAGACTATCTCCTCCGACACCTGTCATAATTTTGTAATCCAAAGGATCAAAGTCAGAGCTGGAGGAAGACCAATCTTCATGCTTTATCAAGTCGATGTTGTTTAGCTCGAACCACTCCTGGGTGGTTCAGGCCTTGTGCGCCGGTGCGGAATCCTGGGCCTCGAGTCTGCTATTACAATAGTGTCAGAATGGTCTGTCATTGATTTCATAATTGTTGATTTTGACAAGTTTTGTAATCTACTAATATAATGGCGTCATTATGACTTTCCAATCGTCCACCACTCCATTGAAAGAAATGGCTTAAGGTGATATGTAGAAAAAAATGTGGTTTTTCTATTTCGTGTAACTTGTTAAATATGTGGAATAGGGATTTAACATTTTAGTGTATGTTTTCTGACTCTTTAGTCTAGTATCATGTAAAAGGAATACACGATTCAATGAATTTTTCTCGATACAAAAAATTGCAAAGTTATATCTATTTTTTTACTTTATTCGACATCACGGCGTAACGCTTTAGAATTATTAAATGAAATTTACTTTAAAACATAGATAGTTATAATATTAAAGTTTACTCAAAGTAGTTTTAAATTTTATTTATTTATTTTGTTAAAAAAGGAGTAAATTCGTTTTGGCACATACGTCGTTTAATTTCGAGCGCACGCACATTATAGCCTTCTCTTCTTTTGCGTTTCAAAAGTAATTGCATCACTTTCGCTCGCTTACTGGATCACTTCATCGACGACGAATCTATGTCATTTTTTGACAGATCGGTGCTATCAGATTTTCGTGATTTTAATAAATGTTTATATAGTAAAAGCTAGTAAATTGTTAGTTAATTAGTGTAGAAGTGATATATAAAGACTTCTTGTGATTGAACAGTACCTATAAAGTATCGTGTTTCTATTTGTGACGAGTTTTTAATGATTTATAAATAAAAATGGGAAGAAATAGGAAACCAAAACTAAGTAAGTATATAGTTATGTACAATAGTTTCTACTTTATCAGTTATGGGCACGTTCTTGACTGCAATCACTGCCCGATGGAAGACAAAGATGACATCGGATATATACGTAAATAATGAGATGCGCTCGCGAGTTACTTCTTTTGTGATGTTTTTGTTGTTAGATCCTAAATTCCTAACCACTTGACCGGGTTTTATCAATGGACTCATTTTACAGGAAATCAGTATCAATAGCTGATAATAACAAATAATCGAAGTCGCCACCTTCGCTCATAAATTTGGATAATCAGCTACAACCTATCCTCGCCTCGCAAAGTAATAATGGGTAAGCATTCTATTTGCTAGAACAAAATATCCGTTTTAATTTTTGCAAGTTACCTATAATTGTGTATCTAATGAAAAAGGCTAAAATCAAGCTAAAATGTAATTATAAATAATTTTAGGTTAGAAATATGTCAACAATACATCGGTCATACGTCAAGTACAGCCCGCGGCACGTAAGTTGGCAAGAGTCGTTAGATGCGCAGAAGTCATTTTTTAGATCTCTTTGGTCGCGAGCGGGACGCGGGGAATGAGGTAGCATCATTCCGAGCGCGCGATTGGTTGGTCAGTCGACCCTTGTCTCTCGCGTCGCGTCCACGTTCCAATCGCTCCCGAGTACACTTGCGTGCACTAAAATTGTAACATTTGTTTTTGTTGAGCTTTTGTTACAAGTTCTTGTTATTGTTTTGTTTGAATTTTTAAATTTAGATTTTGCCACAAACAAATACGTATTTTACGTAGACATGCCAGAAAAATGGTTTATGATGTTACATATTTTGACGAATTATGCGAACATAAATGTACTGAACTGCTGATTTTTTTTCGCGATTTCAGGTTTGGTCCCATTACCCATAGTAAAAGTTGTTCATAATGATGAGTACAATGACCTCTTAAGAGGTTGTTGGTGTTTTACAAATAACCCTGTATATTTTATTTATTACTCCTAATATACTTCACGAATTCTTCTCCTTTCTTTAACTTTCTTCTAAATAGTTGTTTAAAAATAAATTATGGTAATAACCAAAGAATAATGACAAGCAATAAAAGTGACCAATTTTTTGTTGCAATAAGTGTAGCATGCGCGAACTTACCCCCACTACGGCAAAACCTTGCCAACTTACGTGCCGCGGGCTGTACTATTAATGCGTGTGACAGACTAAGAGCACAAAAAGCAATGGAGTCGCATTTGAATTGCGAAAAAAGGTGAGTTTAGTCGAAATTATTTTTTGATCTTTATTGAAGTATGGATTATTGTGTGTGATTTAATATAATAGTTAATTTTAGTTTTTTTTTTTTAACATTTTAGTTTTCTTTCCAACAAGTGTTGATTTTTTTTTGTGATTTATAAAAGAACAAAAGTTATAAAAAAAAAAAAAATCTGCATGAATTTGATTATGCTAGCTCCACTTGAATGTTGATGAATGTTTTTATTGCAGAAATAAAAGGAAGCAACAACCACTGCCATACGAAATCGAACTTGAAGAAAATGTGAGTTCTCTTATTTTATTTAATATGTACGAGTAGGTACTATGAACTTTCTACTATAGAGCTTGGCATAAATATCATTTTTCCATGTTGAATTATACTTTTTTTCAGGAGTCCAAAACTGCCGACATCAGTAGCCACAGAGTTGTTGATGTAAATTACTTTTTTAATGAATTAGTTAAAATATTGAGTCACGAATCAATGTTCCAATATGGCCTTACCACCATCAAATTAGAATCCGAAAAAGTTTCTGGCCTTACATCTGAGTTTACATTTTCTTGTACACTATGTAAAATAAAGTTTAAAATACAAAACTCAACACACATGTTGAATAAAATGGCGGTGGCCGGGATAATGTCAGCTGGTTGTGTTAACGCTCAACTGAAACAGTTTTCGGCAGCTGTCGATTTACCATCCTTGTCGGAATATAGGTACAAAATCGTACAAGATGAAGTATGTGACGAATTGGAAGTGACGGCATGAGAA
This sequence comes from Dicycla oo, assembly GCA_948252095.1. Classification (NCBI taxonomy): domain Eukaryota; kingdom Metazoa; phylum Arthropoda; class Insecta; order Lepidoptera; family Noctuidae; genus Dicycla; species Dicycla oo. Next base: position 14,497,743 of record OX411720.1, on the reverse strand, counting down.
GAGACGAGGAAAGCGGCGGAGCGGGAGAAAGAAGCACGATGAGCACCATGATTCTGATAAAAATCTTTGTAGTGAAAATACAAATGAAGAATCAAAAAATATTTGTAACACACGTCTCTGGCATCAGATGAAATATATTTTAATCTACAATGTTGCATCACACTCAAGGATCTAATTGAAAATGTAGACAGCAACATTGTAGAGAATTTTAATGGAGTAGTTGCCAAAGTAGTTGGCGACAAAAGAGTTGACTACGCTCTTAAACGGTCTTATCAGGCAAGATGCGCAGGGGTAGTAGTATCATTAAAAAATATATATATATATTACTTATTTTGCAGTTTCATTATAACTGAAAATTTGATTATTTAATTTAAAGAATATAAAAAATAAAAATACGAGTAATGTTATAGAAAATTGCCCTGATTAAATACGGCGCGCACTAACAAAATTAAAATAATATAAATTTGTATAATTATTTAACCGATTTTTTAAAAAAGGTGTTACTAAGAAGTATAAAATAACAAAAATTGTCTACCTATTGTGATTCTGAAGTAATAGAAATCTATAAACTGTTATGACTTTCAGTTAATACTTTTTAGTTCAAAGCTTCTTTTGAAGACGGTTCAAATTCGGCTATTTTATTTTAAATGTTTTAGTATTCGCCTTTTTTAGTCAAGGCAATTTTCCATAAAATGACTTACTGATATTTTTATTTTTTATTTAATTTGTTGTGTGGAGCTCTGTCATATTTATGTCTATAACTTTGTTAATAAGATTGGCATCTTAATATTTTGTAGGTACACTAAAACCATACTTGCAGTACCTAGATTATACCAGTGAAAGAATTATCAAAATCGGTTCAGTAGTTTACTAGAAAATTGCGAGCATATATGTATATACATAAAACACGAGTTTTTTAAAGTAGGTTATTTTTTGTAAAATTAAAATAATTCATTAATCCTACTAATATTATAAATGTGAAAGTTTGTATGTTTGGATGTTTAGATGTTTGTTACTCAATCACGCAAAAACGGCTGAACGGATTTGGATGAAATTTGGTGTACAGATAGTTTATAACCTAAATTAAGAGATAGGGTATTTTTCATCCCGGTAGAAGGTTCCCGTGGGATAATTTCCGACGTTCACGCGGGCTAAGCCGCGGGCAACATACATACATATATTATTTAAATAAAAAATATTCTTAGTATATGTACCACATTTTTATTATAAGAACACAATTAGACTAAAAGAAATAAGCATTTGTTATATGCCTTCATTACCAAATTATTTTTTATTACATGGTTTACTAAATAAAATAAAAATGGTTGAAAATTAAGTATTTGTATTATTTGTCTACTCCATAATCTCCTATGTGCTAATATTTCAAAAATTCCAAGAAGTGCGTACTCACTTTTCCCGATGCGACCGCGTACTTTGCATTCGCCGCTCCCCGCGCGGGGGGGCTAAGGCACGCCCACCGAGCTACGATTTATTTTCGAGATAGCCCCTTAAAATGGTAATCTCTTACATAATGTTAAAAACAATGTTACTAACCATATTATATGAGTTGGCTCGAAATAAAGTTTATTCTATTCTATTCTATTCTATAATGACAAATGAAAGACTGACGTATGCGGTAATCTGCTAAAATTTGGACAGTTCCTTTGATCAGTACCATGATTCTATTACGAGACCACTGACCTACCAATGATCGATCATTATGAATTTAGCAGATTACGAACTTTTAGCAAAATGACAATGGGATCGTGTTGGAATGACGAATTTATAAAAAATAGCAGACTTGGGGCCCTGTTGAAACGTCCATAGCCGTCCTCGAAAGAGCGTCTGAGGTAAATATTTTACGATAAGATCCAAAACAGTGTCTTGGTAAACTTTCGCACTGGTTTTAACACCTTTATCGCAGAAATGAACTTCAGTCGGGCCAAAATACGAAACTCCCAAGCCCAACCAAATCATCAATGATGAAGGATGGTGGCCATCTTGCACTCGGAGAATGGCATTAGCAGTTTCCGCAGAAATTGTAGCGTACACCCTATCAGATTGTTTGTTGTACTTCTCTTCTACCACAGATCTTAAACCATGGTCCCAGTCGAGTTCTAACATCGCGTCGAGTTGCATTCTCGCGACAAATTTATTTTTCCGTAGATATGGCGTTTTGTTCCATTTTGCAGTGCAAAAATGATAGTAGGAGAAAAACTCTTAAAAATGGAGGTGTTTCGTACCACCGGTAAGTACGATTTTATTTGTTCTCTAATAAAATCTTAGTTAATTTTTTTTTTTTTATTTGTGATGGGTTTGCTCTTGACTCTAGTCTAGGTCAGAGGTGACAAAGACAAAGTCGACGGTGGAGTGAGCTTACCCAGAAGAAGCCTGTTCACTCTCACTTTGAAGAGATTAGGGTTGTATACGTTCGGAAACACAGACGCAGGTAGTGAGTTCCACTCTTTTGCTGTGCGCATTATAAAGACATTTGGAAGCGCTTAGTGCGAATTGGTGGAATAGCAACCAGGTAGGGATGGTAACTGGCAGTGCGTCTAGATGTCCGGTGGTAGAAGGGGGCCGGTGGAATGAGGTCGTGGAGTTCTCGGGCACACTCTCCGAAGTACAATCTGTAGAAGACCGACAAGCAGGCAACCTTGCGGCGATGAGCCAAGCTATGAAGCTTGGCATCCACCAGTTTTACGTCGCCAATGACCCTCTTAGCTCTGCGTTCCACCGAGTCAAGCGCGGCTAGTTGGTACTTAGCTGATCCATCCCAAAGGTGACTGCAATACTCCATGCAGGATCGGACTTGCGCTTTGTAAAGGGTTAAAAGCTGTCCAGGCGTAAAGTTCAATTTACTAATGATTTAATAGAACCTCTAGTTAAAATCAACCTTATGCGATTAAAATACAGTTTCTTTTGGATTGATTGTATTCAATGGTATTCCCTATTTCGTTCTCGAAAGTACTACGTTACTCAATTAGTGATGTGGTCGGGTCGGATGTTAGTTTTACCGATAAAAGAAAATGGTGCCAAATCTCTTGTCACAAATGTCTTAGAGACATAGACTAAAAATCACAGTTTTGACTAAAATTAAGAATTAAAACATAAAACAACAGCCAGTGATAATTATCATAAAACTTTTCATGAAAGTAACGAATAGCTGCATTACCTTTTTTTTTTTAGTTAAATTCAATTCGGGTACACACCTTCCCTTTGCAATCAATTTACATTTTTCCTCAAAGATACCGTCGAAAACGCGGCAGATTTTAATTTATTTAAACACACTTCGCCAGCACAGGTATAATTTTCCATTGTTTACAATAAACTTACTAAATAATTACTTGGACAATCAATCACTTGCGCCGAGAATAACAAACAATATGGCGACAAACTTTGCAATTAAGTTCCGAACTAATACGAACGAATGAATTAGTCGGTCATTTGGCCAATCCGGCTAAAAAAATTCGACCCTCTGCAATCAACAATTAGGCGGCCCTTTTACGGCTTCTCAATTTGGACGGTTTGCAATATAAGCAGTGCTTCTAAAACTAGAACACGCGCACACATTTTCACGCACACAGACACACTTTTGCTGTGTACACGAGACGCGAAATCATACGTTGTATGAAAAATAAGCACGGCGTAGTAATGCTTTTGCCCGCTGCGCCCCTGGCATAGCTGGCGCTTAAATCGCACTGTAAAAACGGGAAGCGAATGTGTGTTCGTGTGAATGGCGAATAAATTAGCGTAATAGCATCTATATGATGATTTTTTTAATATGTACTGTCAACAATTTAATCTCATCTTTATTCCCAAGACTATCTCGGTTAGTAGTAACGCGTCTTTAAAGCTGTGATTGGGCTACTATTGGTATTCATAAAAGTAGAACACGGCTAACCTTGAAAAAATAACTCATTAAATATTTCTACATATTCTATGTTGCTGAAATAGGTAAATTAATTTATCACTATACTACAAGTATTAGTTTAACCTTTTCACCGCCACGGACTTCTTAGAAGTTCCGGATTTTCGTGCCACCAGCGCCACGACTTCATTAGAAGCTCTTCATTTAGCTATGTTATAAAAATAAAATGCATTTAACAGCTGTATTTACTGTATTTAACAGCTTTTTTCATTTTATTATTTAATATAGCACAGTCTAATACCCTGTTTTTATTTTCCACACAAAAGAGGCCATTTGTCTTAAAATTGGCAAAACAAAAACTCCGAACATTTTTAATGTACCCAGTACGCCAAGGACTTTATATACTGGGTGTCTTTTTTTTTACCGTCTTGAAAAAAATAGGGCATAATAGGTGAACGGAGTAAAAGCCTATGGCATACTTAGTTTTATTTTTAGAAAAAAAAAAATTGTAATCGCAAAAATATTTGTTGTGTGACGTGCGACAATGAATTTGACGTGCTCTGAGCGCCAAGGACTTGAAATGAAGTCAAAGAATGACGTCATGAAAGAAATAGAGATTTACCTCATTTCCTAAAGCTCTAATTGAATTATGTATGTTTATTTGATACTTATAATTTATACTGTTTTTTCTTACTAGTAATATTTAATCAGTTTTTGTTTATATCCGTAACATTATAATTAAAACTTAACGCGTATAAAATCTCATTCATCGATATGACGATACCCTCACCCCTACTGTTTACGTTATACATTTATAGCTTGGCGCTGGCGTGGCATCGCGTTCTGTGTACATTGGAGGTGAAAAGGTTAAGTAGTAAGTATACAGAAATATATTTTTATTTTTTTAACTATACCATTATTGCTTTCATCAGCCCCCGTAATACGTTACAGTTTTAAATTTTCCTTTTTTGTTGTGTTTTATAATTCACTAGCTTTTGCCAGCGACTTCGCCCGCGTGGATGTTGAAAATTATCCCACGGGAACCGTACATTTTTCCCGGATAAAAAGTAGTATCCTATGTGCTATTCCAGACTATAATCTATCTCTGTGCCAAATTTCCTAGATCTAGATCCGTTCAGCCGTTCTAGCGTGATTGAGTAACAAACATACAAACTTTCGCATTTACAATATTAGTAGGAAGTAGGATTATTACGTTTGTATTTTTAACGAGGGCGTACGGGCCACACAGTATATTAAGAGGATTGTGAAGTGCCCATAAGCAGCGCGAGTCTTGGAGGCAATTATCTACATTTCATACAATTATTTACATAAATATTGTTACGGGCGATAACGTTTTCACCCCCTTAAATCTTTACGAAATAAGACAATTTTGGTCTCATTACATTCAGTACACCTTAATCTAGGTTTGTACATTTTCATTTTTAGTAATTCAATTAAATTTAATTAAAAAAAATCAAAACGGTCGAGGCAGTTTTTATGTTAAAAATATAGATATTTAGATGCTAGTAACTTATATCGTATGTAATATTTCTTTATAATAAAAACGTACGGACTTAGTTTTTCATTACACCTACATTTCCAAAACTTATGAAAACTAGACTATGTTTACGGGGAAAAAAACGTTATCACTTTTTGTATGAAAATTTACAGCTTCACAATCCTCTTAATACGAACATTACTAAAATACGCTTCGTGCATCCTATTGGTCAAAACGCATGCCTCGGTAGCTCGGGTGATCGTGTCGTGAGCCGTGCTATGCGATTATCGCCTTTAAGGTGAACCACATAGATATCCATTACGCTTTTCTTGCAAAGAGATATCATCAAGCAGGCTAATTTCTACATGACCGAGGAACGTGAGGACATAAAGAACCAAATCATTACTGTTTGCTTGAATGTACACGTCATAGCTAACTAAAATCAATAATATTCATATGAACTGTAAACATATAGTGCGTATTTTTCATGTTTTTGAAGTTATCCTTATCATATATCGATCTTTTCCTGCAAATAACTCTGTAACGTGACGGTTTAGTTAGAACATAGCGCCCTTAGTATTTTTTTGTTTGTATAAGTGTCCCCAATAAATATATATAGGTCTCATAGTGCGCCGCCATTTTGAAAAAAAAAAAACAAAATGGGCGGTATGCCAAGTTCCGAACAAAAATATTCGAACCCCTTTCTTGTTTTATCATAAAATATGTATATCCTATGCTATGACCAGTGATCAGATAATCGGACGCTTATATACCTAAACTTCTTTTCACGAAATAATAATATGGACATTCTGAATAAATAAGTAATCCCGGGTTCTCCGGATTAAACAATTTTGTAGAAACAGCTATCTAAACTTGTGAAATTATGGCAATGGTTATTTTGATTTAGTATCTTTATTTTACTTAAAACAAATGCTATATCAATAAAAAATGATACTGTGCACAATGTGGTCAAGTAGCGGAAATTGATTTATCTATCTAACAGATTAGTGATTGAATCGACTAATTTATTGTATTTTATACGAACTGAAGGGATTCTGAAAGGCATGTCCGTATTATTTTTTCGTGGGAATAAAAGCGAAGTTATATTAGCGCCCGATTATCCGATCACTGGCTATAACTTTCGGTAATACTGTAGCTTCCCATTAGTGCAAGAATTTTCGGAAACGCATCGGTAGTTCCGAAGAATACCCCTAATACAAACTCACAAACTATATCTCTTTATAATATTAGTACATGGTTATTACACAGTTGTTATCCTGTCACAATAAAATCATAAAATTAAAAATACACTACTTTCAAAAATGTTTTTTTTTTTCATTTATAAGGCTAGTATTTTAAGATAATATTGAAATCAAATTTATTCAAAATGTCCATCACCGTTTGCCACACAGGCTTTTAGTCTTCGCGGCCAGTCATCAATCGCAGCACGAACCATATTTATATCTATTTCGGCCACTGCTGTTCTCAGTGAAGACTTCAGACTCTCCAAATTTTTATGAGGCTTATCGCAGACTATCTCCTCCGACACCTGTCATAATTTTGTAATCCAAAGGATCAAAGTCAGAGCTGGAGGAAGACCAATCTTCATGCTTTATCAAGTCGATGTTGTTTAGCTCGAACCACTCCTGGGTGGTTCAGGCCTTGTGCGCCGGTGCGGAATCCTGGGCCTCGAGTCTGCTATTACAATAGTGTCAGAATGGTCTGTCATTGATTTCATAATTGTTGATTTTGACAAGTTTTGTAATCTACTAATATAATGGCGTCATTATGACTTTCCAATCGTCCACCACTCCATTGAAAGAAATGGCTTAAGGTGATATGTAGAAAAAAATGTGGTTTTTCTATTTCGTGTAACTTGTTAAATATGTGGAATAGGGATTTAACATTTTAGTGTATGTTTTCTGACTCTTTAGTCTAGTATCATGTAAAAGGAATACACGATTCAATGAATTTTTCTCGATACAAAAAATTGCAAAGTTATATCTATTTTTTTACTTTATTCGACATCACGGCGTAACGCTTTAGAATTATTAAATGAAATTTACTTTAAAACATAGATAGTTATAATATTAAAGTTTACTCAAAGTAGTTTTAAATTTTATTTATTTATTTTGTTAAAAAAGGAGTAAATTCGTTTTGGCACATACGTCGTTTAATTTCGAGCGCACGCACATTATAGCCTTCTCTTCTTTTGCGTTTCAAAAGTAATTGCATCACTTTCGCTCGCTTACTGGATCACTTCATCGACGACGAATCTATGTCATTTTTTGACAGATCGGTGCTATCGGATTTTCGTGATTTTAATAAATGTTTATATAGTAAAAGCTAGTAAATTGTTAGTTAATTAGTGTAGAAGTGATATATAAAGACTTCTTGTGATTGAACAGTACCTATAAAGTATCGTGTTTCTATTTGTGACGAGTTTTTAATGATTTATAAATAAAAATGGGAAGAAATAGGAAACCAAAACTAAGTAAGTATATAGTTATGTACAATAGTTTCTACTTTATCAGTTATGGGCACGTTCTTGACTGCAATCACTGCCCGATGGAAGACAAAGATGACATCGGATATATACGTAAATAATGAGATGCGCTCGCGAGTTACTTCTTTTGTGATGTTTTTGTTGTTAGATCCTAAATTCCTAACCACTTGACCGGGTTTTATCAATGGACTCATTTTACAGGAAATCAGTATCAATAGCTGATAATAACAAATAATCGAAGTCGCCACCTTCGCTCATAAATTTGGATAATCAGCTACAACCTATCCTCGCCTCGCAAAGTAATAATGGGTAAGCATTCTATTTGCTAGAACAAAATATCCGTTTTAATTTTTGCAAGTTACCTATAATTGTGTATCTAATGAAAAAGGCTAAAATCAAGCTAAAATGTAATTATAAATAATTTTAGGTTAGAAATATGTCAACAATACATCGGTCATACGTCAAGTACAGCCCGCGGCACGTAAGTTGGCAAGAGTCGTTAGATGCGCAGAAGTCATTTTTTAGATCTCTTTGGTCGCGAGCGGGACGCGGGGAATGAGGTAGCATCATTCCGAGCGCGCGATTGGTTGGTCAGTCGACCCTTGTCTCTCGCGTCGCGTCCACGTTCCAATCGCTCCCGAGTACACTTGCGTGCACTAAAATTGTAACATTTGTTTTTGTTGAGCTTTTGTTACAAGTTCTTGTTATTGTTTTGTTTGAATTTTTAAATTTAGATTTTGCCACAAACAAATACGTATTTTACGTAGACATGCCAGAAAAATGGTTTATGATGTTACATATTTTGACGAATTATGCGAACATAAATGTACTGAACTGCTGATTTTTTTTCGCGATTTCAGGTTTGGTCCCATTACCCATAGTAAAAGTTGTTCATAATGATGAGTACAATGACCTCTTAAGAGGTTGTTGGTGTTTTACAAATAACCCTGTATATTTTATTTATTACTCCTAATATACTTCACGAATTCTTCTCCTTTCTTTAACTTTCTTCTAAATAGTTGTTTAAAAATAAATTATGGTAATAACCAAAGAATAATGACAAGCAATAAAAGTGACCAATTTTTTGTTGCAATAAGTGTAGCATGCGCGAACTTACCCCCACTACGGCAAAACCTTGCCAACTTACGTGCCGCGGGCTGTACTATTAATGCGTGTGACAGACTAAGAGCACAAAAAGCAATGGAGTCGCATTTGAATTGCGAAAAAAGGTGAGTTTAGTCGAAATTATTTTTTGATCTTTATTGAAGTATGGATTATTGTGTGTGATTTAATATAATAGTTAATTTTAGTTTTTTTTTTTTAACATTTTAGTTTTCTTTCCAACAAGTGTTGATTTTTTTTTGTGATTTATAAAAGAACAAAAGTTATAAAAAAAAAAAAAATCTGCATGAATTTGATTATGCTAGCTCCACTTGAATGTTGATGAATGTTTTTATTGCAGAAATAAAAGGAAGCAACAACCACTGCCATACGAAATCGAACTTGAAGAAAATGTGAGTTCTCTTATTTTATTTAATATGTACGAGTAGGTACTATGAACTTTCTACTATAGAGCTTGGCATAAATATCATTTTTCCATGTTGAATTATACTTTTTTTCAGGAGTCCAAAACTGCCGACATCAGTAGCCACAGAGTTGTTGATGTAAATTACTTTTTTAATGAATTAGTTAAAATATTGAGTCACGAATCAATGTTCCAATATGGCCTTACCACCATCAAATTAGAATCCGAAAAAGTTTCTGGCCTTACATCTGAGTTTACATTTTCTTGTACACTATGTAAAATAAAGTTTAAAATACAAAACTCAACACACATGTTGAATAAAATGGCGGTGGCCGGGATAATGTCAGCTGGTTGTGTTAACGCTCAACTGAAACAGTTTTCGGCAGCTGTCGATTTACCATCCTTGTCGGAATATAGGTACAAAATCGTACAAGATGAAGTATGTGACGAATTGGAAGTGACGGCATGAGAAGAGACGAGGAAAGCGGCGGAGCGGGAGAAAGAAGCACGATGAGCACCATGATTCTGATAAAAATCTTTGTAGTGAAAATACAAATGAAGAATCAAAAAATATTTGTAACACACGTCTCTGGCATCAGATGAAATATATTTTAATCTACAATGTTGCATCACACTCAAGGATCTAATTGAAAATGTAGACAGCAACATTGTAGAGAATTTTAATGGAGTAGTTGCCAAAGTAGTTGGCGACAAAAGAGTTGACTACGCTCTTAAACGGTCTTATCAGGCAAGATGCGCAGGGGTAGTAGTATCATTAAAAAATATATATATATATTACTTATTTTGCAGTTTCATTATAACTGAAAATTTGATTATTTAATTTAAAGAATATAAAAAATAAAAATACGAGTAATGTTATAGAAAATTGCCCTGATTAAATACGGCGCGCACTAACAAAATTAAAATAATATAAATTTGTATAATTATTTAACCGATTTTTTAAAAAAGGTGTTACTAAGAAGTATAAAATAACAAAAATTGTCTACCTATTGTGATTCTGAAGTAATAGAAATCTATAAACTGTTATGACTTTCAGTTAATACTTTTTAGTTCAAAGCTTCTTTTGAAGACGGTTCAAATTCGGCTATTTTATTTTAAATGTTTTAGTATTCGCCTTTTTTAGTCAAGGCAATTTTCCATAAAATGACTTACTGATATTTTTATTTTTTATTTAATTTGTTGTGTGGAGCTCTGTCATATTTATGTCTATAACTTTGTTAATAAGATTGGCATCTTAATATTTTGTAGGTACACTAAAACCATACTTGCAGTACCTAGATTATACCAGTGAAAGAATTATCAAAATCGGTTCAGTAGTTTACTAGAAAATTGCGAGCATATATGTATATACATAAAACACGAGTTTTTTAAAGTAGGTTATTTTTTGTAAAATTAAAATAATTCATTAATCCTACTAATATTATAAATGTGAAAGTTTGTATGTTTGGATGTTTAGATGTTTGTTACTCAATCACGCAAAAACGGCTGAACGGATTTGGATGAAATTTGGTGTACAGATAGTTTATAACCTAAATTAAGAGATAGGGTATTTTTCATCCCGGTAGAAGGTTCCCGTGGGATAATTTCCGACGTTCACGCGGGCTAAGCCGCGGGCAACATACATACATATATTATTTAAATAAAAAATATTCTTAGTATATGTACCACATTTTTATTATAAGAACACAATTAGACTAAAAGAAATAAGCATTTGTTATATGCCTTCATTACCAAATTATTTTTTATTACATGGTTTACTAAATAAAATAAAAATGGTTGAAAATTAAGTATTTGTATTATTTGTCTACTCCATAATCTCCTATGTGCTAATATTTCAAAAATTCCAAGAAGTGCGTACTCACTTTTCCCGATGCGACCGCGTACTTTGCATTCGCCGCTCCCCGCGCGGGGGGGCTAAGGCACGCCCACCGAGCTACGATTTATTTTCGAGATAGCCCCTTAAAATGGTAATCTCTTACATAATGTTAAAAACAATGTTACTAACCATATTATATGAGTTGGCTCGAAATAAAGTTTATTCTATTCTATTCTATTCTATAATGACAAATGAAAGACTGACGTATGCGGTAATCTGCTAAAATTTGGACAGTTCCTTTGATCAGTACCATGATTCTATTACGAGACCACTGACCTACCAATGATCGATCATTATGAATTTAGCAGATTACGAACTTTTAGCAAAATGACAATGGGATCGTGTTGGAATGACGAATTTATAAAAAATAGCAGACTTGGGGCCCTGTTGAAACGTCCATAGCCGTCCTCGAAAGAGCGTCTGAGGTAAATATTTTACGATAAGATCCAAAACAGTGTCTTGGTAAACTTTCGCACTGGTTTTAACACCTTTATCGCAGAAATGAACTTCAGTCGGGCCAAAATACGAAACTCCCAAGCCCAACCAAATCATCAATGATGAAGGATGGTGGCCATCTTGCACTCGGAGAATGGCATTAGCAGTTTCCGCAGAAATTGTAGCGTACACCCTATCAGATTGTTTGTTGTACTTCTCTTCTACCACAGATCTTAAACCATGGTCCCAGTCGAGTTCTAACATCGCGTCGAGTTGCATTCTCGCGACAAATTTATTTTTCCGTAGATATGGCGTTTTGTTCCATTTTGCAGTGCAAAAATGATAGTAGGAGAAAAACTCTTAAAAATGGAGGTGTTTCGTACCACCGGTAAGTACGATTTTATTTGTTCTCTAATAAAATCTTAGTTAATTTTTTTTTTTTTATTTGTGATGGGTTTGCTCTTGACTCTAGTCTAGGTCAGAGGTGACAAAGACAAAGTCGACGGTGGAGTGAGCTTACCCAGAAGAAGCCTGTTCACTCTCACTTTGAAGAGATTAGGGTTGTATACGTTCGGAAACACAGACGCAGGTAGTGAGTTCCACTCTTTTGCTGTGCGCATTATAAAGACATTTGGAAGCGCTTAGTGCGAATTGGTGGAATAGCAACCAGGTAGGGATGGTAACTGGCAGTGCGTCTAGATGTCCGGTGGTAGAAGGGGGCCGGTGGAATGAGGTCGTGGAGTTCTCGGGCACACTCTCCGAAGTACAATCTGTAGAAGACCGACAAGCAGGCAACCTTGCGGCGATGAGCCAAGCTATGAAGCTTGGCATCCACCAGTTTTACGTCGCCAATGACCCTCTTAGCTCTGCGTTCCACCGAGTCAAGCGCGGCTAGTTGGTACTTAGCTGATCCATCCCAAAGGTGACTGCAATACTCCATGCAGGATCGGACTTGCGCTTTGTAAAGGGTTAAAAGCTGTCCAGGCGTAAAGTTCAATTTACTAATGATTTAATAGAACCTCTAGTTAAAATCAACCTTATGCGATTAAAATACAGTTTCTTTTGGATTGATTGTATTCAATGGTATTCCCTATTTCGTTCTCGAAAGTACTACGTTACTCAATTAGTGATGTGGTCGGGTCGGATGTTAGTTTTACCGATAAAAGAAAATGGTGCCAAATCTCTTGTCACAAATGTCTTAGAGACATAGACTAAAAATCACAGTTTTGACTAAAATTAAGAATTAAAACATAAAACAACAGCCAGTGATAATTATCATAAAACTTTTCATGAAAGTAACGAATAGCTGCATTACCTTTTTTTTTTTAGTTAAATTCAATTCGGGTACACACCTTCCCTTTGCAATCAATTTACATTTTTCCTCAAAGATACCGTCGAAAACGCGGCAGATTTTAATTTATTTAAACACACTTCGCCAGCACAGGTATAATTTTCCATTGTTTACAATAAACTTACTAAATAATTACTTGGACAATCAATCACTTGCGCCGAGAATAACAAACAATATGGCGACAAACTTTGCAATTAAGTTCCGAACTAATACGAACGAATGAATTAGTCGGTCATTTGGCCAATCCGGCTAAAAAAATTCGACCCTCTGCAATCAACAATTAGGCGGCCCTTTTACGGCTTCTCAATTTGGACGGTTTGCAATATAAGCAGTGCTTCTAAAACTAGAACACGCGCACACATTTTCACGCACACAGACACACTTTTGCTGTGTACACGAGACGCGAAATCATACGTTGTATGAAAAATAAGCACGGCGTAGTAATGCTTTTGCCCGCTGCGCCCCTGGCATAGCTGGCGCTTAAATCGCACTGTAAAAACGGGAAGCGAATGTGTGTTCGTGTGAATGGCGAATAAATTAGCGTAATAGCATCTATATGATGATTTTTTTAATATGTACTGTCAACAATTTAATCTCATCTTTATTCCCAAGACTATCTCGGTTAGTAGTAACGCGTCTTTAAAGCTGTGATTGGGCTACTATTGGTATTCATAAAAGTAGAACACGGCTTTAATTTATATGTTAGAAATTATTCAAAATTATTTAAAAAAGTTTGTTGTATGGCCAAGTCGCGTTCTTTGAGTTCGAAGATTAAAAACAGTAGTAATATAATTAAAACGTCTTGGAATATTATTAAGTGAAACGGGAAGGTCTAATAATCGAAGTGCTGACTACAGCCTGTCTATTAATGACAACATAATAAAATCAGACTCACAAGTCGCTGCGGCCTTTGAAAGGACAATGCAAATAATGCCTTGTTTGTTGGACTCAAAAAAAAAAAGTCATTGTGCAGGTATAAGACGGGGGTCAAATTATAGATTGGACATAATATGTCACTCATATTTGTTAAGACGCCAAAAAAATCATCCTGGGAAAAAAGATATGACCAAAAATACATTTTGCTTTTAATAAAATAAAATAAAAATTATTTTTTATTTTTTACGATACTAAAACTGAATACGAGTAGGTACTCGTAAGTAGGTACTTACGACATTTAGAGCCATTGACTACTAAACTCGTACCCATTACAAAAAATATTTTTCAAGATATGTTACCATACAGTGAATATTGAAAATAAATTCTATTATTGTTTAAAAAAAAGAGCTAATGTAACTTTTATAAGCACCTAATGGCGTGGCTACACAGTTATAAACCGCGATTAGTCCGTCTCTTTTCTTAGTATAGCGACGTCCCTTCTTAGTATCGTCGAGCGAGACAACGCACTCACACACAAAAGAGATGTTATTAATCTGTCTCTTTTCTTAGTGTAGCGATGTCTCTTATACGGCACTGGTTCGGCGACATTGGAAGCGCAGTTTACAACTGTGTAGCCACCCCATAAGAAATAATGGAAAGGTTCCTTTAATACTGCCGTTTAGAATAAGCTAATATGTTGGTATGTGTTATCGTTAATGAAAGAAGTAAGACTTTTAAACACATGATTTATTATTTCAATACAATTAGTCAGATATCATAATTATATAAGAAATAGTACTTTTAAACACATGATTCATAATATCAATATAATTAAATATCATAATCAAGTATTTAAGAAGTTCGACTTTTAAATACATTCATTTCGATACAACTGTCACATATTCATCATTGTTGTGAATCACTTCATCTAAATAAAGAGCAGGGCGGTGAATTGAATCCTGGTGCCTGGCCCAAGCCAGATACCATACAACTGACATGATATGAGCACAGATACCAATGGTTCGCCTGTGATATATAAGTGTAATTATTAAGTGTCTAATATTTAAAAATAAATACTTGATATACCTATAAATATAATTATTATCTGTTTAATATTTTATACTCAATTGTTAAAATTAATTAATGAATTTACTAAATATAACAAACTTATTTTTCTATAAATTAAACACTGATTTGAATCAACTGTCGATTGTGAATCATACTTGTTTGTTATCGGGTATAAAAGAGCGGAGCCACAGTGGATCAGTCCAGTTGCTCTTCGATTTTCAAAGCGTTAACATCTAAGGTATGATATTATTCTGATTATTGTTGTTGTTGATGATGTATATTGTATAGGTACTATTTTCATTATTTTATGAATTAAGTAGTTTGATATTATATCTCAATTAATGACCATATTGTTGTTGTAGTTATATTATTGATAATATTGCTAATATGTCAAACCGTATAATGGAATATTCATGTTCTTTTCCTAGCTAATGTTATTATGTTGCTATTATTATGGGTTCTCTTGGACCATTGTCCAAGAGATAGAATTAACTATTTTTGAGATAACGATAATTATAAAGAAATATAAATAATATGTTGATGTAATACTTTATACTGTTTCCATGGAGTTTCTTGTCCGCTCTTCTCCATGATGACCTAGTTTTGTGAACGGACGACTAGCTTTCTGATTAACTACTGACAAGCCTAATTGAAATAATAAATGCCTAGTCTTGTCTTTTTGTGTCTTTGTTATGAAACCCTTTCCGTACACACCATGTTCATGGTACTTTCATACACAGTAAATGACCAATAAACATCCTGACATTTAATGCTTGCTGCTTTGATAATATCTATATATACACTTTTAATGTCTTATTACTTAATTTTATACAGTTGTGGTGTGAGAAAAAATGTTTGCCATTGGGTATCAAGCAAGTCTTACAGTCTTACAAATCGACGATGATAATTCAATTGAAGATCTGATTACTGTTAGATCATTATGTAAATTAAGGATGGACGAGCGATCATTTCGGGACAAGTTAAGTATTGACACGTCTGGGCACTTGGCAAAACAAAAGTAAATTACAATTGTACAAAAAGGGTGTCTAATGTACTTCGAGAGCGAAGTACTTGTCAGTATGGCCGTGATATATAAGTGTAATTATTAAGTGTCTAATATTTAAAAATAAATACTTGATATACCTATAAATATAATTATTATCTGTTTAATATTTTATACTCAATTGTTAAAATTAATTAATGAATTTACTAAATATAACAAACTTATTTTTCTATAAATTAAACACTGATTTGAATCAACTGTCGATTGTGAATCATACTTGTTTGTTATCGGGTATAAAAGAGCGGAGCCACAGTGGATCAGTCCAGTTGCTCTTCGATTTTCAAAGCGTTAACATCTAAGGTATGATATTATTCTGATTATTGTTGTTGTTGATGATGTATATTGTATAGGTACTATTTTCATTATTTTATGAATTAAGTAGTTTGATATTATATCTCAAATATTATGACCATATTGTTGTTGTAGTTATATTATTGATAATATTGCTAAAATGTCAAACCGTATAATGGAATATTCATGTTCTTTTCCTAGCTAATGTTATTATGTTGCTATTATTATGGGTTCTCTTGGACCATTGTCCAAGAGATAGAATTAACTATTTTTGAGATAACGATAATTATAAAGAAATATAAATAATATGTTGATGTAATACTTTATACTGTTTCCATGGAGTTTCTTGTCCGCTCTTCTCCATGATGACCTAGTTTTGTGAACGGACGACTAGCTTTCTGATTAACTACTGACAAGCCTAATTGAAATAATAAATGCCTAGTCTTGTCTTTTTGTGTCTTTGTTATGAAACCCTTTCCGTACACACCATGTTCATGGTACTTTCATACACAGTAAATGACCAATAAACATCCTGACATTTAATGCTTGCTGCTTTGATAATATCTATATATACACTTTTAATGTCTTATTACTTAATTTTATACAGTTGTGGTGTGAGAAAAAATGTTTGCCATTGGGTATCAAGCAAGTCTTACAGTCTTACAAATCGACGATGATAATTCAATTGAAGATCTGATTACTGTTAGATCATTATGTAAATTAAGGATGGACGAGCGATCATTTCGGGACAAGTTAAGTATTGACACGTCTGGGCACTTGGCAAAACAAAAGTAAATTACAATTGTACAAAAAGGGTGTCTAATGTACTTCGAGAGCGAAGTACTTGTCAGTATGGCCGTGATATATAAGTGTAATTATTAAGTGTCTAATATTTAAAAATAAATACTTGATATACCTATAAATATAATTATTATCTGTTTAATATTTTATACTCAATTGTTAAAATTAATTAATGAATTTACTAAATATAACAAACTTATTTTTCTATAAATTAAACACTGATTTGAATCAACTGTCGATTGTGAATCATACTTGTTTGTTATCGGGTATAAAAGAGCGGAGCCACAGTGGATCAGTCCAGTTGCTCTTCGATTTTCAAAGCGTTAACATCTAAGGTATGATATTATTCTGATTATTGTTGTTGTTGATGATGTATATTGTATAGGTACTATTTTCATTATTTTATGAATTAAGTAGTTTGATATTATATCTCAAATATTATGACCATATTGTTGTTGTAGTTATATTATTGATAATATTGCTAAAATGTCAAACCATATAATGGAATATTCATGTTCTTTTCCTAGCTAATGTTATTATGTTGCTATTATTATGGGTTCTCTTGGACCATTGTCCAAGAGATAGAATTAACTATTTTTGAGATAACGATAATTATAAAGAAATATAAATAATATGTTGATGTAATACTTTATACTGTTTCCATGGAGTTTCTTGTCCGCTCTTCTCCATGATGACCTAGTTTTGTGAACGGACGACTAGCTTTCTGATTAACTACTGACAAGCCTAATTGAAATAATAAATGCCTAGTCTTGTCTTTTTGTGTCTTTGTTATGAAACCCTTTCCGTACACACCATATTCATGGTACTTTCATACACAGTAAATGACCAATAAACATCCTGACATTTAATGCTTGCTGCTTTGATAATATCTATATATACACTTTTAATGTCTTATTATTTAATTATCTAACACCTGCATGTAAAACAAAGCGCTAATGAAAACTGGTAATAGTAATTAAACCTGCACCTAGGTATCTCGGACTCTCGGTTCGGTTAACAAAAGTGTAACAGCAATGATTTATTTCAATACAAACAGGATATGTGAGAATAATAAGGATTTATTTCATATAATTATGTGTACATTTTGAAAACATATTCATGGACCTCTATTTTTTTTCCCAGGGCCAATTTACCCGACGTAGAAATAAAAGTTGATCGTATTTACAGGATCTACAAATTAGGGTATGTCTGAGCTCTGCACAGTTACGATTTGCCCTACCTCATAAAGGATAATCATGATATAGTTTTGTTTGCGGATGATACTTCACTTTTGTTTAAACTTAAACGTCAGCAGCTGGTTACTGACGATGTAAACAGAGCGATCTCAAAAGTAGTTCACTGGTTCAATGTTAATAATTTACTCCTTAATGAAAAAAAAACCAAATGCATTAAGTTTACGCTACCTCACGTTAGGCAGGTGAAAACTAACGTGGCGTAGGATTAAAGGGCGAAGAATTGAATCCTGAAGATAGCACAGTATTCTTGGGCTTAACTTTGGATGCTAAGCTTCAGTGGGGCCCACATATAGATAAATTGTCAAAAAGCTAAGCTCCGCAGCATACGCTGTTAGGAAAATTCGTAATTTAACCAACATAGAGACAGCCCGTTTAGTGTACTTTAGTTATTTTCATAGTGTAATGTCGTACGGTATTCTGTTGTGGGGAAATGCAGCCGACATTCAGACTATCTTTGTTTTGCAGAAAAGAGCTGTTCGATGCATTTATAAATTAAGTCCGAGACAATCCCTCAGAGAGAAATTGAAGGAGATTAATATATGTAATGACTTTGCCTTCTCAGTACATTTTTGAAAATCTTTTATATGCCCATAAAAACATTAAATTGTTTAAAAAATACAGTGATATCCACAATATAAATACTAGGAACAAACACAAATTTGTTGTACCTCCAACAAGGCTCAAGAAAATAGGTGGCTCAGTCAGGTGTCAATGTATACGCTTTTATAATAACGCTTTTGTGAATGTGAAGACTATGTAGGTCATTGCCTTTTTTGTTTGTTTTATTTTTTCTCTCGGTTATTTTTAATCATGGTCGGGCAGTTTGAGTAATTTATATGGCCTACCCCAATGTCCTTTCTTTGGTATTGTTCATCGAATCGTTGAGCTCCTTAAGTTCTGAGCTGAGCGGCGCGATTACTGACAAATGCGTGCACTGACTGGACGTGGTCTCAATCTGTGTGGTTCTTTCCTCAAAAGACCATTTCAGACACCAATCTACATGGTCTTCACATGAAGGGACCAAGATTATGTCTGGACTTTATAAGAGACTGTGACCTCTGAGTTTGTTTCGGCCTTTCTTCTCAGAGTAGTCAGATAGGAAACGCCGACCTCATATAGTTAAAAAAAAAAAACATGATTGACTTGTAAAAGTGTTTGTACAAACCTACTGACAGAAATAAAAATCATTTATCATATTAATTTTTTTTTAACTACAGTTATTTATCATTTAAAATTAGAGGGGCATGTATGTATGGCACTACATGGTATGCAGTGCTCAGTGGCGTGCACAGAGATTTCAGACAGGGTATGCTAGGACTACCTACCCTACCTGAGTTTTACCACAGAAGCCTTTGGCTTCGCATGATGTTTGTTTGCGACCACTATGAATATTTAAATAAGTGACACTTGTATGATATGCAAAGTGGCATTTAAAAAGGCCGTGGGATGTTTATTTTGTTTTCTTTGCGCAAATGAATTTAAATTCTAAATAAATTACTACTTTAATGTTAACTGATTACTTTCTACAAGTTAATGTTTATAAATCTATCTCTATAATTTCAGATAGTTTGCAAAACGTCGTCGTAAAAACTGCTACATCGTTTTACTAAAAGTTCTTTTCCAATTGCAATCATAGACAAATCTGTGAGTCTGTTTTGGCCCTGTGTGTTTCGTAAATATGTATGAATTCGTTTGAGACTAGAAAATGATAGTTCGGTCGAAGCGCTACTGAATTTTGATTTAATAACCGACGCAACACTAGAAATTAAATCATTTTGGGTCCTATTCGATAAACCCGTGAATGAGCTACCCGATGTTGATTGTAAGTGGGTTTCCCCATCATATTTAGCTAACAAATCTACAATTTCTAGAAAATTGCCTTTATTAAAAGACAAGCTGGATTCGTCATGCCCACGGAATGCTAATTCTTGTTTACCAAGAAAACAAACTACATCAATTAACCGTTTGAAAATATTTCTATTTCTCTCAACTTTCGCGTTTGCCTTTCAATATCTAACTTAAACTGGCTTTTCAAACTAGTCTCTATTCTACCTTTACCAAAAGTTTGGAACTTCAAGCAGGATTCCAGACGTTTTTCTGAAGAATCGGGTTTAGCAACCGTTTTGTGAAAATTATTTAGATCTGAATATCCGTAGGTTCAAACATTCTTTTTATCTTGGTTTGTAAACAAAATGCAAGGGAAACAGTACAATATGTTTGTGAGTACATACACAACCTGTTATAATTATCATAAAACTTTTCATGAAAGTAACGAATAGCTGCATTACCTTTTTTTTGAGTTATGTTAATCCGGGTACACACCTTCCCTTTACAATCAATTGAAATTTTTCCTCGAAAGATAACGTCGAAAACGCGGCAGATTTTAATTTATTTAAACACAATTCGCCAGCACAGGACTCACAGGTATAATTTTCCATTTTTTACAATAAACTTACTAAATAATTACTTAGACAATCAATCACTTGCGCCGAAAATAACAAATAAACATACAATATGGCGACGAACTTTGCAATTACGTTCCGAACTAATACGAACGAATGAATTAGTCGGTCATTTGGCCAATCCGACTAAAAAAAGTCGACCCTCTGCAATCAACAATTAGGCGTACTTTTACGGCTTCTCAATTTGGACGGTTTGCAATATAAGCAGTGCTTCTAAAACTCCAACACACGCACACGTTTTCACGCACACAGACGCACTTTTGCTGTGTACTACACGAGTCGCGAAATCTTGCGTTGTATGAAAAATAAGCACGGCGTAGTAATGCTTTTGCCCGCTGCGCCTGGCATAGCTGGCGCTTAAATCGCACTCTAAATACGGGAAGCGAATGTGTGTTCGTGTGAATGGTGAATAAGTTAGATTAATCTTTTTTTTTGAACTATAGTTATTTATCATTTCAAATTAGAGGGGCATGTACCTATGTCTGGCACTACAGGGTATGCAGTGCTTATTTGCATGTATGGAGTGCACGCCACTGGCAGTGCTTATTTACATGTATGGAGTGCACGCCACTGCTGTGGATATCTTTAGATGAAACAACTGATTATTTAGGTCGATATATTGTGCATTTTCTTATCATACCTTTAAATGAGGTAACAAATAAACCTTTTCAGATAGTGTGCAAAATGTTAGAAGTTGTAAATGGTGATACAATAGCTCAATTTGTGATAGGTTGCTTACAAAATATGTGGGGAGATTCTTAGGAATCCAAAGTAGGAGATGTTTTAGTCTTGGTTTCTGATAGCGTTAAATATATTAATATTACGAGGGCGGGTCAATAAGTCCGTGACTTTTTGAATTTCTGACCTCTTTACTGAAAAAGCAACATTACTCCTGTCAACAGGCATCTGTCATTTGACTCCTGTCAAAATTTGAACTTGCTGCGTCAGTTAGTTTGTGTTTGACAGCTATCTTTATCAGACTACCCAGTAATTTGAGGAAAAAATGGAAAAGAGTGAATTTCGTGTGCTTATTAAGCATTATTTTTTGCGAAAAAAAACCATTACCGAGACCAAGGCTAAGCTTGATAAATACTATGGGGACTCTGCACCATCGATTTCAATGGTAAAAAAGTGGTTTATTGAATTTCGTTGTGGCCGTACAAGCACTGAAGATGCCGCACGTCCTGGACGCCCAGTTGAGATCTCTTCACCCGAAACAATCGAAAAAATTCACGATATGGTGTTGGCCGACCGAAGATTGAAAGTGCAAGAGATTGTGGAAGCCGTAGGGATCTCGCATGGCTCAGTGGTTTCAATTTTGAATGATCACTTGGGCATGAGAAAGCTTTCCGCAAGATGGGTGCCGCGTTTGCTCACAGTCGACCACAAACGCAATCGTGTAACAACTTCACAGGAAGGTTTGGCGTTGTTTAATCGCAATATGGAGGAGTTTTTGCGCCGTTTTGTAACCGTGGATGAAACATGGATCCATCACAACACACCAGAGACCAAACAACAGTCAAAACAGTGGGTTTCTAAGGGTGAATCGGCGCCAAAGAAGGCCAAGGTGGGTTTGTCAGCCAATAAAGTTATGGCGACTGTTTATTGGGATGCACGCGGGATAATCCACATTGACTACCTTCAAAAGGAAAGAACAATCAATGGGGAATATTATGCCAACTTATTGGACCGATTCAATGACGATTTGAAAAAAAACCGACCTCATTTGGCCAAGAAAAAAGTTCTTTTCCACCAAGACAATGCAAGGGTGCACACATGTGCAGTTGCCATGGCAAAAATCCATGAATTGGGCTATGAATTGCTCCCTCATCCGCCCTATTCTCCAGATTTGGCTCCGAGTGACTACTTCTTGTTCCCAAACCTGAAGAAATGGCTTGGTGGAAAAAGATTTGACTCCAATGATGAAGTCATCTCGCAAACAAAGGCCTATTTTGAGGACCTCGACAAATCATATTTTTTGGAAGGGATAAAAAAATTGGAGAAGCGTTGGACAAAGTGTATAGAGCTCAAGGGAGACTAGGTTGAAAAATAAAATGATTTATTTATCAAAAAATCTGTGTTTTATTCCAAAAGTCACGGACTTATTGACCCGCCCTCGTATATGTTAAAAGCAGGACGTATTTAAAAGAATTATTTATCAAAGATGAAACATGTCACATGTTTAGCACACGCTCTTAACCGCATTGCAGAACAAATCCGTGCAGAGTATTCAGATGTTGATATGTTGATATCAAACGTAAAAAAAAATATTTTTTAAAGCTCCTAACAGAGTAAAACTGTTAAGGGAAAAGTTTCCCAACATCCCAATGCCACCGGAACCAGTCATCATAAGGTGGGGTACATGGCTAGATTCTTATTATGCCAAATATTATCAAGAAATTAAAACAATTAAGTATTAGACTTTTTCGAAGCTCTGATGCTTTATCTATCAGGCATGCTAAATCAGTATTGAACAAAGACAATTTAAAAACTGATTTAAATTATATTGACGAATACTATAAAATAATTCAAATTTCATGAAAGGCTTTACAAAAATGTAATTTAACTTTGACTGAATCTTTCCATATACACAGTCTGGCCATAAATACTGTAAAAATAAGAAAGATTTTACATTTGAATTTGGAATCTGTCATTTTTATACGATTGTTCATAGACTTTTTTAATTTTGGCGCCAATACATTGTACAATATTTTGCGATATTAAAATGGAGTGGGGTGATAAAAAGAACCGAATCGCTGTGATTGCATTACACAAAGTTGGTATGGAGCCAAATGCAATTTTTAAAACTCTCCATACGCTTGGTATTAGTCAAATGTTTGTGTACCGGGCTATTAATACGTACAATGAGACCTCCTCTGTTTGTGACAGAAAAAGATCTGGCCGTCCACGTAGTGTTCGTACGTACGAAAAAGGTGGTCAAAGCAGTAAGGGAAAAAATTCGAAGAAATCCTGTCCGAAAGCAAAAGATTTTATCTCCGGAGATGAAGATAGCACCCAGAACCATGTCGCGTATTTTAAAAGACGACATAGGACTTGCAGTCTATAAGAGACGCACTGGTCATTTTTTAACTGATAATTTAAAAAAGAATAGGGAGGTAAAATCGAAACAACTACTGAAGCGGTACGCAAAGGGAGGTCACAGAAAAATTTTGTATACGGATGAGAAAATCTTTACAATTGAGCAACATTTTAACAAACAAAATGACCGTATTTATGCTCAAAGCTCTAAGGAAGCTTACCAATTAGTCGAGAGAGTGCAACGTGGGCATTATACGACTTCAGTGATGGTTTGGTGGGGTGTTAGCTATGAAGGAGTGACTGAGCCATATTTTTGTGAAAAAGGTATCAAAACATCGGCACAAGTGTATTAAGATACCATTCTTGAGAAGGTAGTTAAGCCCCTTAACAACACCATGTTCAATAACCAAGTATGGTCCTTCCAACAAGACTAGGCGCCGGGTCATAAAGCTCGGTCCACGCAGTCTTGGTTGGTGTGAACGTTTCGGACTTCATCAGAGCTGAAGACTGGCCGTCACGCGCACGCGCTCGCGCATGCGCGTGTAACAGTATATAAGGAGATGTATGTTACTAACTCAAGCGCTGACTCAATAAACATGGTTCATCTTAAGCGTTCACTATGTAGGACACGTCTTTTATTTATAAGTACAATACCTAGCATACATAGATGCTACAATACTTAACGTACGTAACCGTACAGATGTATTAAGAGACATTTGCGAAGATATTGAAAAAGGATTAAATCAATTGTCATACTACAAATATGTACCTCTAACTTCTGTTGATGTCAAAGGTCTTTCTCTACATATAAATGGATTTTAAGTTTAGAAAGGGACTACCGAAATGACGACTATTTAAAAAAAGAGGACATGTTGCGCCGACCCCAAATAAACAAGGATAAGGGCAGGAGAATGATGATCATAATTATGAAGATTTAATTATGATAGCGATTGGAACATACCACCCAAGCTCGTTCATTATGCAGTGAACCTATAAATGCAATAGGTATATATGAAATAGAATCATGTTTTGTTTTTTTTTAATTTTTTATTTAGGCTGTGCCGTGTGCGTTGTCTGTCAGTGAATTTAAGATTTTTAAATGGTTATCATAATTGAGAACTCATCTTTAGTGTTTACAGACGTTACTTAGTAAACAGACTCCAGATTCCTGTGGTTTTAAAATGATATTTTTCTATTGTTATTTTTTGGCAAATTTCCTTCCAAATTTGACATAAAACATAAACCAACTGTTTAAATACTTAACACTTTCGCTGCCAGTCCCGCGAATAAGCGCGGTGCGGGGTGAGCGCGGGGTGCCGGCCCCGCTAATATGCGGAGTAGCGCCACTCAGTTTCTATGAATTAGTACGCGCCCGGCACTGACGGGCACTGTGCTTGGCAACACGTTTGTAGGCTGGCACTGAACAGTTTAACCGGTGTGAAAGTTGGTGAACACAGTCCTTATTTATATAATTAAACTTTTTATGTGACGCACAAAAAATACGCATATACATCATCACTAGGGACTGTGGGGAGCCATTTCTTAATCGCCAAAGATAGTAAATACATCAGAACGTAAACGTCGAAAATCGTCACAATCCAAAATTCTGGGTCTATCCCAGGATCCCGGGATTGGCTGTTTATAATCCCGTAATCCTGGGACTTGAAATAAGGCCTGGATCGAATTCTATAGATAGGAAACACTGGACTCATTTAGTTTTTAATTATTAACTAGCTGTTGCCCGCGACTTCGTCTGCGATCCAGGATGAATAGTAGCCTATGTCCTTCTCCAGTTCATGGTCGGGTAGACCAAATTTCATCCAAATCCGTTCAGCCGTTTTAGCGTGAAAGGGTAATAAACACTAGCATTTATAATATTAGTTAGGATAGTTAGACGGATGAAAAACCGATCTATCGACACTCTAGACTCACAAAATGTATTAGGTACTTAATTTAAAAACACAAACTCTTAACACACTACTAAAGTTTCTATAATAATATAATTCAATCATGATTCGGAAAACACGTGGCGCCATCTAGTATTATTAAGGCGATACCAAAATACGTTGAGGGGTTTTTCGTAACCATTTATTTCACTATTACAGAATGTATAGATTTAATTTTTGGATATATGTTTATTGACTATTTGATCAATACTCGGACTGAAGGAAAACACGATTGGGTTAAATTTCCTCGATAGAATTTAATTCCGAAAATACCTCTACTTTTTTATATTGTTTTCTGTAATTCTAAAATCCTAAGTAATTTCATAGCAAAATTGCATTCAAAATGTGCGTATTACTCGTAGATAGCTGAAAACTCTGGCTGAACAAATTTTTGATAGCTAGCTTAATTTATTTTAAACAATTTTTATTTGGTTTGGCGCTTTTATTTTGGTTCCAGCGCATTGTTGCGCTCTCTTTTTTTCGCATGTGGATATAATTGTCTCTGTCACTTTCTTATTACCACTAAGTTAGCTTTGTACGTACCTATCGCCTAAAGAACGTTATTGTTGTTTTCCTCGGGAAAAGTACTTTTTTCGGGATGAAAGGTACCATATGGCTCGTGGCTAAGTAGCAACAGTCGCACGGGTCGATCCATCAGGTTAAGCTACGCTTGCCGAGGTTGGTCTGTGGATGGGTGACCATCTTTTCATACTGAGGCTCCTCCGTGCCTCGGAAAGCACGTTAAGCTGTTGGTCCCGACCGTCATTCGAGGATCTTTGACAGTCGTTACGGGTCGTCAGAAGCCCGAAAGTCTGACAGTCTTACCAAGGGGTATCCTATTACCCAGTAAACTGGGTCGTGGAGGTCAGATAGGCAGTTGCTCCATGTAAAATACTGGTATTCAGCTGCATCCGGTTAGACTGGAAGCCGACCCCAACATAGTTGGGAAAAGGCTAGGCAGAATGATTTGATTGAAAGGTACCATATGTTCGTTTCTATACACCTGACAACGTATATGAAAAATTTCAGGTTGATCGGTGCAGTGGTTTAGGCGTGAAAAGGTAACAAACAAACTTACTTCGCATTTATAATATCAAGGCAGGATAACATGTGTGTTCTCCTACCTACCTAAACCTACTCACAGCGATAAATATCATTTATTGGTCACACACACGCACACGCAGACTAGCGCACGCGCACACATACACCACGCCCTGCTGTATAGACAGCACACATAGCAAAGCTGAAGATTTACACTGACAGGAAGAATATTGAGGGTAAATAATCACATTAATAATTCAATTGTAAAATTTTCTCCATCAAGATTTTTTACATACATACATAAACCAACGCCTTCTTCCCATGGGGGTTGGCAGAAACTACAGAACGCCACCTGCTACTATCCTTACATACTCCTTTTGCCTCATTTACATTAATAATTTTTTTGTGTTTTAAACTTGGATTTTTGAGATGGGACAGTTAGGGGAGGTAACTTAACCATTCTAGCTACAGGAAAACCGTCTAAAGACTGTACTTAACTCTTGAGAAATTCTAATCTACATTCAGATTTTGAAAAAAAAAATGAAATCATTCCTGTTTCTAAAAAGGATCAAAAAGCTCGATCCGACCAACAAATGTTTGAGTACTAGACAAGTCAGAAATGTCATAACCCTTTTCACAAACTTTTGTAGGAAATGAGACTCCAACTTACTTTTTAAGGTTCCGTACCTCAAAAGGAAAAAACGGAACCCTTATAGGATCACTTGTGTATCTGTCTGTCTGTCACAGCCAATTTGCTCCGAATCTAATGGACCATTACGTTTTATACACATATGAATTTCTGTGACCCAAACACGGACACGCAACATATATAAATGATTTTTTAATAAGGAGGTCAATTTTGGGGGGCAAATAAGAAAATTTAAAAAAAAGTTTTGCAAACTGTACACAGTGACATAGCTAATGAAAGGGCTTACTGTGAGGGTCTCAAATATATATTTTTTTATAATTTTAAAATAAACTGTTTTAAAGTTATTTAACAAAATAGACAATGTCTCCGAAACTATTGAGCCTAAAATTTTGAAAAAATTTACAGAAAATAGTTCAATACCTATAGATTACAGGAAATCTTATAATGGTCTATGGTCTTAAACTGACATGGAAAATCTCTCAATATTGTGTGTACAAACTTACATTTGCAGTTGATACCAACTGCAGAGAGATCATGTTTTTCAACTACAATGTTAAGTTTGTTCTTGGGATAAATTCATCCCAACAACGGAAACCTTGATTGTGCATGGTCTGACATGCACTTGGCCAGTTTTTTGTTATGGATATACTGGCCGGAAAGTGTCATAAGACTATTTTCCTGCCTTTTTTCAATATCTAAAATGCAGGCTAGATTGGTGCAGAGCAGGAAAACAGTCTTAAAAGACTTTCCGGCCAGTCTATCCATAAAAAAAAGTACCTAAGTTTAATTCTCATTTCCTACAAACTGTATGGGAAAAGGGTTATGCAAATTCTGACTTATCTAGTACTCAATCATCCGTTGGTCTGATCGAGCATAGGTATGGAACTTGACAGGCACAACAACAATATTTGAAGTGCAGTGTTGTAGCTCTTTACTATCCTATTGCTTTTTTATTGCGAATTTTGCGTCACATTCAAACGAGTTGTTGGTTGGGGAACTTAAAATGAGAATTATTGATTATCAACCACTGTTTTAACGCGGTAAATTCTGTTAGGTTACTAATGTAATCCAAGCTCTTTCTCGCTCCATTCCATCCGATTTCTAACTATCAATGCACAGCGTACGTAATCAATCAAGTAGGCGAAGACTGGCCTTTGACCCCTGGATCAAACTTCAAATTGATAATCCAATAATCCAGGTAAGTTCGTAATTTTATGTTGTTTTCTTTATTGCTGCGATATTATTATTTAAAACGACTCAACAAGTGATCACTTGATAAGCCAGCCAGGAGATAGAGATCAAAAGATAATAACTTACCCTTCAGTTGAGGCTGTAACTATTGCCACTTTTCCTTTAAACCTACCACTATGTGCTTCTCGGGCACTTATATTACACGGGTTCAGCTTAATCAAATTATTTGGCTTTGACATCATTTTGATTGTTTGAAACATACCTAATAAAGTTTCGTGTCTATGCAGTAAGCTCACCCCTAAATAAAGTACTAAAACACACACTACAGAACGTTTTCGTGCGTGATGAACTGTTGAGTGTTGGTGTTGAATTGTTGATTGTGTAGGTAATGAGGTAATCTTGAAAAAAAAATTTATCTGCGTCAGATTATAAGGAATAAGATAAAAATACAAAGTGATAAAAAAAGATAAATAGATAAATAGGTAGGCAAAGAGTTAAAACAGTCTATCTAATAAATAGGGAGTAAATAAGTACTCAGCACGCTAATTAGAATTACGTAACACAGTAACACACTATCGATCGGAATCTGAATCATTTTGAAGCAAATTGCTAATCCATTGCTTCATATGTTCGAAAAATTTGTTTTCTCAACACCGTACATAACGCCATGAATCAACATTCAAAACAAAAAAAAAGTCTTTGGTCATAGAGTACATTATTTGATGTTGGTGAACTGTCAAAGTGATTCAGATTCCGATTTGTAATGTGTTACGCAATGGGGCTGGCAACTGTCAAAATGGCGCTAGCGTAGATCGCTCCCAAAACAGTGGTGTTTTTGTACTATTAATAATAGGTTGGCGCAAAAGTTTCTTCGCATTTTTTAAGAAAATTCAAAACATTTTTTTTAATATAGTTTATTTACATTTAACTAAAGTATGTAGGTACCATTTTGTTCGATAACTTTTTGCCATCTGTATCTGGCTGGTTTTGGTATCATTAAAAGTTTAAATTTTAAAGAACATAATTCCAAATTCAAATTAGGAAAATGTGTGATTTTCATTTGTTTTTCGTACCGTCAAGATGAGTGAATCTAATGAAGAAATTCGATACATTTTAAAATTTTACTACAAAAAAGGTAAAAATTCAACGCAAGCCGCGAAAAAAAATTGCGATGTTTATGGACCTAGTGTAGTGTCTGTGAGAGGAGCACAAATTTGGTTTAAGCGTTTTCAATCCGGAAATTTTGATGTCAAAGATGCACGTCGCGCTGGTCGTCCTATTACGGATAAAATGGATGCCATTTTAGAAAAAGTGGAGCAAGATCGGAACATCACGCTAGAACCCATAGAAGCCGAGCAAAAATAATATTTTGCAGAAATTAGGAACTGAACCTCGGCTAAAAGATGCGTGATTGTGATAAACTAAACATGATTGCACACTTAATGTCATATTTAACAACGTGTCCTAGGCAACAATACGCAGTGTGAATAAACTGCCATCATCATTAGACCATAAACATTAAAAGTGTCTAGAGATCAAGCGCGTTTTTGCTAGTTACTAAAAATCAGCTTTTTAAATTATATTTGTTGTAACTCCTATGGATATTTTTAGTAAATTTCGTCATTTGAAAAGGGAATACTATTTGAATGACGGTCAAAAGATGAAAATTTTATTATTCCTATATAATCCAGCAACGGGTTGAGGCCAATTCAGTAAAATTTCTGCCATCGTTTTGAGTAGTCTCAATACAAAAGAACGTTATTATGGAGACAAGATGTCATTTGAGGCGAGAAGAAATGATCAGAGCTGTGGGAATGTTGGAAGCTGGTTCTCGGAAACGTGCTGTGGCAATCACTCTGGGCACTACGCATAGTTTTAGAAACTGACTTTGGACACATTACCGCATCACTGGCAGCGTGGCAGAGCGATATGGAGGACGAGCTCGCATCACCACACGCAGACAAGATCGTGACATACAAATTACTGCTGGACGAACTCGGACGATGATGTTGGTTACGAGGCTTCATAGCTCTTCAGGGATGTTAATTAGCGATTAAACCATAAGAAATCGCTGATATGAAGTCAATCTTCGTTCCCGAAGACCGCTACGTGTACCACCTATTGAGCCCCGCAATCGCATATCCCGTTTACATTGGGCTCGTGAACACAGAAACTGGGCACAAGAAGAGTGGCTTTTTGTGTGTTTTTATGACGAATCTCGCTTTGGTATGAGGCCAGATACTAGACGTACACCGTATTGGAAGACCTCTGGATGCTATATACGTTTAAAGTCATGCCAGAAAGTCCATGCATAAAGTGATGGAACCATCATGATATGGGCGGGTATTTGGATCGGCAGAAGAACCGAACTGATTTGGATCAGAGGCAATCTCAATGCACAGACTTACGCTGAAACGATTGTATCAGATGTTGTTATTCCGTTGCAGACCAGGCATATCAGTAGTTACGACGTAGCTGAAGAACTGGAAATTGACCACAAAACAGTTTTGGCGCATTTGAAAAAACGGGGTACACAAAAAAGCTCGACATTTGGGTACCTCACGAGCTCACTGAAAGAAACCTAATGAACCGTGTACTCATTTGTGATTCTTTATTACGACGTAATGAAACCGAACCATTTTTGAAGAAGCTGATAACTGGTGATGAAAAGTGGATCACGTATGACAAGAACGTGCGAAAAAGGTCGTGGTCAAAGGCCGGTCAGGCTTCACAGACTGTGGCGAAACCCGGGTTAACTCGCAACAAGGTGATACTGTGTGTGTGGTGGGATTGGAAGGGCATTATTCATTATGAGCTGTTACCACCAGGCAGGACCATCGATTCTGAACTCTACTGCGAACAACTGATGAGATTAAAGCAAGAAGTTGAGAGAAAGCGGCCGGAATTAATCAACAGAAGGGGTGTGGTTCATCATGATAACGCTAGACCTCACACATCTTTAGCCACTCAGCAAAGATTAAGAGAGTTTGGCTGGGAGGTGTTAATGCATCCGCCGTATAGTCCAGACCTTGCACCTTCAGATTTCCACCTGTTTCGGTCTCTTCAGAATTCTTTAGGCAGTGTCAGGTTAACATCACGAGAGGACTGCCAAAACCACTTGTCGCGGTATTTTGACCAGAAGTCCCATTTCTATAGCAATGGGATCATGTCCCTACCTACCTACTAATAGCCAAAGAGATTTTATTACAAGTTCATACATACTATAATGCGAAAAGACTTTTTCCCCAACCTAATATATATTTTTTATGTATTGTATTGAAATCAGGTGCTAAGTCCGGGGAATATGGAGGGTGGGGTATATTATTAAGCTCCAATAGTTTTAGCCTGGTACTCTTAGCAATATGCGGCCGGGCATTGTCGTGCAGGAAAAATATTTTGTCGTGTTGTGGACGTTTGCGATGGATGTCAAGCTTCAGTTTTTCGAGTTGATCACAATATACTGTTGCTGTAATCGTAGTATTAGTAGGAAGGAATTCCCAGCTTATTACTCCATGTATATCCCACCAGACAGAAAGCATTACCTTGCGAGGATGAAGATCCCCTTTTGACGTTGGTTTTCCCTGTTCTTTACATCCCAGCCACTGGCGCTTGCGTGTGTGATTAACATAGAAAACCCACTTTTCATCTTCAGTGACAAGATGATCTAACCAATTCAATGTGCGGCGGAAAGATAAAAGTTGTACACAAATCTCAGCTCGGTAGGTCAGCTGATCTTTACTTAATTGATGGGGTACCCAAACACTATATTTGTAAGCCTTTCCCAAGCCATGTAAATGATTTTCTATGGTGCCATGAGAGCACTCGAGCTGAACAGCCAAATCGCGTGTAGTTCTTCGAGGGTCTTCTTCGATTTATAGTTTTAATTTATCGATATCTATTTCCACGGGGCGCCCAGACCTTGGTTGATCGGTTAAGGAAAAATCGTTATTGCGGAACCGTTGGAACCAGCGCTTTGCTGTTGCTTCGGAGACTGCATCGTGAGCTATCCTTTGACATTTATTACGTGTAGCTTCTGCAGCAGAATGCCCAGATTGAAACTCATATAATAAACAATGTCGTACGTGGGTTTTAATATCACTCATTTCTTTGTGAACTTTAACGTACTAACAGCCAAACTATCAATAACGCGCATGAGCGCGACTCGCACTTTATATACCCTCTGCTACAGAACGTTCTCGAACCTTTCCGAAAATTCTAGAAATTATAAACTAAAACGCTCATTACTTATTAGCCAACCCGATATAATACCTACCTACTAATGATTGTTGGACACATCAATTTATTGATATTTCTTTCTGTTTATCCTAAAGAATTCTTTCTGCCCAGAAACTCTTATTAATTACTATTAATTTCTTTTTTTTGTTATTTTGTTAAGCATGTAACCAAGTTATTGCATCTTATAACTGTACTAAAAGGCCGTTAGCCATACCGTAGCGGCTTTTTAGTGAAGTACTTAATTCCTTTCAAAATTTTAACCTTCATAATGTTTATTTTTGTTCAGAAATACTTACTTAACTAAATAACTGCTTTATAGCCATGACAGTCGCTTCGATTTAAACAATAAATTTCCTAACGAGTGGTTACGGGGCTTTAGATGCATATAAGCTATTTTTTTTTTTTTTTTTTTCTTTTGGCTTCGCACGGTTTGTGCATTTAGCCAATGTCAACATTTAAGCTAATTGTTGCCATTGTTGTATTGTATGTAACTTTTGTAAAATCTTAACTACTTTACATAAGGTGACTAAAAATATTTCGCTT
Organism: Dicycla oo; assembly: GCA_948252095.1. Taxonomy (NCBI): domain Eukaryota; kingdom Metazoa; phylum Arthropoda; class Insecta; order Lepidoptera; family Noctuidae; genus Dicycla; species Dicycla oo. The sequence goes on along the minus strand of OX411720.1, from coordinate 14,464,198 downwards.
GTGTTTAACTTCTTTATAGTTTCGCATTCATATGGGAATATGTAAGAAATTAAAGACATGTTGTTTTAAAATCAAAAGTATATTTCCAAATTTAAAAGTTAATTGAAAGGTTATACCTGAACATAATTTTAATAGGCAATAATCAACGAATAACTAATTAATATCTTACAGATCATGAGATCAATATTTGGCATATAAATTATCAACAATTGTGATTTACAATTAATGGAAAACTTTTTACTAAAGGTTACATTATATCAGTCATGTAGTTTCAATTTCAGTCTTAATTTATTTTTATATTATCAGTAGGTATCACAAATAAAAGTAATAAAATAGTAAAAATGCGCTCTAAAAATAATAAAACATACAAACATAAACAATTCTAAAAGCACTTTTCAAGAGGACATACAAATAAAATGTATCAAATCTTAATCCTACTAATAATATAAATTAACTTTAGGTCGGGAATGATCCTACGGGAAAGTACTACTAGGAAAAAAAGCATCATTATATCCTAACCCAGGTCATGATCTACCTGTGTGCCAAATTTCATCTAAATCCGTTAAGCCGTTAAGGCGTGAAAAGGTAACAGACAGAGTCACTTTCGTATTATAAGTATTTTGTAGATATTATAATTATTAAGTATGAATTTAAAAGTTTGATGTTTATGAGTTATGTTTGTTCATCAATCATACCTCAACGGCTGATTGGATTTAATTAAAATTTGGCATACTGGTAGATCATCATTTTATTTTATTTTATTTTATTTCTTCAAGATAACAAACAATTGCGCAATGCATAATATTTAGATACAGATATTTTATAAAACACTTAAGTAGGTAATCCCGCAACCAGCATCGTTATCCACAAATTAATACTCGTACAACAGTAAAAGTATGTTGAGCAAGATCCAAGCAAACTTAGCAAACAATTATTGTCTATCATATAATAACTAGGTTTAGTGAACTAACATATTACAAACTAGATGTGTGAATATAACAACTAAAACTATGTGGTAACTATTTGAAGGGATTTTTTATGAATACTATTCTTATACTGTGCGAGTGACAATGCAAATATGTCAATATCAGCAAAATTATCGTTGTAACTTATCATTAGTCGACGTAAAGGAGCTCGTTCTCCTGCGTTGGTTCTGCACCACTTCGGCGCGAATAGACTGTGATACTTACTATCACGAATACGTTGGGAGCGACTAGGTATGCGAAGGTATGTTTGGTTTATTAGGTTATTACAATCAAATTTATTGTGACAAATCTTGTATAAGAACAATTGATCATGATACAGTCTCCTTTCTTTAAGAGTTGTCAGGGAAAATTTATCTAGAAGCGTGTGATATGATGACCACCTCTTATATAATTTATAGTTCAGAAACCCAAGATATTTACGCTGTGCTGATTCCAATTGGTCACTGTATTTATTGTAAAAGGGGTTCGAAACACAAGTGGCATATTCCAGTTGAGATCTAATAAGTGCTTTGTATAGTAATAAGAATGTAGATGGTTTCTTAAATGGGTTGCAGGTCCGCCTTACAAAGCCATACAGTTGTAAACCCTTGGCTGTGATGTGATCAACGTGTACATCAAAGTGTAACTTTGAGTCAAAGAGTACACCTAAATCTTTAATTAGGGAAACTTTTTCCAGGGGAGTGTTACAGAGAGAGTAAGTGAATTGAACGGTATTCATTTTTTTGGTGAAAGAAATATACTTACATTTGGATAAACTCAGATGTAATTTATTGGTCAGACAATAAGCAGAGAATCGCTCAAGGTCTTGTTGTAATTTAACACAATCCTTAACAGTTCTTATTTTACGAAATACTTTAAGATCGTCAGCATAAAGGAGGAAACCGCAATTTTTAAAACATCTGTTTATGTCATTTATGAACAGGATAAAAAGTAATGGACCAAGTATCGACCCCTGCGGAACACCAGATGTTAGGCTGATCACATCTGAGGCAAATCCATTGATCACAACCTTCTGAGTTCTATTTTTTACATAAGACGTAAACCAACGAAGCAAACTCCCATGGATACCATTAAATTCGATTTTTTGTAAGAGCATGTTATGGTCCACCTTGTCAAAAGCCTTGCAGAAGTCCGTGTAGATTGAGTCAACTTGCAATTGATTGTCCATATTTTCAAATAAAAAGATAGAATACAAAACCAGGTTACTAACTGTGGAGCGATTTTGAACAAAACCATGCTGTTCAGGGATAATAATATTATGTAGGATGGGGTAAATTGCATTATGAACTAATCGCTCCAAGACCTTTGACAAGGTAGACAACAATGATATTGGACGATAGTTTTTAACATCATTTTTTGCACCGCCTTTATATACTGGCGTGATATTGGCAGTTTTCCACGGTTGTGGCACAATACCCTCCGTCAGGCTACGGTTGAATAGATAGAACAAAAGCACACACATTGACTCAGCAGTGTGTTTTAAAAAGAATGGAGGGACACAATCAGGTCCAGAGCCTTTGGTTATGTCCAGGCATTTAAGTGATTTAGCTATGGTATCCCTAGATAAAGACACATTGGATATACTTACTTCGTTGTTTACCGAAGAAGCAGAAACATTATTAACGTTGCTAACATTGTTATCTGTCGGTTCAATACAGAACTAAAAAATTTTGAGAATAATCTGCATACATTCGCAGGTCCGTTACATACCTCGCTATTATATAACATAGTGTTGGGTATGCCTGTGTTACCTTTTCGACTTTTTACAAACGACCAAAAACGTTTTAAATCCTTACGCATGTCGGTTTCTATTGAATGGATATACCCATTGAAACATTCAGCAGAGAGTAACTTAAATCTCTTCGGTATAAGGAGAACTGCTCATAATCCACGCAGTTTTTATATTTTTTCCATTTAATCCAGCCCTTTTCTTTATTTCTAAAAATATGGATTAGTGGTCGTGAGAACCAAATAGGATATTCATTGGATTTGACTGGTCGCATTGGTACGTGAGTCCTGATAATTTCATAAATTATTTCATAAAAACTTTGGGTAGCAGCATCCAATGAGATATTATCCAGCACGGAGGTCCAGTCGACTAAATTAATGTCTTTATTAATGGCTGAATAATCGGCTTCTACAAAACGATATCTAGGCGCGGAGCACCATGCCATAGATCTATGCAATAATTCAGACGAGATAACTGTCAAATAAGGTGGATGAAAAGTATCTACAGGTATAAGGGGAATGGGTGCCGGTACACACACACAAACGTCACTGGAAATCAATAGATCCAGAGTGCGGCCCATGTGATTCTTTAAACTGTTATACTGCTTACAGTTTATAGTTGTTATGAAATTAAGTAACAAGATTTCCATTGAGGTATTGTCGTTGCGTACGTGCGGCATAAGTGCAGATGTATCATGTACAAGCCATTCAAACTGTGGTAAGTTGAAGTCCCCAAAAATATACGTGTTACTAATACTATGAGATAAAATTTCTTTCTCAAGCAAATTAAATAGCGATTGGTAAATAGTTAGTGTTTGGTTAGGCGGAACATATACGCCACACACAATGTGAAACTCATTAACAGTCTTAGAATAAAACTTTAAAAGTACGTAATCAATAATAGGTGGCATGGTGTCATAACAACCGTCATGACAAGGTATTGCCGTAAACTCACAACGCGTTACATTTAAACTGCGACGCACCGCAATCAAAACACCTCCACCGTCAGATCTACCAGTCAACACGCGATTTCTGTCACTACGATAAACGATGTAGGTACCTTGAGTCAATGAATTCACCATCGTCGATTTCAGGTACCAACCATGTCTCAGATAAAACAATGATATCATGTGAGTCCGCCAGAATATTATTGTATAAAGTATTTAACTTGGTTCTTAAACCTTGCCGAGGTTTAAGAACCAAGTTAAATACTTTTGGTACCTAATAAATTGAAATGTCGCTAGTCATTGTGCCGGGTAAATATTATGTTAATAAGTGTTACTGTTACTAGCAGATAGAAAAACAAGTGACCCATCAGAATCAGCACAAAACGAAATTCATCAATTGATTTTATAAATATTAAAGATAATTTTGGATGTAAATGATCGCCACACAAGTTAAGCTTATACCTACTTAGTTGTTTATTATTATATTTCCTGTATGTATTATAACGGTGTATTATTAATTTTAAAACCAGATATTTAACATAAAATGTAAAACCAAACACACAAATTCTAATGGCGGTGGATGTAAAAAAAAGAACAAAAGATGAGTAGTCGCATACCTTGGCAGTCCACGGAATAATGCAGGATCCAGAGTGTTCACGCGGAACATTTTATGTATCACATAGAACATAGTAAGATTTACCACGTTACTTACGATAATTTGACTGACATTTTTTTCAAACAATTTACACACACTTAATAATACGTAATTTAGTTTCCCAAAACACAGATGGAACATAGAAAGATTTACCACGTTACATACAACAATTTCACAGATATTTATTGCAAAAAATTTATACACACTTAATATTACGTAATTTAGTTTCCCGAAACACGGGGTTTAAGTTTAGTGATATAATTTTCCGAGCGAATGGCGATGGCATCGGTGGGGATGTCAGCCCTAACAAGTACAACGCCGTGCTTAATCCAGACAAACTTGTATCCAATTTCTTTGGCTTTTTCTTTGGCTTGACGAAGTAATTTCTTGTTTTGCAATGTCAGGTGTTCATTTATATAGATTGTCCGTGGTGATCCTTGTATATTTATCTGCTCCGACGTGATACCCTTATTGAGGCGCACAGCTGATACAAAGTTGTCTCTAATAATTTGGGAAGGGAATTTGACTATTACATTCTTCGGTCGTGAATTGTTAGGCCATTATCATGACTTGGAATAAGACATTGAAAACTTTTTATCCTGTTGTTAATTCCCGTGAGTTAATTATTCAAAATGATATCATTTTCCGATCTCCATGCGGATGAATCCACGAGCTAGAACTTGTTTTCTTTTTTTTTTTTAATTAAATAGAAACCTAACGGTATCTAAATTAAACACAGTCATGAGATATAAAAGGCACATAATTATTTAGATCACTAAGAAATAAGTGTTTTAGTATAGACTAAAACACTTATTTACTTAGTGACTCTTTTGTGACTTGTGACTGGTCTGTTGATGATGTTCATTATCATCACGAATAATGGGTAAATTTTGCAAAAAAAAACATTTTAAGCTTTGGTTATGAGTAATTTATATTTAATTTTCGTTCATTTTCAATCCCTACAAAATGCGAACCATATGTCCGTGATGCGAACGATTATGTTGAGGACAGTTGAGGATTCTTTAGAACTTCAAAGTTAGGTAAGTATATAATTTTCAGCAAAATTACAATAATTTTGCTGAAGATTTATTATTTATTACAGTAAGAAACTCTCTAACAAACAATCTAACACTAAAATAAAGTTACAAAAAACCAACTAAAACTATACTTTAAAAAAAAAAACTAAAATATGGCATCGAAAAATTCATCCGCATCGCTGTCGTCTGGTAATGTACCCAAGAGACTGGCGGCATTGTCACGTTGTATGGCAGTTTCTGAGATATGCTCTTGGATTCGCGTTATGATTGCGTCGTTGTTTTGGATATTGTTTGGATAGTCAATAAAGTCTTGAGGCTGCAAAGACTTCAAAATATCTTTTCCATTATTAGTCATAAATCAGTGAAGTCGTAAATTTTATTTAGTTTTTTCATTGAAAGTTCAAGCTAGACTCCTTCAACAAAAACTGCTGGTCTATTCTGTAACAATCTCACCGTGAAAACTTAGGTGAAGTGAGCTTGAAGAGAGCTGTCATTCCACCTGATGCTAGGGACTGACGCTATTGACAGCTCACTCCACGCTCACCTCACCTAAGTTTTCATGGTGAGATTTTTACAGAATAGCACTGCTGGTCCTTAGCAGCTCTAGACAGAGCGAAGTGGAAAGAGAGTAGCCTTTGCCATGCAGTGGGATATCACAGGCTTGTAATAATAAATAATAATAACTGAAAGATTAACTTGGTGCTGGAATTGGTCGCAACTCATAAAGGCTTTTTCTTACATTTCCGTGATGTCAAAACAATACATATTTGGATGGACGGCTTAGAATAAGAACTGGCTGTTATTTTCCATATTAGCTGGCATTGTCAATAGTGGCGTGATTGCCACAGAACGTATAATATTGCACTATTTTAAACCAGAACATACCTTTATGAGTTGGAACCAATTCCACCACCAAGTTGAACTTTCAATGAAAAAAAAAAAAAGGTGAAATTTACGACTTCACTGATGTCGAGGACGCCGTGGCCTCGGCTAATAATGGAAAAGTTATTTTGAAGTCTTTGCAGCCTCGAGACTTAATTAACTATCAAAAACAACGACGCATAAAAACTCATTATACGCAAAAATCATTCAGCGCCCTGCGCGTCCAATATAACAATGCGTTCTGGGCGTTGTTGGGGCTGCCGCGCTGGTGCAGTGCGTCGGGCATGTTTGCGGATGCACACGTTGACGGCTTCCATGCCGTGCTTCGCAAGCGATGTGCCGCGGCGCTCTGCAGGTTGCGCGCCAGCTCCAACAGCATCCTGGCTGTTATTGCGGATAGGCTGGACACGCGTTACGTCCAACACTGGGTCAATACCCACATTAGGAGCTAAAATATAAATACTATGTTTTTCATCTACTAACACTAGTTTGTTAAGTTTTTCTGTACTAAGATTCTATGGATTCGGTTGGGTCTGAAATAAAAAGTTTTTATTTTTTTTATTTTTTTTTTATTATAAAAAAGGCGTATCCAAGAGCATATCTCAGAAACACGACTGAGGTGTGTTTCATGAGATCGAGCTTCGATCTTCAGTATAAGAATAATTATTTTGCGGAAGATTATACAACTTTGAAGTTTTAAAACGACACGTTTCTAAAGAATCCTCAGCTGTCAATTACATATCGTTCGCATCCTAAAGGGATTGAAAAGAACGAAATTAAATATAATTAAATCATTATCACCGATAATACCAAAGCTAAAATGTTTTTGGCAAAATTTACCCATTATTCGTGATGATAATGAACGTCATCAAAAGACCAGTCACAAAAGAGTCACTAAGTAATAAATGTTTTAGTCTATTATACACTAAAACCCTTATTTCTTAGTGATCTAAATAATTGTGTGCCTTTTTATACCTACCTCATGACTGTGTTTAATTTAGACACTGTTAGGTTTCTAAACAACAAGCTTTAGCTTAGAAAACGATATCATTTTGATTAATTAACCCACGGGAATTAACAACGGGATAAACAGTTTTCAGTGTCTTATTCCAGGTCATAGTCTACCAGTGTACAAAATTTCAATTAAATCCGATCAGCCGTTGAGGCCGTGAGCCGTGATTGATGAACAAACATAAACATCAAACTTACTGACTTTCAAATTCATTCTTAATACGTATGCAATATCTACAAAATACGATAGTGACTCTGTCTGTTACTTTTTCACGCCTTAACGGCTGAACGAATTTAGATGAAATTTGGCACACAGGTAGATCATGACCTGTGTTAGAATATAATCAAGCTTTTCATCCCAGTAGTAGGTACTTTCCTGTAGGATCATTTCCGACCTCAACGCGGGCGCCTCACCCCTGGAGTGACCGCAGCGCGGCAGTCGGAAAACTGCCTTCTAGCGTAAGTTATTAGGCTTAGCTGCTGGGTTACTGCAAATAAGTTAAGTTTTTCACTGAGATTGTTCTTTAAATGCTTAACTATAAAGTAGTTAACTTAGTTATGGTCTTTTTGCGTCTCTATAGTCAGATAACGTACTTGTAGTTAAGTAGAAGAACAGAAAATAATCGTCACATCAGGCATTGGTAAGGTATTTTAACGTATGTACAGACGCCAGCACATCAAGCTACTACAATCTGTCAGATTTCTTTAATAGATTTTCGACTTTATTGCTAAGGCATTAGGTTCAAGGTTGATTGGGAAAATCTGACAGTTTCGGTTAGGTTGACCTGCAGGCGTCTGTACATTAAGCGAAGAAATGTGGGTTAGACCGTTAGACGCTTTCAAGTGATGGAATCATTATAAATTAAGTTACTTAACGGCCTCCATTTTCATATCTCTGGAACTATTTATATTGTAAAAATGTTCCTTAGATAGAAAGATAGAGAATTTTGAACTCTTATCACTTTCTAGTTTCTAATAATATGTAATTTACACGGCATCCGCCTATCCGGCTCATAGACATCATTTCTATGTCTATGATCTGGCCCCAACAGTGTTGTCAACAGCTCTCCACCAGAAAAAATAACTAAAATACTTGCATAAGAAATTGATTCGTGTTCCTATGTATGCACAATCGTATCAGCGAAAAAAATATTTTGAAGATCAAAGTTTTTTTATTTGCAAATACGATTCTGCTTCTTTAGTAAGTATAGCAAGTACGAAAGTATTTTCCAGCCTGCCTGCCCCCGATAGCAGCGCATACTTTCGTACTTGCAACGTTTTCCTGCCCGTACCAGAGCGCCATACTTCGAAGCAAAGCCAAAGAGGTTTACAAACCGCGTACGGTAAATACGTCTCATCCCTAGTTTAGAGGTTCTGTGGTTCTATCATCTGTTCAAGACTCATCTTGTTCCTAGATCTGTGGACATGACTGACGGCTGACGGGAACCTAACCTTTAATAATATAGTGCATAATCCTAAAATATAGTGTATATAATCTATGGACGGGAGGAACAAAACCAAACAAAACGATTTACAATAATCTCCGAGAGGGCTCTTTTGTTGGGATATGTGGGTTATTTATTATAACTTTCCTAGTCCAAGACAGATTCATAACAAAAAATAAAAAATTTAGACATGTACCTATTACTTTTATAAAAATGAAACATCGTTGACATGGCATTTACTTTTAGAAAATATTATTATAAATATACAAAGTGTATAGTGGTATCAGTTTTACTTGCTTTTTTTATACATATTTTTATCGCAATTAGTTTATTTCCGTCTATAAATGATAATTTATTGAAAAAGAATGGTTATGTATCCACTGCTCGGCAAGTGGTAGATGAAGTGTCGGCCAGGAAGAACAATATTGGATATAGTGATGATGAAGACTTGTCCTCAAATAATAAGAATCACAATAAGCTCTTGACATATCTAAGGCTAGAAGAACTGGACTTCAAACCTGCTTGTGAAATAAAGAGCAGAGAAGCTATATCTGCTATTCACCGTGCTAAAACACAAAATTGCAAACAGCAAATTGTCAATAAAACATGCCTTATACAAAGTGGAAATTTTTATTCAGAAAAATTACCTAATGGGTGCCGTCGTGGACAAACAACTTATGGGAAATACCTGGGATGCTATGCAGATGAAAAGAAATTGAGATTGCTTACAGGTTTCTATGGCAATTATGCAAACACTAATTCACCAACTGCATGTTTGGATATATGCATACAAGCTGGATTTCTGTATGCTGGAGTTCAATATGCGTAAGTAACCACTTTCATACTTACAACTTATTACTTCAGCTCCCAAAATTGAAATCAACAAAAAAAAAACAACTTTTTACACTTAGGTACTTGATGTTTTAAGGATAAACTAGAATTAAAAGAGGAATTATTTATTTATAAATGAAAATATGTACAAGCTAAAAATAAATATATATATTATGTACAAGTGTATAAAAAATCATAAAAATAAAAAGGGGAAGAGCTCATAGGGCATCAAAAAATTCGTCCCCATCGCTGTCAATGGAAAAAGTGCCCAAAAGGCTGGCAGCATTGCCACGTTGGATGGCAATGCTGATTCTTTGGGCTAAAAATAAACTAGAATTAGTCAATGTGTGAATATGATGAAAGTGTAAATTAAATACTAGTCAAAAGAAAATATGTTCCACCTTGCCCAATGGGGTTTATGGGTTTTATAAATTTTAAAATTAGTTGCACTAGTTTTGTCACATAAAACAAAACATGTATGATGATGATGATGATGGTACATGATCTTTAACACATTCACTGCCGAGCCCGCGCTGGCGCAGGGTGCGGGGTATGGCGCGAGGGGCCGACCCCGCGCTGGCGCAGGCTAGGCTCAGTACAGTTTCTCAGAGTCAGTGTGACGCCGGCGCTACGTTTGGCGGGCGGCAGTGAAGTGGTTAAAACCAAGTGGTAAGGTATGTTCCTGGGTGCCGCGCGGGTCACTTTACATGTAAAAATGCTACGTGCGAGTGACCGGCGACGAACAGAGCTCAATCGAAAATCGGTCCATCTTGCCGGGCACCGGTGACCGTCGCGGCCCAAATGGAATAGAACAGTGCCGGTCACCGGTGACCCCCATGGCAGTTAATGTGTTAAGAACTTGAAATGTATTTTGTGGTTTAATTTTAATTTTGTGTGTTTGACTTGGCTATCGCATTAGGTTACAACCTGTAAGGATAGTTTTAAGGCATTTAAATAAATAAATGTAATCAATATTTGTGATGATATGGGTATTTTCAGCAATTAAATGCACCAGACTTAATATTTCATTAAGAAATATGTTTGTTATTGATATATTTTTCAGGTCAGAGTGTTTTTGTGGAGAGAATCTACCACAAGCTTCAGTTGCTGTTGCTGATCATCTGTGTGACATGAAATGCCCTGGAAATGTAACTGAACATTGTGGAGGTTACTTTACAATGAATATTTATGAAACTGGTTTATCTAGTAAGTTATTTTTAATTCTATAGTATAATTTGAAATGTATTCTTAAAACTATTTTGCGAGAAATGGGAAACAAAAGTAGAAAAATTACTTAAAAATTAGCGAAGATATAAGTTTTCTAAAATTGTCTGTTAGACGGCAATAACAAGCGGTTACTTCACAGCTTCTGAATGTGGTGGTAACTTCATTCACACCAATGCCAAACATTATCCTTTGCACAAACAGGAAATACATATTTTGACAAGAACAAGAAATACACACATCAAAAGTATCTAGATCCCTAGATACTTTTGATGTGTGTAAGTACATTTTTAACTATAAAAAGTTATGCATAATATTTATCAAATCTAGTCCTTCAGACTGGCTTCTTACTTTAATTGCTATATTTAAGTTAACAACTTACGAGGGCGGCACTGAAAATTTCGGGAATCAAGGAAGTGACACAACATTACTATTTAAAAATGTATTTATTGCTTTTCGAAGTATTCTCCGCGAAATTTGACACATTTTTCCATACGATGGAACCAATCATTGAAGCAACCATTCCATTCGGAAGTTGGGGTCTCCAAAATGGCCGTTTTGTAGGCGTCCACAGCTTCTTCAGGTGATGAAAATCTCTGACCACGCAATTTATTCTTTATTTTAGGGAAAGTATAGAAATCATTAGGGCTTAGGTCGGGGCTGTACGGCGGATGGTCTAATAATTCTATGTTTTCTTGCTCTAAAAACTCTTTTGTTCTGTGCGCGGTGTGAGAACTCGCATTGTCGTGATGGAGGATGATGCGGCGGTTGCAGTTCTCTTTACGGAGTTCAGAAACGACCTGTGGCAAACAAATGCTAGCATACCATTCTGCATTAACCGTTTTTTGTCCCTCAAGAAGAATAGTCGCAACATGGCCGGTTTTGGAGACAAACGTGGCCACCATTTTTTTTGCAACACTCCGTGAACGAACAATTTTTGTTGGCTTTAACTCATTTTCGAACACCCAAACTCGTGACTGGTTTTTTGTTTCGGGTTCGTACGCGTATATCCAGGATTCGTCACCTGATACGATGTTGTATACTGCATTTGAGGATCCTGCGTGGAATCTTTCGAGAGTTCTGACGCACCAAGTAACGCGAGAAAAAAGAGGGGTAAATTGTGGTTTTGGATGGGGCTTCATCACCAAATGCAGAAATCATCCGGTCAACACACTGTTTTTATGTTAAACCACTTCGAAAGTCATAATAAATCATCGCTCTTGAATTTTCTCGAGTCAATTCCATTTTCTCAACGACTAAACAAGTTTGACAAAACCTTGTGACAAGACCGAGAATCTTTTTTAAAATAAATAAATGGTATTCGATTTTTAAAACCAAGGAGTTTTCAATTAATAAGATTTTAATATGACAGGAACAATGGAAATATTCCATTCCCGATACTTTTAGTGCAGCCCTCGTATCCCTATATTTTGTAACTCCGCCCCTAAGACGACCCCTGACCAAAAATTAAGAAAAATTGCAATTTTTGCAAATTGTGGGAATTTAACCTAAGTTAACGTCGTCAATAAATGGCAAAAATGAGGATTTTAAAATTTTTACTGTAAAGATAAAAAAAAAAATAATCTGTGTTTCCACCATTGACACGAATAATAATAATAATAACCCCACCGCTGTATCTCTACGTTGACGTCGTGGTGGGGCTTGCGTGCTCCAAACTTTAGGTCTGTGCCGGTAGAGTTTGCCGGAACGGGTCTAGGATGAGGAGCCAGACCAAGAGAGATACAAAAACCCGCAGGGCAGCATGTGGCGAGCTGATGGGCAGTAGCGACCCCATGGACCCTATCTCCCGGGAGAAATCTTGTCCTCATCTCTGGCTTGCCTTTATTGGCCGGCTGGAGTGAACACTGACGAGGAACAGAGCTCCCACCTCTTTCTTGCCTTTATTGGCCGACTTGAGTGGAGATACGCAAGAGCAAACGTGCTCGGAGGAAGGAAGTATTCCAGTAAGGTGCTGGTAGGGATCTTGACCGTACTTTCGGGATTGTCCTGATAGCCGTGGAATACCTCTCCACTCCTCAAGCACCTCAGGAAGTGTTGCCTCCTTGTCGCTACGTCACTATGTGCTAGCGGCCGTCTCCGGGAGCCCATTATTGAATGTGCAAGTCACCACCTGCCATTTTATCTGTGTATAATATATAACATTGGTCAGGCAGGGGACATAGTTCTTCCATAGTTCAAGTTACCCAATCCACTTTAGCCACCCAAACCCATAGCCCAATATGTTTTGTTTCCACGCACAACAATAGTCCTGCACCAACCGGGGGTTGTCCTTGGGTGCACTTGCATAGTGCATACAGGGATAATCGTCGGTTGCTGCCTCCTCATCATTTAAAATTATCTAAGGGGCCTCTGCGAGTTGGCTTCGGCTCTTCGTACGCCTTCCAAAGGTCCGGGACCCCAGGGTCCCGAGAAAAATCAAAATAATAATAATAATTGATTCTTCAAAACCTACAAAAACGTTACAAGAAACAATATTTTTCATCTTTTTTTAGTGAGGTGAATGTACAGAGTCATTTTAATTTAAGACAAACAACTCCCAAACTGAGACATGCTCGTATCTTGGGTAGTCGGTGGTCAGCCGTTTTAGATGTTGTATATCACCGCCTTATTTTGTGCTATTATTTTACACATATTTATTATTCAAAAATGTAAGACTAAGTTTTATTTTACTATTTCAATAAGTTTCTCAGACTCATCATAAGTTAACAACAATTATACAATCACAGCTATTTGTCAAAATCAGTTCATCAAAATCACTTTGAGGAATGGCCGCCCACATTCTTTCTAACAAGTAAAAAAGTTGTTGCGGTGTATGCATGGCATCCATACTCGGCAGATCTCTTCTTTGGAGCATATCCCATTCGTACTCAATTGGGTTGTCTGACGATTGGACAGGCCACGGCAGAACGTGGATGCGAGCATCGCAAGAGTGGGTGTTACGACTCTAGCTGTGTGTGGACGTGCATTGTCGTGCATTAGTCGAAGCGAATCTCCCAACTTGCTTCGCAAAGGGATGATCACGTCTGAAACAATTCTCTCCGCATAAATTTGAGCATTGAGGTTGCTCCTGATCCAAATGAGATCGGTTCTTCCACCTATCCAAATACCGACTTTGGGTCGGTATTTGGATTATTATTGTTCCCTCTCCTTATGATGAACTTTCTCAAACGTTCTTGACGTCCAGAGGTCCTCCAAACTCGAGTACGTCTTGTATCCGGCCTCTTACCGAAGCGAGATTCATCGGAAAAGCAAACACAACGCCAGTCTTCATCCTCCCAATGTCTGTGTTCGCGAGCCCGTTATAAACGGGCCCTACGATTGCGGGGTGCTATATGTGGAACTCTCAGAGGCCTTCAGGAACGCAGACCTACTTCACGTAAACGATTTCGGATAGTTTTTTTTAATTTTTTTTTTATTTGTGATGGGTTTGTTCTTGACTCTAGTCTAGCTCAGAGGTGACAGAGACAAAGTCGACGATGGAGTGAGCTTACCTAGAAGAAGCCTGTTGTATACGTTCGGAAACACAGACGCAGGTAGTGAGTTCCACTCTTTTGCTGTGCGCATTATAAAAGACATTTGGAAGCGCTTAGTGCGAATTGGTGGAATAGCAACCAGGTAGGGATGGTAACTGGCAGTGCGTCTAGATGTCCGATGGTAGAAGGGGGCCGGTGGAATGAGGTCGTGGAGTTCTCGGGCACACTCTCCGAAGCACAATCTGTAGAAGACCGACAAGCAGGCAACCTTGCGGCGATGAGCCAAGCTATGAAGCTTGGCATCCACCAGTTTTACGTCGCCAATGAGCCTCTTAGCTCTGCGTTCCAACGAGTCAAGCGCAGCTAGTTGGTACTTAGCTGATCCATCCCAAAGGTGACTGCAATACTCCGTGCTGGATCGGACTTGCGCTTTGTAAAGGGTTAAAAGCTGTCCAGGCGTAAAGTATCGCTTCACCCTATTTAGGATGCCCAGTTTCTTGGCCGCAGTTTGGGCCTTGTACTCGATGGTGGCACCGAAGTTGAGACCAGATGTCAACTCCATGCCTAGGAGCTCAAGTCGATCAGTTACAGGAACAGATGTACCCCGAAAAGTAGGAGTTTGGGTGAAACGACTCTTTTTAGCGGTAAAAAGACACGCCTGTGTTTTGGTGGCGTTAAAAGAGACCAGATTATTATCACCCCACTGGGAGACAAAGCTTAAGGTCAAATCTGTCCGCTCTACCATGGCCTCTCTCAAGGAACGGACTTCGGCCCCGCTGGTTTTTGCGCTGGGCAAGTATCTCTCTGAAACTGTACTGTCATCTGCGTACCCAACAATACCAGGCCGAAGCAGGTCATTGATGTGCAGCAGGAAAAGAGTTGCAGAGAGAACAGACCCCCGAGCAACTCCGGCATCAATAGCCATAAGGTCAGAAGAGCAGCCATCAACAACTACTCTAATCGACCGTTCACTAAGGAAATCCAGCTACAAAATCAGCTGGGATGCCATAAGCAGGAAGCTTGCTGAGCAGAGCAGCGTGCCAGACCCTGTGAAAGGCCTTCGAGATGTCAAGCGATACAGCCAGTGCTTCGCCGTGTTTCTCAATGGCTTCGCCACAGCAATGCGTGACATACACAAGAAGATCGCCAGTTGACCGTCCCCGGCGAAAGCCATATTGACGGTCATTGAGGAGATCATTGTCTTCAAGGCAGGGCTCGGAAACGTTATTTAAAATAACGTTTTTAAAACGTTTCTAACAGTTCTTTGTACAACATTTTGTTCGGAACGAAAACGATATGAGAACGTTTTCAAAAACCGGTTTATTCCGCAGAACGCAGCCGCGCGATAAAATCCCGCCGGGATAATTTTACGTCCGTGCGAACGTGGGCTAAAAACTAAAGCACATAATTATGTATTTGGAAGGAGTTTTATATAAGGATATACAGGGTTATTGGTAAAACACCAACAACCTCTTAAGGGGTCATTGTACTCATCATTATAAACAACTTTTACTATGGGACCAAAACTGATATCGCGAAAAAAAATCAGCTGTTCAGTACATTTTGACGAATTATGCAAACATAAATGTACTGAACAGCTGATTTTTTTCGCGATTTCAGGTTTGGTCCCATAGTAAAAGTTGTTCATAATGATGACCCCCCGGTTGGGGCCGCTTGTGCCGGGCCATTCGAGGTCTGGGCGGAGACGTCGAACTGTATCTGTGATCCGACATCGTCTCCACGTCCTCCAATACACGCCAGTCCTGAACACGGCGTGCGACAGCGGGACTAGCAAACGATAAGTCCACTATAGACCCACCCCACTGCCGCACACATGTCTGAACAGATCCCCGGTTTAGAAGCAGTAAGCAGAAGGGGTGTGTTACTGGAGGAGTGAGCGGTGGAGTTAGTCCACCGCTCACTCCTCCAGTAACACACCCCGTGCATCTATTGCTGGGGAACCCCAAGTCGTGGATTTGGCGTTGAAGTCACCCATGACAAGGACAGGGTGAGGACGGCTTCGACTGATGACTGTGCCCAATTCCGTGATGAAACTCAAAGTCGGCGAGAGGTCTGTTGGGTGAGATATAAATCCCCACGACCAGGATATCTTCGACTAACGCCTCTACAAAGCCCCGCCCCCGGGTGACGGTCACCAGGGGCGGACTGCCAGCGGCCGGCCTCGATATAAGCGCCAACCAAGTCATCAATGTCACCCACCCAGTCATCCCTGGGAGGAACAACGTTTGGTTCGGCAACGATAGCGACGTTGATCAACCATTCCACCCTGCTCTGGAGCAAAAGGTCCTGAGCCCTGGCGCAATGGTTGATATTCGCTTGGAGAAGACGAAGGTGTGGGGCCATTACTGGGTGTCCATAACAATCACCTCCCCCTCAGCCCTTTCTTCGGCTTTATTGCTAGCGGTCGGTGGGCGTGAGGGCCCAGTTTTCCTATTTGAGTCAGTTTTTTTATCCCTCGTACATGCCTTGCTGCCCGTCTGGTGGGGAATCGACCTGTTCAATGCCGCACCCACTACACAGTGTGGCGCGGCATCGCAAGAGCTGGCCTTGGGACCGAGCTGATCACAGCGGAAAAAAAGACCGCAGCAATCGACCTCTGAGGTGAATCGAACTCCAACGTGTCCCTCTCTCATGCACCTATTGCATTGAGGGGCTTATTTGCCAGAAGCCTGACCCGTGCCAAATTCCAGCCCACCACTAGTCTGGGACCATCTTTTAATTTTTGAGCTGCCACGACGGGACAGCTGACCTGAAGCTGAAGCCCGGACGAATTGTTTCCACCTTAACTTGGTCTAGCGGGCATTCTCCGGCCTTTGCAACAGCAGCTGCGACCTCTTCCGAAGTTGCAGAGTCGCCCAGGTGCATTATACGCAGATCTGCGCACTTGACCTGCCTGGACACTCTAACGTCCACTACGTTGAGCGACGCTGAGGGCCACTGTTGACACCAGGGATCTCCAGTTCGATAGTTGCCTACCCTACCGCACACTATTCACCTACTCGTACTCACAGAGTCACAGATAATACTTAGTACTTGTGAAACGACGAAACTAAGCCGCGCGGCCTTGAAATACCATTGAATGAAATTCATAAAACACAAGATAAGCGCCACCAAGCCATCAATGTCACCCACTCAGTCATCCCTGGGAGGAACAAAGTATGGTTCGGCAACGATAGCGACGTTGATCAACCACTCCGCCATGCTCTGGAGCAAAAGGTCCTGAGCCCTGGCGCAATGGTTGATATTCGCTTGGAGAAGACGAAGGTGTGGGGCCATTCCATAACAATCGCCTCCCCCTCAACCCTTTCTTCGGCTTTATTGCTAGCGGTCAGTAGGCGCGAGGGCCCAATTTTCAATTAAGTCAGCTTTTTTATCCCTCGGTACATGCCTTGCTGCCCGCCTGGCGGTCAACCGACCTGTTCAATGCCGCACACACTACACAGTGTGGCGCGGCATCGCAAGAGCTGGCCTTGTGACCGAGCTGATCACAGCGGAAACAAAGACCGCAGCAATCGACCTCTGAGGTGAATCGAAATCCAACGTGCCCCTCTCTCATGCACCTATAGCAATGGGGGGCTTACTTTGCCAGAAGCCTGACCCGTGCTAAATTCCAGCCCACCACCAGTCTGGGACCATCTTATAATTTTCGAGCTGGCGCGACGGGACAGCTGACCAGTACTGTCCGCAGGTCGGAGAAGCCCGGACGAATTGTTTACACCTTAACTTGGTCTAGCGGGCATTCTCCGGCCTTTGCAACAGCAGCTGCGACCTCTTCCGAAGTTGCACAGTCCCACAGGTGCATTATACGCAGATCTGCGCACTTGACCTGCCTGGACACTCTAACGTCCACTACGTCGAGCGACGCTGAGGGCCACTGTTGACACCAGGGATCTCCAGTTCGATAGTTGCCTACCCTACCACACACTATTTACCTACGCGTACTCACAGAGTCATAGATAATACTTAGTACTTGTGAAACGACGAAACTAAGCCGCGTGGCCTTGAAATACCATTGAATGCCAATCGGCAACTGACCATGCTGGGTTGGAGGCGCGCAATTTTGCTTTAACGCTAGATCTAACCCAGATGGTGAATGTGGCAACGCGGGTACCGGATGTTGACGGCCATACACCCAATTGCTTGGACCTTCTGCTGGCATCTGATCCGGACAGTCATTCAGTATCGGTCTCAGCCCCGCTGGGAACGTCTGACCACTGTCTGGTGAAATCCATATCAACCTGCTCTCCTCCAGATGAGAGCCCTAGAGGCACGAGGCGAGTATGGCGATACGGGTCAGCAGACTGGGATGAGATGCGGCACTTTTTTGCGTCTTATCCATGGCGGCAAGTGTGCTTTTCCTCGGGTGACCCCTCGCGCTGTGCTGACGCGGTTGCGGACGTGATTCGGCAGTTTATTCCATTCTCCGACATCCCGCTCGGTCACAAATCCCGGCCTTGGTATAATGCAGAATGTGCCCACGCTGAGGCCCGAAAAGAGACTGCCTACCAAGCCTGGGTTAAGGCCCGCGACCGCAAAGTTAGAGCGCGCAGGGTTCGCGCGAAGAAGAGAGCCTTTAATTCTGCCGCCAAGTTCTGCAAGGGGGTTTTGCGTAGGGCACGTTTTGACCATGTCGGACATATCGGGGCCAGGCTGGCTTTGCACCCTCCGGGTAGTAAACAGTTCTGGTCCCTGTCTAAAGTAGTTGAAACGAATTTCTGTCGTCCCACTTTACCTCCTATGATGAAACCTGATGGGTCGCTGGCTCACTCTGCAACTGAGAAGGCAAATTTATTTGCATCTCTCTTCGCAAGCAATTCACGTCTGGACGCTGGCTCAAAGCAACCACCTACTGTACCTCATTGTGACTCCTCGATGCCGGAGATCGCAGTACACATTAAAGAGGTCCGAAGAGTATTGTGCAGTCTAGACGTGAACAAGGCCAGCGGGCCTGACGGCATTCCAGCGAGAGTGTTGAGGCAGTGTGCGCCTGAACTGTCTCCTGTATTGACACGTTTGTTCCGCCTCTCTCTTGAATAAAGAACGGTGCCGAAATCCTGGAAGCTTGCAAATGTACAACCAGTGCCCAAAAAAGGCGACCGTGCAGACCTTGCCCATTACCGTCCGATCGCCATTACCTCCATTCTGTGCAAAGTTTTGGAAAGGGTACTGAACAATAAGTTGCTGAACTACCTTGAAGACAATGATCTCCTCAGTGACCGTCAATATGGCTTTCGCCGGGGACGGTCAACTGGCGATCTTCTTGTGTATGTCACGCACTGCTGTGGCGAAGCCATCGAGAAACACGGCGAAGCACTGGCTGTATCGCTTGACATCTCGAAGGCCTTTGACAGGGTCTGGCACGCTGCTCTGCTCAACAAGCTTCCTGCTTATGGCATCCCAGCTGATTTTTGTAGCTGGATATCAGATTTCCTTAGTGAACGGTCGATTAGAGTAGTTGTTGATGGCTGCTCTTCTGACCTTATGGCTATTGATGCCGGAGTTCCTCAGGGGTCTGTTCTCTCTGCAACTCTTTTCCTGCTGCACATCAATGACCTGCTTCGGCCTGGTATTGTTGGGTACGCAGATGACAGTACTGTTTCAGAGAGATACTTGTCCAGCGCAAAAACCAGCGGGGCCGAAGTTCGTTCCTTGAGAGAGGCCATGGTAGAGCGGACAGATTTGACCTTAAGCTTTGTCTCCCAGTGGGGTGATGATAATCTGGTCTCTTTTAACGCCACCAAAACGCAGGCGTGTCTTTTTACCGCTAAAAAGAGTCGTTTCGCCCAAACTCCTACTTTTCGGGGTACATCTGTTCCTGTAACTGATCGACTTGAGCTCCTAGGCATGGAGTTGACATCTGGTCTCAACTTCGGCGCCACCATCGAGTACAAGGCCCAAACTGCGGCCAAGAAACTGGGCACTCTAAATAGGGTGAAGCGATACTTTACGCCTGGACAGCTTTTAACCCTTTACAAAGCGCAAGTCCGATCCTGCATGGAGTATTGCAGTCACCTTTGGGATGGATCAGCTAAGTACCAACTAGCCGCGCTTGACTCGGTGGAACGCAGAGCTAAGAGGCTCATTGGCGACGTAAAACTGGTGGATGCAAAGCTTCATAGCTTGGCTCATCGCTGCTTGTCGGTCTTCTACAGATTGTACTTCGGAGAGTGTGCCCGAGAACTCCACGACCTCATTCCACCGGCCCCCTTCTACCACCGGACATCTAGACGCACTGCCAGTTACCATCCCTACCTGGTTGCTATTCCACCAATTCGCACTAAGCGCTTCCAAATGTCTTTTATAATGCGCACAGCAAAAGAGTGGAACTCACTACCTGCGTCTGTGTTTCCGAACGTATACAACCCTAATCTCTTCAAAGTGAGAGTGAACAAAAAAAAAAAAAAAAAACATCGGCACTTTTGGCCGCTTTACTTAGAGCGCGGGACCACTGTGCAGTGGTCTGGAGTGCTGTTTACCGATGAGTCCCGGTTCGGTTTCCATCCCGATACACGTAGAGTACGTGTTTGGCGAGTTCCTGGTCGTGAGAGCCGTCTGCAACATCCTCAGGAAGTCCATTCATACCACGGCGGGACAATTATGGTTTGGGTGGGAATTCGTGTTGGTGGAAAAACAGACCTCGTTTGTTCAGAAACATTATGACGGCTGAAAAATGCCGTAACGAGGTGCTAGTACCAATAATCTACCCGCATCGACTACAAATGGGCCAAGAATTCACGCTCATGCACGATAACGCCCGTCCGCACACAGCGAGAGTGGTGACGAGCTGTTTGCAGGAGCACGACGTAACGGTCTGAGGCTGGCCCGGTCAATCGCCTGGCCTAAACCCCATAGAACACGCGTGGGACATGCTCCAAAGAAGGGCTTTGAGGAATTTACCCGCAAACATTGCGACGGAAGAGCAACTTTTTTTGCATCTTAGCCGGACCTGGGAAAATATACTGCAGCAAGACTTGGATAACATAATCCAAAGCATGAAAAACCGTTGCAGGACCGTTATTAACGTCATGGGTGGTTGTACTAACTACTGATTTTTCACATAACTGTTAAAAACAGATTAACTTTACCTTATTTTTCACTTTTTCTTGAGAAAAACATTCATTGTTAGTTTTACCATTATTTCACGTCTTTTCTTTATTTGAGTAAAAATTTGTTTACGCAAAAAAAAATAGTTTTCTTTTATTCTGGAGTGTAGTCTGATAAATGGGCTTCATAAAAATATATGCATGTATGTTATTTTTATTAAATTTTGTGTAAATTGAGTAAATCCAAAATATCCCTAGACAGTGTTGATGTGTGTATTCACGAGAATAGCTAATAATGAATCGGTTCACTAATATTTGACTAATACCCAGTAATAGGTATGGTATCATAATATGCGATAACTAATATATTCAATAATAGGATTACCTAAAAATGACCCTAATATAACATCTCTACTAGTCACCCTATGGTGACTGGTAATTAGTGACCGATACTTAAACATGATTGTAGTCATGATAACAAACAACTTTTACTATGGGACCAAACCTATGTAATGTATTCGCGAAAAAAAAATCGGCTGTCCCATACATTCATGTTCGCATAATTCGTCAAAATGTAGGGAACAGCTGATTTTTTTTTTCGCGATTTCAGGTTTGGTGCCATAGTAAAAGTGGTTTGTTATCATGAGTACAATCATGTGTTTAAGTATCGGTCACTAATTACCAGGCACCCTATGTAATTATATTCTTTAAATGTTAAGTGTTCATATTTTAATTTACAGAATTTACGCCGAGGGTACCTAAAACAACGAGCATTAAAAAAGAGCCCATTCAAATTGTGTTCTTATTGACGCTGAATGGGCGTGCATTGAGACAAGTACATCGACTGATTAACGCTTTGTATAGAAGCAATCATTACTTTTATATACATGTTGATAAGGTAGGTCAGACAATTGCATCGTAAATTGTTTTTTTTTATTTGGCTTTAATTAAAGCCGCTATTAATATATTATGTTATGCAAGTATTTCAATTTTTTTTTTCATTATCCAAATATACATTCTATTGGAGTCAAAACCAATGGTTTTAAAAACTGAAAGCTCTTCATAGGTAGAAGCACTGTTGTTAGTCTAGAAACCGCCATTGTTGTGGTGTTGATTACAAATTAAACGAAAACTAGTTTAAAACTGTATGTGACCTGAAGTGTAGCACAATTAAAAGACGAGCTAAGGAAAAGCGAAGCGCTTACCACTAGTGGTAAGCTTCAGAGTTAATTCTAGCACTGATCTATTATCCTACAGTGATTCCCAAAGTTGACTGGACCGCGACCCACCTAACACAAAAACATCCGAATTAAAGACTCACCTCTTGGCTGACATGGAGAGAAAAAGGGACATAACTTATGAATAAAGGACTGTTCAAATAAGAAATTAAACTTTCAGTTACAATTGAAAATTGTAATATGAAATTATAAATGAGGAGCAAGGAGTGGTATTGAGAATGAGAGAGAGAGAGAGTGGCAATAAGAAGGATGTATTAATTTGTTTCCTATTTTTTGTCATTATAGCTTTGGCATCAACTTAATCGCCATGAATTTGATACGTCCAATTTATTTCGGTATTTACGTATAATTTTAATACTTGTCATAGCTTAAAATAATTTTTTCTTGGCCCACCCAATAATCGATCGTGACCCATAGTTTGGGAAATGCTGGTCTATACTATTAAATGAGCAATATTTGTATATACAAGGTGTAACTTAAATAACGCACTACCTCTTAAAGGGTCATTGTACTCATCATTATGAACAACTTTTACTATAGGACCACACCTAAAATCGCGAAAATAAAATCAGCTGTTCTATACATTTTGACGACTTTTCAAACAAAAATGTAGGGAACAGCTGATTTTTTTTGCGATATCAGGTTTGGTTCCATAGTGAAAGATGTTCATAACGATGAGTACAATGACCCCTTAAGACGTTGTGCGTTAGTTTAGATACTCCTTGTATACAGTATGTTAGGTTGACCGAGGGACTTATTGAGGGAGGGGGTAATCAGTATTCGATTCTCGTTCCAAATATGTAAAAAACCTATAACCTTAATTTGTGACGTAATTGTTCAATAAAATACATTATTCATGAACACAGCGCGCAATAAGTGTACTTGTAAACAGTAAAGTAATCACGCGGCAAAACACGTGCCGATCCTGCCGAAAACAAAAGCCCGTGCGCAAACCCCGCCCCTTTGTCTCCGATGCACCGACAGGACACACTCCTCCCGCGCTGACCGCAGTCTATGCGAGTGCGCCGCTATGTGAGCATGTCTAATTGCGCTTCCGCGTATCGCTTATTAAGTTGTATGTTAAATAAAGTATGAGTTGCGGCCGTAACAAATATGTATTTACAGAATTATAATCATAAGAATCAGTAATACAACTCCATAAGTTAGTCTAATCCTGAAATGTCAAGATTTAATGAAATAGTCATTCATTAGGGTTTCCTGGTCTTAAAGAGTTGTATTGATCACTTTAATGATTCTATTTATGTAAATAGACACTTGTTACGGCCGCAAATTATACTTTGATCAACGCACAATCTAATACCGACTTGTAAATTGCAAAAAACGTAAGAAAATTTGAATTTTGGGGGCTAGCTTGACGCTTTCGCCTTAAACAACCCCGCTTACTTTGCGATAAATGTGTCCTGTAAACGTGTTGTCGAAAAAACAAAAATGACGTCTTATCAATATTCCAATGAAGACTATTGGGATAGGTATGGTTCGTGCCTACGCGTTATCTGAGGTTAGTGTGCGAGGAGCCATTAATTTGTACCGAGAGATGTTTCCCAATCGCTAGCGCAAGGGTGCATACACGTTTCAATACTTTTTGCGAAATTTTTGGTATTGTTTTGTCTGTTATTTGTTTTGTTATTTGTCTTAGTATTTTCTTTTTGTTCATATTTTTATTAGTATCATGTAAGCATGAACTATTTGGGTTGAATACGTCCCTCGTTTAAACTAACATACTGTATAGGGTAACTGGTAATTAGTGACCGATATTTAAACACATGATTGTACTCATGATAACAAACAACTTTTATTATGGGATCAAACTTGATATCTCGAAAATAAATACTATAGCTATATTTAACACCACGCAAGGACCCTTAGGTGCCGATTGAAAAAAGTCAGAAAGAACGCTAAGCGAAAATGAAGTAATAGCGCGGGCAGGCGATGCGATGCGACGCGGTGGGTCGGGGGAACAAGAAATTTCACGCGGACGAAGTCGCGGGCAGAAGCTAGTGATTGAATATTTTAGCTGCACCCTAAGGGACTACTCACACTTATTCAGCTTATGCCCATAGAAAACAATGATTTTGTATGGAGACGCGTACGCATCCGTTCAGCTTTCGCGGCAAACAAGTATAAAATGAGGACAAATCGCTGCTTTGCATGAATACCCGCACAACCCAAAATTTTGAAATTAGTGGTTTATAACACAGCCCAATGCAAAATAGTCCTTATGTCATGGTCAGTAAGACTCACATTCATAACGGCATAATCGGCGGTTTTGCCGTAATGAATGTGAGTCTTACTGACCGTGAAATAAGGACTATTTTGCATTTGGCTGTGTTATAAATCAATAATTTCAAAATTTTGGTTTGTGCGGGTATTCATGCAAAGCAGCGAAATGTGTTATTATCATGTGAGTGCTATAGATAGAGTTCAGCGCTGTTCTGCCGCGTTCAGCGCTGTTCCGCCGCATCCAGCGTTGAACGCGGTGGAACAGCGCTGTACGGATAGTTTTCAATTTCTTGTCGACAAGTTGTGACCCGCATAGTTCCTGCATAGATTTGATTTATTATTACGTAATTATTATGCACGCAAGGATTGACAGATTTCGGACGTCTTTTAAAGTAATAATTATAATATATATTTTATCTATTTCTTCTGCAAGAAGCGAAACGATAAAAATATCGCACATAGAACTGTCCACGTTGTCTTCGCAGCATATTCAGCGCCGTACGCAGTAGATAGAAGCGTTTTAGCGGAAATAACACGCTATGACGGCTTTTCTCATTCTTACGACGCTGTACGTGGCTGATAGAAGCAGAACTGCATAAGTGTGACCAAAATCGTTCAGCGAAACGCGAATGCAGCTGAATAAGTGTGAGTAGTCCCTAAATATTATAGTCGGTAAATAGGGAATCAGTAATAACTGTAGTACATTAAATAAATTTACCCTGCCTAAATATTATGTCTAAAATTAAATCAAATTGAAAGATAAATGAAGCAATGCCGATGCTGAAAAATTACGCGTGTAACGTAACTCCATAGACATGCTTAGTGATGGGATGTATTGTTATTATGGGTAGTCGATAAATATATCGTCGATATATTTCATAAAAAAAGAAGTTTCCTGTATTTGTTGTTATACGTAGTCTGGTCATAAGTTTTGTAACATATGGAAAGTTAAATAACTGACACAATGAGTTACGCACTACAACCATTTATACATCAAATGAAAGGGTATCATCATTCATTCTCCTGCCCTTGTCCCAATTTATTTGGGATCGGTGCAACATGTCTTTTTCTTCCATACTTCTCTATTAGTCGTCATCTCGGTAGTCACTCCCTTTCTGGCCATATCATCTTTCACACAGTCCATCCATCGTTTCTTTGGTCTTCCCTTACTCGTATAGCCCTCCACGTTCATACTCAACACTTTCCTGACGACATTTTCCTCATTCCTCCGCATCACTTGCCCATACCATGACAACCGATTTCCACACAACGTTTCAGTCACCGGTGTCACTTTCAGACTTCCTCTTACATACTCATTTCTTATTCTATCCATTCGCGTAATACCACACATCCCTCTTAGCATTCTCATCTCGGCTGCCTGCAATTGCCTTTCATTCATTCTTTTTATAGCCCAATATGCTGATACATACAAGACAGGTCTAACCATTGTTTTATAAATCTTCCCCTTGAGTTTAAGGGGAATGCGGGAGTCGCAGATCCCGTGACCTGCCATCCATCCAGTGTTAATTCTGTGTTTAACAGTCTAATCTACTTTGCCATCGCTTTGCACAAGTAAACCAAGATACCGGAAGTCGGAGCAGACCGGGAGAAGCGCGCCATCAAGCGCTATATGGCTCCAGAACTGGAGAGACCGCCGAAATCGCAGAACATGTACTTGGTCTTGGTTCTGCTGATTTTCAAGCCGACATTCTCCAGTTTCCGTTGCCATTTCTCCAATCTGCTCTGGATCTCAGGTCCATCTTCACCGACGAAGATGTAAGGACTCAAAGCCGACCCTTGGTGCAAGCCTACCGCCACACTGAACTCGTCGGTATTGCCAACAGCCGACCGGACGTAGGTACAAGATTGACTGCACATAGCACGAATTAACTATACATACTTTCCGGGCAAACCTTTCTCTTTCAAGGCCCACCATAAGACATCCCGAGGTACCCTATCATACGCTTTTTCCAGATCAATGAACACCATGTGCAAGTTATTGTGTGCTCGTCTGTACTTCTCGCACAATTGGCGGAGTGCAAAAGTGGCGTCCACTGTTCCTCGACCTGGCATAAACCCAAACTGGTTTGGGGTAATCTCACTCTCCTCTCGCAATCTTTTCTCGATTATTTTCTCCCATACCTTCATACTATGGGACATAAGCTTTATCCCTCGATAGTTGTTGCAGTCCTGTACATCACCTTTATTCTTGAAGATGGGCACTAGCGAACTATTGCACCATTCCTGTGGGATCGCTTCTTCATGCAACAACTTATTGAAGAATAAAGTCAGCCACATAGATCCATCTGCTTTTAAACACTTCCATACTGACTGGTATATCAATACAGATTTACACCACATTAAAATTATTCAAAATGTCCTCCTCTTGCTTCGATACAAGCCTTCCATCTGCAAGGCCAGTCATCAATCGAAGCACGCACGACGTTCATATCAATATCGGCGAATGCTTTAGTCAGGGATGCTTTAATTGACTCGAAGTTGCGATGGGGTTTAGCGCAGACGTTCTCCTCTAAGTGCTGCCATATTTTGTGATCTAGAGGATTCAAGTCTGGACTGGATGAGGGCCAATCCTCATGCCTGATAAAGTCGATTTCACGGGTCGTGAGCCAGTTTTGGGTACCTTTCGCCTTATGAGCCGGCGCAGAATCCTGCTGGGATACCCAGTTCTTGTTTTCGAACATTGCGAAAGAGGTTCCACAATGTTTGTTAGGACTGTGTTTTAATATACAAGGGCACTGGTTTTCACTCCTTTTTCACAAAAAAGCACCTCCGTTGGACCCAAATAGGACACCCCAAGCCAAACCGTGAATGCCGAAGGGTGATGACCACGCTGAACACGTGGCACACGTCTGCTCGCTTCTTCACTAGAGTGTGCATACACTTTATCATTTTGTTTGTTAAAACTCTCCTCAACATCAAAAATTTATTCGTCTGAAAAAAGTATTTCGCGGTATTTTTTCCCGCGTACCGCCTTAACAAAACCCGGCTTCTTTCGAGTCTAATTTTCTTCAGCCGTGCGTTAAGAAGGTGTGCTGTTTTTTTTTCTACAATCACGCAGTCCTAGGTCTTCATTTAACACCCTTTTAACAGTAGTTCTGTTTAGTCCCATCTGCAGAGCCAACATTTTTTACTTGCGGACAGGATTTCGTTGGATTCGCGCCTTCACTGTTTTGATGATCGCTGGAGTCCCGAACAGTACGAGGTCGACCGCTCCTTTGATAGTACGATAAATAAATCTCAGTGGAATTAAAAAAAAAAATTCAGCAGTTTGAAAATCTTAGTTCTTGCGTGACCGCAATGATGGAATGCAATTACTGCGACTCTGTCTTCTTTGCGCGTCCACTTCATTTTAGAAAATGAACAAAATTCCAGAAACCCTTTGTTTTTATTTTCTTTAAATATTCAAATTACGTAATGCCCATAATATTTTCCTTGGTTTGCATTCTAAATTCGAAATTTTATCTATGTGACAGAACTTATGGCCCGTCTACGTACATAGCGCTCGTACTGACTCAAAATGCACCGCGCCACATGGCAAAAATGTTACCAGGAATAAAAAAACATTTTTGTTAATAAATATCGGTTGTGCTTTGAATGTGTTTTTTCTTGTTAACGTTTTGTATTAAATACATATTTTAAAATAAATTTCATAATAATAAGATATGTCATGGGTCAGGCAGGGTGGTGCCTCATCCTCATTTAAAATTGTCTAAGGTGCCTCTGCGAGTTGGCTTCGGCCCCTCGTACGCCTTCCAAAGGTCCGGGACCTCAGAGTCCCGAGATAAGTCAAAAAAGATATGTCAATGACATTTTAAAATTGGACCGTGTTATGCACAAAGCAGCCATGTCGGGAAAAGTACAGACGCCAGCAGGTCAACCTACCCGAAACTGTCAGATTTTCCCAATCAACCTTGAACCTAATGCTTTAGCAATAAAGTCGAAAGTCTATTAAAGAAATCTGCCAGATTGTAGTAGCTTGATGTGCTGGCGTCTGTACAAACAGTTATAAGCATTTTTCTGTCGATGGTTGAATTATGAATGTATGGACAAGGCTGCATTTAATGGCTCATATCTCCATGATAAATAGAGATATCGAAATGGCTGTATTTCGAAATAAAGTATGACTCTGTTTATAACCCATTTTTGGAAAAGTGCCATATGGCCGCTTTCTGCATAACTAGGCCCAAAGAGAACGAGATTTTTGCTGTGAGTATCGTTATCGATAGAATTGAATTGCTTGTCACTGACCTTATTCATGCGATACTGACATCTGTCACTCGCACCATGCTACAGCGCAAATCGTGTAGGTCTAATTTGATAAGTTAAACACACACACACACACCCTTAATATAAGGTATTTACACCCAGTAGCGGCGTTAGGGTAGGGCGCGTTTGGGCGACTGCCCAGGGCGCCAGGCATTAAGGGGCGCCGGTTTCCCGTCCCATCCGTCTGAACTGCATTGAGTTTTGAGATTCTTAAGACTGTTTGTCGGGACGTCAACAAGAAACGAGATTATTCGGCAATAGTAAATGTAATGTCGCTACTTGAGCCCCGTCATCTGTTTTCTCGTTGACGTCCCGTTCCCGGTGCGATGGACAAACAGTGTAAAGCTAAAAACCCCCGAACACCCCTTACCCTGAATACCCCGTACGTAATGCTAAATATAAAAGTAAAAACAAATAGTTTTGAGCTCGTTTCGCTCGTTCTGGCATCTGTGAGTTCTCAAACTTAGTCAACAAAGTACCCTTAATCTGTAAGAATGGTCAAAAGAAAACCTAAGCTTTCCCTGACGGGGTGCTAATATTTTCTCGCTCTTGTATCCTGCGTTTTCTAACATATATCATAACGTAACCAATCAAAACTACGTGCTCACCCCGGTCATCCGTTTTAGTATTATTAAGTATCTCAAGGCTTTCAGATCACCCTACGTATTTTGGCATAATAATACTTTGCCATAATTGTTTTTGGCATTATTTATGTTGACATAATTACCTTGTAGGCTAATTTACCTGACCGGAAAAGCCTAACCCTAGACGGTCGACGTCAGGTGTGCCCCTGACGTCGACCGTCTAGGCCCTAGACGGTAGGGTTAGGCTTTGGCCGAAGTTCGATTTGGTTAGGTTCCTTTTCCTTTAATATGCGTAAAAAATGTTATGTGTAAATATAATGAGGATAAACAAAAGTATGCCATCTTATTTATGGCTTAAAATTTTATGCAAACGGATAGTGAACCTTAAAAACACCCATAAAGTCCGTCTGTCTGTCCGCGGTTCAACTCGAGAGTCTTGGTACTAAAAAGCTGTAATTTGGCATGGTTACACTTCTAACAACAGTTTGCGTAATTAAAGTATTATTTCCTATAGACGTGTAGTTGACTGTAATGAGAGCTATAAAATATTTAAAATATCTTGATTGAGTGAGTGGTTTAGCTACCAAACCTTGAACATTTATTAATACCATTACTTGTTTTTTTCAGCGCCAAGATTATTTGCACAGGAAACTATCAGCCTTAGAACAGTTCCCAAATATTAAATTAGCCTCAAGTAGATTTTCAACCATATGGGGTGGTGCATCTTTGCTCAAAATGTTATTGGCAGCTATGAAAGATTTTATGGCGTTGGGATGGAAATGGGATTTTGTTATAAATTTGAGTGAAAGTGATTTCCCCATAAAATCATTAGAAGAATTAGAAAACTTTTTATCAGCAAACAAAGGTCTCAACTTTGTGAAATCACATGGGCGAGAAGTGCAAAGGTTTATCAAAAAACAGGGCCTTGACAAAACATTTATTGAATGTGACACGCATATGTGGCGAGTCGGCGAAAGGAAGTTACCAAGAGGTATAGTAATAGATGGTGGAAGCGATTGGATTGCGTTGTCGCCAGAATTCGTTTCATATGTAGTTGGAAAACAAGATGAGCTCTTAACTGGATTGGATGTAATATTTGAACATACTCTGTTGCCAGCAGAGTCGTTTTTTCATACAGCATTAAGAAATTCTCAGTTTTGTGATTCGTATGTCGATAACAATTTGCATGTTACCAACTGGAAAAGAAAATTGGGGTGCAAATGTCAATATAAACATGTAGTTGATTGGTGCGGCTGTTCTCCTAACGATTTCAGAACTGAAGACTGGCCGAGAATTCAAAATACTCAAGACCGACAATTATTTTTTGCTCGCAAATTTGAACCTGTAATAAATCAAGAAATAATAAACAGGGTAGAGAAATACATCGGATTTAAGGATCATTATTTGATGCCGAACTTAGAGGCATATTGGCAAAGTATATATAATATAGAAGATTTGACAGCTAGTTCAGATGACTTAATATTAACTCACGCTGGAAGTATTGCTCGACATAACGCAAGAATCCTTTTAGAAGAAGGTTGTCGAATAGAACCCGATGAAATTATTGAAGTTAATTCTTATAATCATGCAGATATTTATAAGGGAAATTTAGTATTACATAAAGCAATTGTACATGATCACATAGAAATATTAATAGAGACTTGGTATAAACCTAAAAAACACATAGAATTAAATTTAGAAAATCCCTATGTAGATAATATTAAATCGTTTAAAGTAAGTTCTGACTATGATCAGAAAGAAATGACTTTTAAAAACTTAGCAAATATTTTAGGTCCTTTGTCTGAACCAGTTTTACTTTATGAATTTTCAGCTCAATTAGATACAAGTGAAAATTTGACTTTAATTTGGTTAGATCCTACTGGGGCCATTGCTGATGTTAATATCATACATGTAGATGAAAACAATCTTACAAATTTTATAAAACCCAACTTAAAGGCACCGCTTTTACCTGGAATTTGGAAAGTAGGCTTATTTGAACAAAATAGAATAATAGTAGCAACTAAATTTCTTATATCACCGCTAGAATATTTCTCTGGTAAGGACTTGTCACATCAAGAATCTAGTATAATTCATAGTGGATCTCAAAATTCTTACAAAAACTTTTCAAATATGAAACCAAAGAACTTTCTTCCTGGTTATGAAGAAAGTATATTGTTACAAAAAATGTCTCAGTCAAATATCCAGAGAATAAACCATGATTTAAAAGAATGGATAGATGGACTTAGTTTACAATTTTATAATGTATTGGGTTCATGTATCATGTTGAATAATGAAATCAAAGATAAATTAATATGTGGAAATCATAAATTTGAGAACTGTATTTCAACACATTGGAGTTCCTTATCACCTGATCCTAAAGGTACAATAGGAAAACTAAATAAGATAAATGGGCGAATGGAAAGAGTATGACAAATAATGATTTGTCAGTTTCCTTTGTTGTTGTTGTTTTAATGTTAAACTGATTTTGTAGGAATCTACAAAAACCTACCTTACGGTTTTAATGCACAAAATGTACTGCTAGTACCCGTTCATACACGGCAGAAAACACACGGTTGCATCTTAACGAATATGAAAATGCACATATAAATAAAAACCGAGCGGCAACCTGGCGGTTGTCGCTGTGTATGAACAGGTACTTAGGCTGCTTCTCGACCAAAGATGAAAGATGTGCGAGGATGCATAGCACAAGAATAAAAACTCTGTTTTTTATTCTTGTGTGCATAGTGTGTAAGACCCACCAATCGCTTTTATTTTTGTAACAATGTTTTTTTTTTTTAAGATGAGCTAAGCAAATATGTATACTGTTTCTTTTTTTACTCGGACAGTATGGGGAATTTCTAATCCACAGGAGATACGGGGAAACTATCTTCAGTAAAAACCATCAGCTCGTTTTTCATGAAAACAATTTTTCAGTTTCATGTAAGGATCATTTTCATTGTACGATACTTACATTGTTGTCATTGATGTTTTGTTTGTTGCGTTGTAGTATGTTGCACAAGGTTCGATGCTCTTGGCTCAAATGGCATCGAACCTGGTTTGCCATATTTACCTATTATACAGGATGTGGCGTAAATAGTGGCCCAACGTTAAGGGGGTCGATACACCGTGTATAAAGCCGTATTGTGCTGTTTTAGAGTGTAAACATGATATCAGAACCAAAAATTTATCAAATGGTGGTATATCATACAATCGGTCAGTCCTAATTAATAATATTTCGATTGAAAAATAAACAAAACAAGTAGAAGTAGACTTTATTTAGTTCAACTGAAGGTCTACTTTCTTTTAAACTCAAAACATATTATCCTCGAAGATTTCAACTATGCACATGTCACAGTCAGCTATGTTACAATCAACTCAATTAGAGATTACCGTAATCGATAATCAGTTATCGATTTTAAACTTATAATGTTCTATGAAAAATATAAACCTGTGTGCAGTTTTTTTATTGGTGATTCAGTACTAGCAATAGAACAAATTACCATAAATTATTCAAACATATTTTTCTAATTCTACCTTATCCAAGTATGAAATAAGTAAAGCATAGATATAGGTAATCTATTCGTAATATTTTAATCGAGAAAGTGTAACAAAGTCTCGAACCTATACAAAAGTGGGTATCGTATTTTGTGACTTCAGATTTCCTAAGGATCCAGACAGAAAAAAAATGGATTAAAGCGACTGGAAGGCAAAGTTGGTTTCCTTTAAAAACTAGTACAATTTGCTCATATCACTTCATTAAACTAGACTTTTTTTTAAATTAAAAGCGGAAAAAAATACCTAGCCGACAGCAGTGCCCAAACAATAAATTAT
This sequence comes from Dicycla oo, assembly GCA_948252095.1. Lineage (NCBI taxonomy): Eukaryota > Metazoa > Arthropoda > Insecta > Lepidoptera > Noctuidae > Dicycla > Dicycla oo. The sequence continues at coordinate 14,430,713 of OX411720.1, read as the reverse complement.
ACATTTTTAAGTAGGTACTTACATAATGTTTGTTGTCCTAAGGACGATTGTTTCATAACAATGTTGTTGTATGGCGATTCTTCTGAGATTCCGGCTCTTCACGAAATTACTTATTTCGTTAGACTTACTTTCATAGACTTGTATTTTACATATAAAATACTCGAGTTCAATTACACCACCGACAGTGGTACATCTCTAGTGGAGGACGAATAGTAATGACCTCGTTACGGAAATATCAATCTTATTATTAACGATGTACGGTCATGAGCATTAATATGTATACACTAAACAACATTTAAAAGTGATTTTCTCCTACTGTGTTGATTGTGGTTATGAACATAGTAATATATTTTAGAACCAATAGTAATATGAGTCATATTAAATAGGTCTTATCTCAAAGTTGCAGTCGTTATTCACGAGAAAATTGCTTTTGAATTTTGCTAACAAGTGTATACTTACGTAGTCTGGTCATAAGTTTTGTCACATATGAAAAGTTAAATAACTGCCACAATGAGTTACGCACTACAACCATTTATACATTAAATGAAAGGGTATAAAATACAGATTTACACCACATTAAAATTATTCGAAATGTCCTCCTCTTGCTTCGACACAAGTCTTCAATCTGCAAGGCCAGTCATCAATCGAAGCACGCACGACGTTCATGTCAATATCGGCGACTGCTTTAATCAGGGATGCTTTAACACATTCACTGCTACAAAAAACCCACAGGTGCGGCGCGCCGCATTCGAAGGAAGTACATAAATTGTATGGACACGCATATGCGACGGTAGCACTTGGTGAACGTTCGAAAATCGCACATACGTGTCGGCCGCACAGAACGTGTTAATTGACTCGAAGTTACGATGGGGTTTAACGCAGACCTTCTCCTCTAAGTGCTGCCATATTTTGAAATCCAAGGGATTCAAGTCTGGACTGCATCAGGGCCAATCCTCATGCCTGATAAAGTCGATTCCACGGGTCGTGAACCAGTTTTGGGTAGGTACTTTACGCCTTATGAGCCGGCGCAGAATCCTGCTGGAATACCCAGTACTTGATTCGAACATTGTTTGTGAAAGAGGTTCAACAATGTTTGTTAGGACTGTGTTTTGATATACATTCACTCCATTTTCACAAAAAAAACACCTCCGTTGGACCCAAATAGGACACCCCAAGCCAAACCTTGAATGCCGAAGGCTTGAATGCTGAACACGTGACACACGTCTGCAAGTGTGCATACACTTTATCATTTTGCGTGTTGAAACTCTCCTCAACATTAAAAAATTTTTCGTCTGAAGAAAGTATTTCGCGGTATTTTTTCCCGCGTACCGCCTTAACAAATCCCGGCTTCTTTCGAGTCTGATTTCGTTCAGCCGTGCGTTAAGAAGATGTGCTGTTTTTTTTTTTTTCTATAAGCACGCAGTCCTAGGTCTTCATTTAACACCCTTTTAACAGTAGTTCTGCTTAGTCCCATCTGCAGAGCCAACATTTTTTGCTTGCGGACAGGATTTCGTTGGATTCGCGCCTTCACTGCTTTGATGACCGCTAGAGTCCAAACAGTACGAGGTCGACCGCTCCTTTGTTTATCTTCTAATCTTGAATCTTCCCTGAATCGTTTGATAGTACGATAAATAAATCTCAGTGGAATTTTCAAATTTTTCAGCATTTTGAAATTTCAGTTGCCGCGTGACCGCAACGATGCAATGCAATTACTGCGACTCTGTCTTCTTTTTAGAAAATAAACAAAATTCCAGAAATCCTTTGTTTTTATTTTCTTTAAATATTCAAATTGCCCATAATATTTTCCTCGGCTTGCATTCTAAATTCGAAATTTTACCTATGTGACAGAACTTATGGCCCAACTGCATATAATGATAAAGTTAGGTACTTAATGCCTGTGATGTTACTGTTGCAATTCACGCTGCAGGTCGTGGGTTCGATTCCCATCCAGGACAAACATTTGTGTGCATGAACATGTCTGTTTGTTCTGAGTCTGGGTGTAAGTATGTATTTACAAAAAAAAAAGTAGTATATCAGTTATCTGGTTTCCATAGTACAAGCTCTGCTTAGTTTGGGACCAAATGACCGTGTGTGAAATTGTCCCAGGATATTATTATTATTATTAATTTCAGAGTATTTAGTTTCACAATTTTAAGTTTAAGATAAGTATAATTCTAAGTTAAGTTTGAATGGGAGCATAATGTATTTTAAAATCAAACCAACTTTCTGCAATTTTTCCTAAGAAACTCATATTAAAACTGACTAGTTTTTCTGTACCTACAATATGTCCTATTCTTTCGTATGACTCATGAAATTTGGCTATAAATAAAACGAGCAATTCGCAAATGAAAAAAGTTTTATTATTTTCACCAATTTTTTTTTTTCATTCAAGACCATACAAATCGGAGTCGCACGTCTCACATGATATTAATTTATCACAGAAAAGGATTACAAACGTATTATTGAAATCCTTAGAACGGCCTTTCTTTCGGTGTCCCCTTTAATTGCTTATTTTTACCCGACTACAGTAAATTCAAAATATTCAGCATTGATACACACAGTAATATATAAGTCAATGGTATTCGGGCTATTTATCTAGATAGGTACCTATGACGGATGTTCGTCTGTAACTTCATAACATACATTACTAAGCTACCTACTTGTCTTAGTTTAGCAAACGAGTTTGGAAGCGCTATGTTATTCCGCGGGTATTATAGGGTTTTGGCGGCTTATACCTATAGGGTGATTGATAATTGGGTGTATTCCTTAACATGGCTGATACCTACCTATTAGACCTAATTTGCAACATTTTTGATTACTTGCGGTCCATTAAAAAGTTCGATAGGTAGGTACTCTAATTCATTGGATGGACTTCACCCAACGAATTTTTATGTACCTATTCCACCTCTTGAGTCTCGACCATTATTAAACTACTAGTTGCGAGAAATCTACTCGGCTTTGGACGTTAACCCTTAACAGCGTAATATTCAGAACAACAGAATCTTAAGCCGAAACGGTCGCGGCGTTTCTGTTCAGACTGTGGTAGGGTACTAGCAGAACCGCTACATCATATCCTTAACACCTGTTTAAAGAAAGCAACGTTCCCGGCTACGTGGATGATCACCCGTGTCATTCCGGTTCCTAAGGGTAAGGCTGGTCCGGACGTTAGCGGCTATAGACCAGTGGCTGAGCTGTCTACGCCCGCAAAAGTTTTTGAGTCCGCCATCCAGCGCTGTGTGCAGGAACAGGTGCGCACAAAGCTGTCGGACGCGCAGCATGGATTCAGGCCAGAGCGCAGCACTGCTACTAACCTACTCAACTTCATGGTGAAGGTAGTACCGTCAGTTGATGCGGGGGTACAGGTGGACGCGGCATACTTTGATTTTACAAAGGCATTTGACACCGTCGACAATGACGTCCTATTAAGGAAATCGGAAGAAGATTGGGTGTACACCACACCTATTGCAGTTCTTTGTGAGCTACATGAAAGATAGACAGCAGTATGTGGACTACAATGAGTGTGAGTCTGAACTCACAAGGTCCGGAGTAAGCCAGGGCAGCAATTTGGGGCCTCTCGAATTTATCATAATGATAAACGACTTACCGAAGGTCGTCAGACATGGCTTATGTTTATTGTTTGCAGATGACCTTAAACTGCTGCTCGAGGTCAAAGATAAGTCGAATTGTGAACGCCTGCAGGAGGACATAGATAGAGTGGTGGAGTGGAGCCATAATAACAAGCTCAACTCCAATGTTGACAAATGCTCGGTGATAACGTTTATTCGTGCGCGGACACCGATGTGCTACGAGTAAAAAGTAGAGAGAGCACCAATGCAACGAGTGTCGCAGGTACTGATGGGTAATGGAAAAATTTCGGAAGGAAAAGAAAAGAAAAAAAATATTTTTCCAATATTTTTCAAATATTTTTCCAATACTTTTCCGATATTTTTCCAAATCAAAAAGCTGACTGTGATTAAAGATTAGAAAAAAAATAAGACTATTATGTGTACTCTGACATCAAGCAATGTACAATTATAGACTGCTTGAATACGAGACTTTGCTGTAGTTATTATTTTAAGGTCTTTTGCCTGCTTTGCATGTGTGTCATTACTTTAGGTCTTTTTTTTTGTAACGTGCATTTTGTTTGTGCAAATCATCATTCTCCTGCCCTTGTCCCAATTTATTTGGGGTCGGCGCAACATGTCTTTTTCTTCCATACTTCTCTATTAGTCGTCATCTCGGTAGTCACTCCCTTTCTGGCCATATCATCTTTCACACAGTCCATCCATCGTTTCTTTGGTCTTCCCTTACTCGTATAGCCCTCCACGTTCATACTCAACACTTTCCTGACGACATTTTCCTCATTCCTCCGCATCACATGCCCATACCATGACAACCCATTTCCACACAACTTTTCAGTCACCGGTGTCACTTTCAGACTTCCTCTTACATACTCATTTCTTATTCTATCTATTCGCGTAACACATCCCTCTTAGCATTCTCATCTCGGCTGCATGCAATTGCCTTTCATTCAATCTTTTTATGGCCCAACATTCTGAACCATACAAGACAGCAGGTCTAACCATTGTTTTATAAATCTTCCCCTGGAGTTTAAGGGGAATGCGGGAGTCGCAGATTGTTCCCGTGACCTGCCGCCATTTCATCCATCCAGTGTTAATTCTGTGCTTAACAGTCCGGTCTACTTCGCCATCGCTTTGCACAAGTGAACCAAGATACCGGAAGTCGGAGCAGACCGGGAGAAGCGCGCCATCAAGCGCTATGGCTCCAGCACTGGAGAGACCGCCGAAATCGCAGAACATATACTCGGTCTTGGTTCTGCTGATTTTCAAGCCGACATTCTCCAGTTTCCGTTGCCATTTCTCCAAACTGCTCTGGATCTCAGGTCCATCTTCACCGACAAGAACGATGTCGTCGGCAAATAGCATGCACCAGGGTGCCTCTTCCTGTATGTCCGCTGTCAGATCATCCATAATCAACAGGAAGATGTAAGGACTTAAGCCGACACCTGGTGCAAGCCTACCGCCACACTGAACTCGTCGGTGTTGCCAGCAGCCATACATTTTTTTTCTTTCTTTTCTTTCTTTTTTCTTTACTGAAAAATTATAAATATCTAATCTTTAACTATTTATAATTCTTGCCATAATGTTTTCTGGAAATTATATACATAAATCAGAAGAAATTACAATGTGCACTATAAGTATGTACACAAGTAGTTCTTTTTGGCCGGGTAGACGTGAGCCGACGACGATGCGCAGAATGCACAATTGGGAAAATATCATGTGCAGATGGCGCAAGATGGCGGTTGCGCTCACTTCAACCCGCGGAGCAAATTGCGTAATACATAATTGGAATCAGTTTCTTTTTGACAGTTCAAAAACATTCACTGCTCGACAACGTAAATAGTACGTTGTCGAGCAGATAATGTTTCGAACATGCAAAGCAATGGATTAGCAATTTGCTTCAAAATGATTCAGATTTGATTGATAGGTTGTAACGCAATTAGGGTGCTGGCCAAAAAGATTGGGGACTAATTGGACTATACTTAATCACGTCCAGGCGGAGCATTATACTGAAATGTTACTTGGTCCACATTCACATGTTATCCTTTATAACAGTCTACAAGTTTTAAAAGATAGTAAGTTTCTCATGTACGGTGGTAGTACATATTGCAATTCTTCTAACATTAAAAAGCAAAAATGATTTTCTTTTGTCAATATTTTCTTGTTTCTTGTCACAAAAATTAGGGCATAATTAATCATACCTCTAAAATGAAAGTGTATGAATTTCATACTCTTTCATTTTAGAGGTATGATTAATTTTGCTTATATTGCGCTATTCTTCTACAGCTGACTTAATTTTGGCGAGTTATTTTCCTGGGTTTGGTTGATTTTCGGGTTTGTATAACTAGATCGGTTTTCTCTGAAACTTGTTGGTGATATAAAACCCACCAACTGAAGATTTATTGTTTGTGTAGATGCAGTAGAAAATAAAGATCATGATACTTTTCGCCAGTGATGATTCGGATTCTTCAACAGAATAGATGTGTTAATGCAATAAAACCCTTTGAATGTAAATAAAACCCTTTAAACTCTGTGTTATTTTACTTCCTGAAGTCAAAATTTTAGAGTAAACAATACTTTTAAAACCGAAAAATTTCCAACTTTTGAAAATTTTTCGAAAAGCCCCTTTGAAATGTTGTTTTCGAAAATTCTTGTATAGGATCTTTATCATTTAAGTATAAAAATAAGTATTCGGGCCATTTTTAAGTTTATAGAACAAAGGAATAAGATTTTTCAAATAAACTGTATCCCCACGTTTCACCCCCACAAGGGTAGAATTTTGAAAAATCGTTTAAGATGTTTCCAAAACTTGTGTTAAAGATTATTTATACAAAAAACAAGGGCAGCTTCCCAAAAAAAATCAATCTGCCTAGCCTTTTCCCATCTATGTTGGGGTCGGCTTCCAGTCTAACCGGATGCAGCTGAATACCAGTATTTTACATGGAGTGACTGCCTATCTGACCTCCACAACCCAGTTACTTGGTAATACGATACCCCTTGGTAAGACTGGTTGTCAGACTTTCGGGCTTCTGACGACCCGTAACGACTGCCAAAGATCCACGAATGACAGCCGGAACCAACGGCTTAACGTGCTTTCTGAGGCACGGAAGAATCTCGGAATGTAAAGATGGTCACCCATCTACGGACCAACCCCGGCAAGCGTAGCTTAACGTGATGGATCGACCCGTGCGGCTGTTATTACTTAGCCACGAACTCCTCCAATGGCAGCTTTCCATACATTGTTTTATTTGAAATTAAATCCCTACGTCTTGAAATGAAAAATAATTTATTTAACTCAGCGTCATCTTCTGAGCTAGTTTGTGCAACATTTTTTGTTAGAGAAGAGTCAGATTAATAGATATTCAGTGTTGAAATATTGAACAACGGTTAAGAGTTGTAAATTGTCAACGGTTGTCAATGTCAACCACCAATAAATATTTTCAATAAGACTTTGAATACTAGTCTTTTTAGTTCAGAATCGCCATAACATTTGGTATTTTCCTACTTTGCTGCAATACTTTTATCTAAGAAAGAACACAATAAACTCAAATATACAACACAATAAATGTATTATTTATTTGAAGTCTTTCGAATTAATAATAACAAAATTTTAAGAGAACCCATTTCTCAAATAAAAAATGGAGATGGAGTAATATCAAACCCTAATTTAATAGCTGAGTCTTTTAATAACTTTTTCATTGAACAAACCTCTGGCATATCTAAACATACGTTACGCGATACCATTAACATAAATATAAACCCACATACGATATTTATAGCCCCAGTTATACACCAAGATGTAATACGTATAATTAAAAACTTAAAAAATAAAAAGAGCTCTGGCCTCGATGGCATTTCAACAACAGTTATCAAATTTGTTGCACATTGCACAGCTGAGCCCCTTGCTCACATTATTAATGTAAGCATACAGTCTGGCGTATTTCCTGAAAGTCTCAAAAGCGTAATAGTTATACCAGTATATAAAAAAAAAATGATAAAGATGAAATGGTAAATTATAGGCCAATTGCTCTTATTTCTATATTCTCAAAGATCATAGAGAAAATCATCTATGAATCTCTTGACAGCTTCCTAACTAAATACCACATACTATGTGATGAACAAAAGGGATTCAGGAAAAACAAAAATATAAACATGGCCATCTTTGATTTTCTCCATGAAATAATGCCTAAAGTAGATTCCAAAATAACGGTATGTGCAATATATGCCGATATGTCGAAAGCTTTTGACTGCGTGGACCACGATATTCTCTTAACCAAACTTGATGCGTACGGTATTCGTGGCAATGCTCTAAATTTAATAAAATCTTACCTCAAAGGCCGTGGACAATGTACAGAGATTTCAAGCCTGTGTTTAAAATCTAAGAAGGAACTAAAATCTTTATCGTCATTTAAAGAAATAAAATATGGAGTCCCACAGGGAAGCGTCCTCGGACCTTTACTTTTCCTATTATATATTAATGACCTGCCACGTCATATATCTAATCCAATGGTTTTATTTGCAGACGACAGTACTTCAATTGTTTCATGTATCAATAAAGACTCATACGTAAATGACATCAATAACTCAATCAGCTGTTTAATAAAATGGCTTAACAATAATAACTTAGTTATAAATCTGCAAAAAACTAAAACTATGCATTTTCACCAACGAATATCTACAGGTGACATGGATATCAACTTCAATGGCCAAACTATCGATAAAGTGAATAGCACAAAATTTTTAGGTATCTTAATTGATAGCCAGTTAACATGGAAGCCGCAAGCAGAAGATATATGTAAACGTTTAAGCACAGCCGCGTTTATGTTATACAACCTATCCAAAAAAGTAAATCTGCCAACAACATTAGTGGCCTACCATGGTCTCGTAATTTCTATCTTAAGGTTCGGTGTAATATTTTGGGGTTACTGTAGTGAACGAGAAAGCATTTTTAAAGCTCAAAAGCGCTGTTTGAGAGCTATATTTGGCCTCAAAGTTACTGACAGTTGTGTACCCATATTTAAGTCTCAGAAATTATTAACTTTCCCATGCCTCATGCCTAGGTGTTATTTTTTGAAATATTGCCTTTCTACCCGATAATCGACGCCTACCTGAACATGGTCGGCGCCTCCGCTTTTCTAGACTTAATAGACTTGTTGTACAAATGTCAACCTCAAAAACGAACAGGCATCGAGAACTGGTGAGGCGGCCATCTTGTAAAACGAGCACTGAACTCGTGGTCGGTGGACGTTTTATTTTAATCGCATCCCTCTTAATCTAAGTGATCTATAATTATTTTGCGATGTGTTTGATTGAATTGTGGTGAACTAGAAGTGGAGTGATTGTGATATGTGTTATTTTATTGACAAACTGCCTTCCTACCCGATAATTCACGCCTACCTGGACATGGAGAACACATTAAATGAAAGTCGAAAGACTTGAAATAAATAATACATTTATTTTGTTGTATATTTGAGTTTATTGTGTTCTTCCTTAGATAAAAGTATTGCAGCAAAGTAGGAAAATATCAAATGTTATGGCAATTCTGAACTAAAAAGACTAGTATTCAAAGTCTTATTGAAAATATTTATTGGTGGTTGACATTGACAACCGTTGACAGTTTACAACTCTTAACCGTTGTTTAAAATTTCAACACTGAATATCTATTAATCTGACCCTTCTCTAACAAAAAATGTTGCACAAACTAGCTCAGAAGATGACGCTGAGTTAAATAAGGTATTTTTCATTTCAATACGTAGTGATTTAATTTCAAATAAAACAATGTATGGGAAGCTGCCATTGTTTTTTGTATGAATAATCTTTAACATAAGTTTTGGAAACCTCTTAAACGGTTTTTCAAAATTCCACCCTTGTGGGGGTGAAACGTGGGGATACAGTTTATTTGAAAAATGTTATTCCTTTGTTCTATCCTAAACTTAAAAATGGCCCGAATACTTATTTTTAAACTTAATTGATAAAGATCGTATACATAATTTTCGAAAACAACATTTCAAAGGGGTTGAAGCCTTTTCGAAAATTTTTCAAAAGTTGGAAATTTTTCGGTTTTAAAAGTATTGTTTACTGTAAAATTTTGACTTCAGGAAGTAAAATAACACAGAGTTTAAAGGGTTTTATTGTATTAACACATCTATTATGTTGATGAATCCGAAGCATCACTGGCGAAAAGTATCATGATCAATATTTTCTACTTCATCTACACAAACAATAAATCTTCAGTTGGTGGGTTTTATATCACCAACAAGTTTCAGAGAAAAACCGATCTAGTTATACAAACCCGAAATTCAACCAAACCCAGGAAAAGAACCCGCCAAAATTAAGTCAGCTGTAGAAGAACAGCGCACTTCAAGCGAAATTAATCATACCTCTAAAATGAATGAGTATGAATGCCCTGATTTTTGTGCCAAGAAACAAGAAAATATTGACAAAAGAAAATGATTTTTGCCTTTTAATGTTAGAAGAATTACAATATGAACTACCGTACATGAGAAACTTACAATCTTTTAAAACTTGTAGACGGTTATAAAGGAAAACATGTGAATGTGGACCAAGTAACAGTTCAGTATAATGCTCCGCCTGGACGTGATTAAGTACAATACTTAGTCCAATTTAGTCCCCAATCTTTTTGGCCAGCACCCTAATTGCGTTACAACCTATCAATCAAATCTGAATCATTTTGAAGCAAATTGCTAATCCATTGCTTCGCATGTTCGAAATATTATCTGCTCGACAACGTAAATAACGCAGTGAATGTTTTTTGAACTGTCAAAAAGAAACTGATTCCAATGATGTATTACGCAATTTGCTGCGCGGGTTGAAGTGAGCGCAACCGCCATCTTGCGCCATCTGCACATGGTATTTTCCCAATTATGCATTCTGCGCATCGTCATCGGCACACGTCTACCCGGCCAAAAAGAACTACTTGTGCACAGACGCCAGCAGGTCAAGATAGCCGAAACTGTCAAATTTTCCCAATCAAACTTGAACCTAATGCTTTAGCGATAAAGTTGAAAATCTATTAAAGAAATTTTGACAGATTGTAGTAGCTTGATGTGCTGGCGTCTGTACATACTTTTTATAGAGCACATTGTAATTTCTTCTGATTTATGTATATAATTTTCAATAAGAAAACATTATGGCAAGAATTATAAATTGTCAAAGATTAGATATTTATAATTTTTCAGTAAAGAAAAAAAAAGAAAAGAAAGAAAAACTGTTTATTCTGCACAAACAAAACGCACGTTACAAAAAAAAAGACCTAAAGTAATGACACACATGCAAAGCAGGCAAAAGACCTTAGAATAATAACTGCAGCAAAAAGTCTCGTAGATATTCAAGCAGTCTATTGATTGCTTGATGTCATTCATTGATTGTCAGTTCATTGCTTGATGTCAGAGTACACATTATAGCGTAGATAGAGAATGAACTATAGATTCGCTATCAGCGTGCACCGACATGAGATGGCTATAGTCTAAATGGAGGTTGCCAAATGAATAATTTTACCCATATTTATGGGTAGTCGACCTTTTACCCATGATCATAAAAAACAAGATCTGTATGTAAAAAAAATTGCCTTTTATGCTTTGACGCAATTGGGTAAAAATAAAACAAGACAGTTGAAAGAAAAAACGTTTGTTCAAAATACATAGTTACTGACCCTTAAATAAAAATAATTTGGTACAAAAATTTCGGACCTTGACATCCTCTTCACACATTTTGTTTGTTGCGAAATGCATTCTAACTTTCAAGTATTTCATGCAGATTGCTTTAATTAGAAGTGGAAAATGGCAATCCGGGAAAGATTGATTTTGGAAATTTTGGGCAATTTGACAAAATAATCTGACGGAGAAGCAATTCTTCAGACATTTTTGCAAAATATTGTGAAAAATGTTATTCTCGCTAAAGCTTTTGATTTGACGGAATATTTTTTCACATATTTCGCAAATTGTTACAACATCTTTGCTGGGATAGTGCAAGCCCCCCTTATCTTTTTTTAATTGTAAGCTCGTGTACTTTTCTTCTGAAATTAAGGCAGACAAACATTCTTGGCATTTTAAATCTTTTTCAAGTTTTTGGACCACAAAACCGCCAACATAGATCACGACTTGTTTAGAAAACTCAGTGAGTCTACTTGGATCTGCCATCCTTCATAATTTTTATTAAATCTATTTCTCCGCTGTGGTATTCCCCAAAGTTATCATTGGAATCCTGAATTAATATATTCCGATCGACTGTTTTATTGATTGCCACTTCAGGTTTAGTATAGGTTAAAATATTTATTTCCTGTAAAGGAATACAATTCCCTGTCGTAATATGTTTAAGCTCCCCTTGTACTAGCATTCTTTTGAAGGCAGATGTAAACTGCCTCGCCGTGGGGTTGTTATTAAAACCGCCCTTAGCTCGTATAGCACTGAAAAAATATTCCAGATGATCCTGACTGAATTTGTAAGTACAGAGAAAGGTAAGAAAGTTACTTCTAACATAGTTCTCATACAAATACAAAACACTTTTTATACATGTTAGAAAACCCAAAAATCCAGTTTTCCTATTAGTATCTAGGATATATTTCTTTCATTTATTTTCAGTTCCGTTAAATATTTAAACACGTTTAGTAAAAAACAATTGTCTGGAAAAATTTCCATTAAATAAGGGTTGTTTGTAGGTATATTCATATTACGTGTATTCAAAATATCAAATAAATTATTTATTTTCCGAATGAAATCAATAGTTGCATCAGAATTTCGAAAGCTAACAAGATCTAATTCATTTTTACAAAATTCTATAGCATCAGCTACCGACCCACTAAAAACTTGGGCTGCCAATTTTACTTTCATTATTTGTTTATTAAAATTGACATGAGCTCTTTTTAATTTGTTGCCCAGGTGCAATCCTTCATTTTCCTGTAATTCTTGTAAACGTTCAATGTACTCCCAAGATATTATTCTACCTTGCCCGTCAGTAATTTCACTTTTTTGTGCCAACGTATTTCTTACTAACTTCAACATGTGGGATGGGTCCGGAAATATAACAATTTTTTTATCCCCAAGGCTAAAATAAGGATTTATTTCGTTTATATTTAAATTACACCCGTCAAATGTTATGGATATGATATCCACTCCACATTCACGAGAAACCATTTCAATAGCAATATTTACTACGGCAGCTTTTTGTTCAGCGGAAATGCCATCAATTAAAAAATAGCCGAGTGGTATCTTCCATGATCCATTTACACACGTCATCATAAAAACTAAGGCTTCTTTCGCTAATTGGTCATTGTCTAAATTGTTTAACATATCCGAGCACTTTGGTTTGGCTGCCAATTTTTTCGTCCAGTAAGAAGAATCCACAGATTTCATATTCTTGGTTTTTTTGGGAAACTGGTAAAAAAGAAACAGCGTTATTATAATAAAAATATGATAGGAATTTGGATTTATGGGTAAACTTGCCGAGCACTGGTATCCCTTAAACTGGTATCCCTCAAACAGTACAAGAATATTACTACAAAACCAATGAAATAAAACAGTTTAAAACACGTTTAATTGTTCATTACTTCTGATAATTACGTGTTAATATAATGAATGACAAATTCTATAAACGTTTTAAATCGTAAATACTACTATTTTATTAGAAAAACTAACTCACTTACCGATGAAAAGTTATGTCTGCATTTTTTTGTTCTGGTCGATTTGTACAACATAATACACTACAGCGCCCCATATTAAAAGTAATTTAAATTATGTTCTGCAATTACACATTCACACAAATAAAAAGAAAGCGTCGAAAACACAGTTTTCCAAAGAATTTTTATCACGATGGCACTGACAGTTGACAGCTGTTGTTTGTTGGGAGTCAAACTAAACTGGCTCCAAACAAAAAAGGTGAGTCGCAAAAAGGGATAGAAAAACCCTATATCTGTCTTGCTTACTCTTACTACTGGTTTAATAAATGTGTCCCGCTCTGACTTATTATTGTTATTTTAGTAGCCAATCTATAGTTCATTCTCTATCTACGCATTATAGTCTTTATTTTTTTCTAAACTTTAATCACAGTCAGCTTTTTGATTTGGAAAATATCGGAAAAGTATTGGAAAAATATTTGAAAAATATTGGAAAAATATTTTTTTTTCTTTTCTTTTCTTCCGAAATTTTTTCAATACCCATCAGTAGTCATGTTGGATCGGGTACAGAACAACAAGACGCTTGTATTTTAAACTGTATGGGGTGTATCCGTTCTACCCGTTGATGTACCCCACACTATTTGTATTGGGTATGGTGGGGTATAATGAGCTCAGGGTTCGCCGGGAGTTCAGTCTTGCTGCATATGTAGTGAAGCTACTGCGTGGCGTAGCACATAACCCGGGTATGCTGCGTTATCTGGAACTTAGCGTGCCAGACCGGTACGTGTGGAGGCGGCGGCGCCCGCAACTGCTAAACGTGCCCGCGGCCAGAACCAATCTACTGGCGAAAGCTTCCCTCACCCGAACAGTCCGTGTGGTGAACGAAGTCCATGAGAGACTGGACATTTTTTCATGCTCTTTGAGTGAATTCGCAAGAGTTTTATTAAATGTAGTTAGTTATGTAAGGTAATTACGAGTAAATAGTTATATTAATTGTTGTTAGGTATGTAAGGTAGGATAAGTTATTTTTAAGTTGAATATTATTGTAACTATGTAGGATTTAGATTCTTTTATTTATTATAATACAGTACCTTTAATTATTATTTTAGTTATTGTACTGGATGAGTAGATAACTACACTGTCGCATTTGGGTAACACTTGTAAGGATGATAAATAAATAATAAATAAAACATGAAAATTATTCCCACATTCTTTTTTGTTTCATTCATTTTTGTCATGATTTTAATAGACAACGGGTAAAAACACCCCACAAAATGTCAAAGACTAAGTGACAAAATAATGCAAAAGATTGCAAAAAAAAATATGTAGAAACGGAACGCGCCTTTTGACATTGACAGGTTTAAAAGGTGTAAATGGGTCGGATTAGGTAAAAACGATACCTAATCCACCTAATCCTAGTATTTAAAAATACCTAATCCATTTACCTAATCCGAATATTTATTAAATAAAGCCGCTGGCCTGTTACTAGGGCTTGCAAATATTCGACAATTTTGCAATTCGAATATTCGATATTTTTTTGGGCTATTTTCGAATAATTCGAAAATTGTTCGAATATTAAATAAAAAAACAAGTTTTATAGATATCTTGTAATTTAATTTCTAAATAGTCTTTATTCAATTCAAACAGTGTTAAAAAAAACAATTAAAATAACATTTTTTTTTCTTTTAAAAGAACACAAAGGATTAAAATAGGTGTTAGCTATTCTAATCCTTCGTGTTGAACTGCAAATAATCAACTACTTTCTTCAATTAAAATAGCTAACACAATCAATAACAAAAACAACGTATATTTTTGGAAGAATAAATAATGGTCAACTTAATATTGTACTGATGATATCAAAACACCACAAAGCAAAAATTTGAAACAAATGCTTAAAATGTTTTAAAATAAACAAATTTTCTCAAAATAAACTAATCTTCTGGACATAAACAAAACGCAGTCTTATAAAATCAGTTAAGTATGAGTATTGTAATCCTATCCTACTAATATTATAAATGTGAAAGTTTGTGAGAATGTATGGATGTATGTTTGTTATTCTTTCACGCAAAAACGGCTGGGCCGATTTGGTTGAAATTTGGTAGGTATGGATTAACACATAGGCTACCTTCTGCGGGCGAAGCCGCGGGCGGAAGCTAGTAATATAATAAAATCGAACAAAAAATAACAAGTAACGCAATTAAAGCTTCGATGCAAAATCGGTTTCTTTCTTAATGTTAAATTAGAAATTGTCATTAACAATGTGTGAATTTAGTAATTTAACATTAAATCTTAGTTTTATAACAAAAATAAAAAATCACGAGATCAGATCAGATCAGACCTAAGTAGCACGTAAGTAAAGGCACTGTAATTTTTTGTACATGTAGTGTAAAAAATTACAGTACCTTTTTAATCCTATCCGTATCATATACTTTTGGCGTGTTCTTCAACGTTTTCCCTGGAAGTAGGACCTAAGGAAACTTAGAGCATCCATGGATTCATCGTTTAAGGCACATCTTAGATGGTTGCAAATGTATTTGCTGGAAGAAAACACCCTTTCACACTCTACACTTGTAGGTGGTATGCACAGCAGAAAGTCGTATGCTTGGCTCAAATTTATTTGTCTAGGACCTCCTCTATCAAATAGCGCCATTTGCATTAGGATTGACGTTTCCAACTCTTCTCTGCATGTTAAATTTGCTGTAGATGTACAAGAAGTTGCTAAAACGGTTTCATCGATCTTTTGTTGTAGTTCATCCTTGAAGCTTATTGTAGTTTCTTGAATAGCTTCATTTGGTCGCTGTCGCTGCTGCTGGTGATCAATTAAGGATCTGTCTTCATTGCCATCAAAGTCTTGTATTTGACTAAAGTATCTGTCGTTAATCACAGTTATAACTTTAGCAATCGTGTCGTTTCCTGGAGACGGGAAAATATCCGAAGGTGTCTCTGCGTAATATGTTCTGGGATTGTGTAGATATTTTAAAGTACACACTAGATCTATTAAGCGTCTCTCAGTTATTCTTTTCTTCAGAGCCTGGAGTAGCTGATCACTTATAAAACTGTTTGTCGCTTGAAGCTTCACAACCATGAATTGTAGAGCTGTCTCTGCAGTAAGCAGATTAGCATTTTCTTGGCACAACGCTTCTACTGTTACTTTTACAATATTGAGAGCAGTGGACAATTCTTGCAGTAAACCCAGCTCAGCGGAACTAAATGTTATTTCGTTCTTTAAATCGATAAGAGTCTTCATGATAGGCTCTTTTAGTACCAAAAACCTTGTGATCATATCAGCCAAGCTACTCCACCTGGTTTTACAGTCTAGGATCAAGCCCATTTTTTTCTGTTCTTCTGGAAGGTAGTTATAGAAACACTCAATCTTGGTGGGTGATTTCCTAAAAAAATTAACTATTTTTCTCACTTTTTCTATAACATTTTTAAAATTTACATCCCCATATTCCCCATATACATATTGGTACCTGTTCAGTTGTCTTCCAGTCTCAACTACAAATCCACCTTCTTCGTCATCATCACTGTCAGAGTATTCATTCTGTCCTGTCACCCCTGTGTCTTCTGTAGATTCTTCCCATTCTTCTTCTTCTTGGGCATTTTGTGTTTTTTTGTAAATTACATCCAACACTGCACATTGGATGCCGTGTGCAAAACATAATTGATGGTACGAAGGCAATTGTCGACCCATAGCACACATCACACTTGCTCCGTCAGTCACCACACATGCTATGTCTACTTCTAGAGAAAGATTGTAGGATGCTAGTTTGTCCTTCAAGATATTGGCACATCGTTCTGCTGTTCCCCGGCCAGTTATTCTTGATAGTCCCAGATTCCTGAAGCTCTTGCCTGTAAAGTTTGGACAATGAATGTTTACATTCATGTACCGTCGGTTACGGGCTGAAGTCCATTCGTCTAAAGAAACGGAAAACTTCTGTCCTTTGGCTTTCAATTTCTGTAATGTTTCCTTAAGTTCGCCTTTTAATTCCTCACTCTTTTCTATCACGATCTTTTTAATTGTATTTGATGACTTCGGTAAGTCTTCATAACCACTTTTTTTAAAAAGATTTCGCAAGGAATCAGATGTACAGAACAAACTAAATGGAAGACCATCACAAGCAGTCATTTTTGCAACTATATTTTCCATATTATCAGTTTTTTTAAAGAAGTCGTCAATCAATTTAACTTTCTTCTTCTTTGGCTCATTTTCCAGTAGATTCGTGTGTGTGCTCGATGTCCCTGGCGCCGAAAGTTCATCAACAGTAACCCTAGTACTCTCAACAGGGTGAAGTTTCATGTGATTATGCAGACAAGTAGTTGTGTTTCGGCATTTAATCACTTTCTTGCACTTTTTACATTGCGCATGAACTCCATCTGAAGTTCTCAAGAAAAAGTTCCATACTGACGACTTATCTCGCGTACCTTTGGTGTACTCTTTAAATTCTAATTGATTTTGTGGTTGCTCCATTGTTTAACCTAATACCTGCAAAGTTGAAAAATTAACCGTCAACACACTTCATAGTGTTTTAAAAATCTTAAAAAATTAAAAGTAAACAAGTTCACAAAATAAAAGCTTTAGCTAAGTTAACTAGTAAAAATAATAATAATTAAATAATCAAAAACCCAACTGAAATTTCGGAAGTTGGTGGCAATTACATGAAACAGAAACAAAGTCACCGATTTAATTATTATTATTTTTATTTCTCCTTTTCTTCAAATGAATATACCCTATGTCACTTCCACAACTGAGACGAATTCAATGACGCCTCATATTATGTCGAAATCCGTTATACGGTTTAGGCTGTAGAGCGTGCCGAAGAATGAGACATACATACATATACAATATACATACATACATATGCTCGAAAAACGTAACTCTCCTTTCGACAGCCGGGTAAACTTTTTGATGTAAAATTAGTATTATAATAATAAAATCATTATTAAAAGTCAGAAATACATTTATAATAGCTACTTACCTTAACTTATTCACTGGATCGTTGTGAGTATACATTAAAGAAAACAACGGGCACACTAAACAAAATAAAAATCTCTATAACAATTAAAATTAAACTAACACGTGACACGCGTACAAATGGCGGACATGCACTAAGGCGAACCACCCCCACACGCCGCATTGCGCGCCGGCCGCATCTTCCGAATGTTCCCGATCGTTTCCGAATGCTGTCGTAACACTCGCGCGTCGAACGACGTTACATTGTTTGGACGGCGTGCATGAACGTTTAATTTTATGTGCACGTCTGATTGCTGTTTTGTTTTTGGTCGAATATTCGAATATCATAAATTTTCTATTCGAATATTTGAAACAGTTGATTATTCGAATAATTCGAATATTCGAATATTCGAATGCAAGCCCTACCTGTTACCGATAGTATCGTATGTGGATTGGGTAAGAAATATTCGGCATGGAGTATGGACATTCCGTGTCTGATATAATATTGTGGAACGGATAATATTTCGTTTTTTATGGGCAAACGGTACCTACTTAGAGTCAAAAATATAGTTTAAACCGGGGATCCAAAAACATGCACAGTGAAAAAGTGCGGCTTCGGTCCAAATTCTGGAACCGCCTACCGTTATAATCCACCTAATACTAGGATTAGGTGGATTAGGTATCGTTTTTACCTAATCCGACCCCATGTCTAATCGCTAGAGCATTAACTAGTTCAGTGGTATTCTACATAGATGGCGTTGGCAGCAGTGCTAATTAAACGTGAAACTTATTCCCCACACATTAACCCTAGATTACTACTCTACGTCGCAGAGGCGCCTGCGTTTTTGATATATTGCTCTCTTTTTTTATCCTTCGCGCGTTATACAAACAACAATAATAATTAATAATTAATATTTAATTATATAAACAGTCAAAACATATCAATCATACTTATAGGTTTTGAATAAAATCATTAGACAATATGATGCGCCTCGCCGGCGTATGAGTAGTTTGTTTGTACGTCGCAACATGAGTAGTAATGTCGGGTTAAGGTACGGAATATCATCTGTGTAGACTGTGTATGAATATTTTGTGCCATACCTAATCCTCGACGCTTTGGATTAGGTACGGACTCGCATCGAAAAATACCTAATCCAATATTTATGCCTCACGTCTGTGAAAGAAAGTTTTCGTAAAAACAAAGGGTGTTTTCATGAAACTGAAAGTTGGAGATTTTATGCAAACATGCCGAAAAAAAATCCGGTAAGTACAAAAAACTTCTAAATCTTGTAAGTTTATGATGTTTTCAATATATTTGTTGTTATAGTTGCGTAAATAATGAAATAGTGTTCGTGTGGTGTCGTTTCAAAAACGTAGGAATTATTTTTCTATTGCGCATCCACGGAACAAAAAAAACAGTGGAAGTGGTATGCAACAAAATTACTATAGAAACCGCTGTCGCCAAACTCACACAAATAAACCGATAATCATATAATGCATTACAAACAATTCGTCTGATTTGTCGTTTTAATTTTAGTTAAAAATAGCGTAAGTCACAGATCCTACAACCAGAAATAAACCTTCATGCTTTATGAATAAGATTTATTTTGCTTTAGTCCAGAAAGTATTTACAACGTTTTGTAATCTCAAGTCAAACTAGATTTGATTGACGAGTAAATTCCGCTACTCGACCATAGATGGCAGTATTCTCAGTGGTCGCAATTATAAGTCTAATTGCCTTAGCCATAAAGTTGACATTCGCGTCATAGGTCGATATCTATTGCTACTCGACCAAGGCCACACCAGTGCAGTAACACATTGAATTTTGAATTACACTATCGATATCGATAGATACCCGACTTCTTGTTTAATTCGAAAAAATAAGTCTTGTTGTGAGTTAAGTAAAACTGTGGGAAGAATGAAGTAGTATTTTTTTTTTCTTTTGCTTATATCTCGAAAACGGTGTGTCCTATCGAAAAAATATTGAAAATTTTGCCTCCCTTTGCAAGCCATAACTCCCTAAAACTCTACATTTTTTTTTTTTATCCTTTATTAAAAAGAACCAGGTTCTTAATAATTAATTACAATCTAGCCTACAAGACTAATAAGCAATTTTAATCTAACTTAATTTTTTACGCAATAATTATTTTAAAACTTAGAATAGTGTTGGTTGTACTTTACACAAGTCCGTTCCACTTTCTTAGAGTCTGATATGATAATATAAACACTTTGTTCACGTGTTATATATGTGTCATTGTCACTATTATTTCTACACTTGTTACACTACACTAATTCAAAAGGTTTTGTTCGTTTTAGTCTTCGCACTATATTTGTCTGATCTAACAGCTGAATTACCTCGATGTTCACATGTTGGTGGAGTCGGTGTTCATGGGCCTCAGCGAATTTTTGTATTATGTTGGTGACGGGTTCCATTTTTAGGTCACGATGGAGGTCGTCATTTCTTATATACCAGGGCGCATTAACAATACTCCTGAGTACCTTATTCTGGAATGTTTGTATAATTTTGATGTTGGTCGGTTTAGTACAGCCCCAAAGTTGGATGCCATATGTCCATATTGGCATAAGAATATGCTTATATAATAAAATTTTGTTATGTATCGATAGACATGAATTCCGTCCAATCAACCAATACATGTTTTTAAAGCGCATGTCTAGTTCCTGTCTTTTCTTTTTAACATGCGCTTTCCAGCGCAGTTTCGCGTCAAGCGTTATGCCAAGGTATTTGGCTGTATTTGCGTATGGCACTTGTTGGCCATTTATGAAGATTGGGCGGTAATCGCAATTCCTGTAGGTGAAATCAATGTGAAGTGACTTCGATTCGTTCAATTTGATTCTCCATTTTTGTGCCCAGTCATGAATTTCATTTACAGCGATTTGTACCTTTTTGATTGCTTCTGTATGGCATGATCCTGTAGCCATAATTGCAGTGTCGTCCGCGAAGGTTGCAATAGTATTATTTTCCAGCTCTGGTATGTCATACGTGTACAACAGGTAGAGGACTGGACCCAGCACACTACCTTGAGGCACGCCAGCTTTAATAAATTTTAACTCGGAATAGGCATCCTCGTGTCTTACTCGAAACATTCTATCTGTAATGTATGATTGCAAGATATCGGCAAAGTCATTGGGTAGCATTAGTCTAAGCTTGTATATCAAACCCTCATGCCAAACTCTATCAAAAGCTTGTGCCACATCTAAAAATACAGTGGAGCAGATTTTTTTATCTTCAAGCGTTTTCTCAATGATGTTGGTAATTCTATGTACTTGGTCTATTGTTGAGTGTTTCTCTCTGAAACCAAATTGATGGTCAGGGATCAGGTTTCTCTCGTTAATTATTGGTTTTAGACGTTTTAAAAACAATTTTTCAAACAGTTTTGCTAGTATAGGCAACAGGGAAATGGGCCTGTATGATGATGCCTCATGAGGTGGTTTACCGGGCTTTGCAATCATAATCACTTCAGCAACTTTCCATGGCTCAGGAACATGCTTTAGCACGAATGCAGCATTGATGAGCCTAGTAAGCTTAACTATGGCTTTACGCGGGAGATGTTTTAGGATTTCTCCCGTTATAAGGTCATATCCTGGGGATTTCTTTAGTCTAATGATTTCAATTTCCTTTGCTACTTCTTTTGGAGTCACAAGCTTAATTCTTTTATCTTGAAGAACATTGGCAAACTGAAGGTTGTCTACAGTCCCGTCATTTGGCTGAAAGGTTTCTTCTAAGTGATGCGCAAATCTTCGAGCTTTTTGCTCATTGCTTATGGCCCACTTTCCGTTATCATCTCTGATAGGGGGAATTGGTGTAATAGGCCTTTTGAGTGACTTTGTCGCTTTCCAAAGAGAGTATTGCGTTGTATGGTCGCTGGTTAACTGACGTAGGTTAGTATTGAGAGCTTCATCTTGAAAGGTTTGTATTTTTCTCTTCAGTCTTTTCGTAAGGTTATTCAAAAGAGTTTTATCTTGCGGAAATCTGGTTTGCTGCCATCTTTTTCTTTGAATTCTTTTTTCATATAATAGGTCTATTATTTCCTTAGGGTAGGTATTTCCTTTAATTTTTTTAATAATCTGTGGTGTGTTGTTCCATGCACATTGTTGGATATTATTGCTAAACTTGTTTACTTCAGAATCCAGGTGATCTTTGCTTTTTAATGAAGTTTTTAGGTCAATAATGTTTTGTAGATCTAAGCTAAAACTTTTCCAATCTGTAAACTTGTTAACTAACGTCAGGTGGTTTTCTCTTAGTAATATTTTGTGACTTAATTGTAGTAATATCGGAGAGTGATCGGAGTTCATGTGGTACCCATCTTCCACTCTCAGATAATTGGTTGATATGTTTTTAACTATGAAAAAGTCGATGAGGTCTGGTAGTTTCTGATGGTCAGTAGGCCAGTATGTAGGTTTTCCAGTACTTATGACCTCACAACGCATGTCTTTCACTGCACTTAGAAGCTGTCTTCCCTTAGTTGAAGTTAATCTCGATCCCCAGTGAGTGTTTTTAGCGTTAAAGTCACCGCCTAATATAAATCTCTGTCCAAGCAGTCTTAAGAAGTGTGCATATTTTTCCTTGTTTATCATGTGTCTTGGGGGACAGTATACGGCCGCTACTGTAACATTAAATTTATGTGTTTTAACTGATATCGCCACAGCTTGCGTGTCTGGCTCCTCGTATTTACACTGTTCGTAATGACAGATATTTTCTCTAATAATAACCGCGCTTCCTCCTCGGGCCGTGTTGTTAGGGTGCAGCGAGTGATAAACCTTATAACCTCTAAACTTTACAAAATACTGTTTAGTGAAGTGCGTTTCAGAGATCAAACACACATCAATATTTTCTGTGTCTAGCACTACTTGCAACTCATGTTGGTGTTGCAGCAGTCCGTTGGTACAACTAAAACTCTACATGTTGGTAATACTCAATAACAGAAATTTTTGAAATTTTTAATATTTTCCATACAAAAAGTGAAAAGTTCCTCCAGTTGAGGTGTCATTTATTTTTTGGCTTTTGGTAATATCTCGAAAACGGGGTGTCCTAATCGAAAAAAAATAATGAAAACTTTTAATCGCGATTAATAAAAGACATTTAGTTTGATAATCAAATATGTGAAAAACATCAAATTCAGAATAGCAAAAATTCCATTTTCACTAAATTAAATAGCTTAGTGCCAACTTAGTGCTGTCAAACTAAAATAATTAAGTTGTGTCACTTTTAGGTTAGAGACTGTGACAAGAGAATCGGCACTATTTACTTTTATCGATAAAACTAACATCCGAACCGACCACATCACTAATTGAGTAACGAAGTACTTTCGAGAACGAACTAGGGAATGCCAGTGAATACTCCAATAATCCAATAATCCAAAATATCCAATAATAATCCAAAAGAAACTATTTTAATCGTATAAGGTTGATTTTAACTAGAGGTTCTATTACATCATTAGTAAATTGAAATTAACTAAGGTTTTATTAGAAAACAAGTAAAATCGTACTTACCAATGGTACGAAACACCTCCATTATTAAGACTTTTTCTCCTACTATCATTTTGCACTCCAAAATGGAACAAAACGGCATAGCTACGGAAAAATCAATTTGTCGCGAGACTGCAACTCGACGCGATGTTAGAACTCACTGGGACCATAGTTTCAGATCTGCGGGGACCAAGCAAGCGATACAGCGCTTATTTCGACCGTCCCTATTAACAATGTCGGATATACATTTTTACCAATATTCACTTTTTTACATAAATCGAATTACAATTTAAAAAAAAATTCTTCACTGTCAAAACAAAGTAATAGGGACCGTCGATTTGTGACACGCGTGCCACGCCTACTTTGCACTTCCACTGTTTTTTATGTTCCGTGTGCCAGCCAACCAATGTATAATTTTGTGGGAGCTATTTTCATGTTATCCAATAAAAACTGTTTGCATTTTTTTTTGCAGATTAGGGAGCAAGACATTGAGAAGGAGTTGCGCAGAATTTTGTCTTCTGATGATGACGAAGACTTCGACGAAAATGATGACATCTTCACCCGCACAAGTTTCACGACTGATATAGATCCAAATTTAAAAAGGATTCAATCATTTACCTACAATCAACTTATATCTGTCCTTTCTGATGATGAAAACATGCCATCTACATCTTATAACTCTGTGCTGCCACTGGTACCTGATGAGGAGTCCATGCTGCTTCATACGTCTTGTAAGCTACAGCTCAGAAATAAAGGGGTTCGCAATAGAAAAACTAAACGCATTATTTAAACACAAACATTATAATTCCTTTTCCACAATATTTGTTCAAACACTCATACATCACCAACATAATAAGTCCTGTACTTACTTGCTACGATTGAAATTGCACCAATTTGTTACGCTAATAATTTATGCGTGTTCACTGCTCAGCGTCCCGAACAAGAAGGCCGGCTGTCAGTTGTCTCCCATAGCGAATGATAGTGAATGTCGTGATGAACGAATAATCGATTGAGTCTCTTTGTCAACAACGGTAAAAACAGCGAGGCACATACCCGCACCGGACCCGTAACTATGTCCGGTCAACAAGTCCATTGGGAACGTACGACCAAATACCTAGGGGTTACCCTCGACAACAAATTTATTTATTTATTTGTCCAACTTACATCTATCATTACAGGGTAAACCTATTGCGATAGCGTACATCACCGAGCACATAAAGACTGTACGTAACCGTGCTGCTTTTGCTCTCGGTCGCCTCCATTCACTTCTCAATAACACGCAGTAAACTAGCCCTCAGGTCAAAGGTGCGAATTTACACCACGTGTATACGCCCCATTATGACATACGCTAGAGTCGTGTTCGCACGCTTTAAAAAGCTACAAACCCTCCAAAATCGATTCATGCGACGAGCCACGGGCTGCCCCTGGTACGTACGCAATGACCAACTTCACGTCGATTTAAATCTGCCGACCATCAGACAATATTTCAAAAAAGCGAGCAAACGCTTTTTCGATTCAGCTACTACACACACTAACCCACTAGTGACAGCAGCCACTCGATACACACCGTCATGCATCTCCCGCATACGGCGCCCCAAACACGCTATGTTAGATCCAGACGACGACATCACTCTCTACCAAGAGAGTATGAAGTCGGTCCGTAAAACTCTAAACACTACATATGACAGACGTCCTAACTTCCGTACCCGCCGGCGAGTACCACCGCGGCATCGAGTAGTATGTCAATCCCCCCGACCCTTGCACCCGCCCGTCCGTGCGGAGCAAGTAGCTTTAAACGCCCCTAATAATAATTACATACCGATGGAACAAGTCTCCACTTGCTCAGTAGACAGTAGCGCCCTAAGCCTAGGTTCGAGTCCCACTATGGGACGCCCTTAGCTGCGCTACTTAGAGTTTAATTTCTAACCCGGCGAGAGGCCCTTCTGGTCCCGCCCACGCTCGGTTAAGCAGCCAATGCTCCCGGAGTAAACTGCGATACGTCCTTGTTAAAAAAAAAAAAAATCGATTGAGTGAGATACAAGTATTAGTCGATGAAGTAAGTAGGGTTACGAGAGACAAGCTAACAGTCTGTTGATAAAACCCTACCTGATAATTACAATGTGTCGGTTGTACCTTTAGAAGAACCTATCTTAGAGAGTGCGCAAGTGTCTGATGAGCTCATGATGCCACCTGTACCTGCAGAAGAACTTTACTTGTTGGAGACCATACCTGGTGAGCTCTTACCAAATTATATTGAATTACTGAATAAAGATAGACAGCGGTCTGATGACTCCACAAAATTCTCAGCTCCTGATTTTATTAGGCCTATGTCTGTAATAAATCAATATAATAATCGATCTACTCCACCGAATTATTTTCTAGATATGTTTCCAAAAGAATTGATTGAGTCGATTGTGAGAAATACTAATATTTATGCAGCTTACAAAGATTTGAATTATTGGAAGAATACAACATTTGAATAAATTAGTGCTTACATGGGAATGGTAGTACTTATGTCAATAAATCCAATCTCAGATATTAAATTGTACTGGTCTACTGACGAGTTTTACAATAGTTCAGTAATTAGTAGAGTGATGCCATATAAATGATTTAAAAAAATAACAGAAAAACATGCATCTTATATACTTGATGAAAAACAAAGAACAGATCCAAATTATGATAAATTATGCAAAGTAAGACCAATTATAGATAAATTGAATGAAACTTTTGGAAAAAATTGCTCTCCTTCTCAATATAACTCAATTGATGAATGTATGATAAAATTTAAAGGTAGGTCAACAATGAAACAATAGAAAAGGCTTACCTGATGAAATTTCAAAGAAGAATAAGGAGCCGAAACTAAAGTTATTTATTTATCAACTATAGATGACTTACAGCTAAAGCAAACAGAATAAAAAATATGATGTGAGACTGACAGCCAATTAAAAGTCATCACTTCTAAAAACAAAATGTAAATAAAGAGTGTGAACATCACAATGTATTGTGATGTTCACACTCTTTATTTATATTTATTTACACTCTTTATTTACACAAACTATTTTTTTTCCTCTTTTTTTGGTAGCTACAGCTACCAAAAAAGAGGGGAAAAAAATAGTTTAACATTACATAGGTATTCAACAAAATCTTAATTTAAAAAGCCAAAGCTCAGGCATTTTCTGGCCGAGGACACATCGGTATTGAAAGGATCAATATCATACTGTCTACACATGTCATTAAAGTTTCTACTTGCACGCACTAGAATTCGGCCTGTAATTCCTAGAGGTAAATGGAACACGCAACGGTGCGTTCCATCACTTCGACCTTCCGGGAATTTTAAAATAAAATTTGGAAAGAATATCGGAGTTATCAATAGAACTATTGAAAATTTTAATTAACGAAATACAGTCCGATATTACTCGCCGATTAATTAAGGGCAATATATGATACTTCTTACAGAGGTTGAGGTAATCTTGGGACCGGTAGGGCACTTTCTGATGATAACACAAATACTTAATGAACCTTTTCTGGATGCTCTCTATACGATCAATGTGCTAGCATGGATTCCAGATTTCAGACGCGTATTCCAAGTGGCTTCTAACAAAAGTACAGTAAATAATTTTTAATGTTTTGTCTTGAGTGAAGCACCTGGATAGCCGCATTATAAAACCTAGTCATTTAGATGCTTTAGCAACTATGGCATCGACATGAAATTCAAACGTAAGCTTAGAATCGTGATATACCCCCAGATCTCGGATGCAGTTCTTTCTAGGTAGTACTTGATCACCTAAGATATACGAAGAAGGTATAATTGAGCGCTTTCGAGAATATGTTAGAACCGAACATTTAGCAGGGTTAAGATCAAGCTTACTTCCACGACAATAAGCCTCCAGGCGACATAAATCATCCTGAAGTGCAATCACGTCCACATGTGATGATATTGTGGCATAGATTTTCATATCGTCAGCAAAACATAGCAGTCTGGATGAAACCAGGCAAGAGTTGATGTCATTTATATAGATAATGAAAAGTAATGGGCCGAGCAACGAACCCTGGGGGACTCCACTGGGGTCAGGCACCCAACCAGACATATAATTGCTTAACACATTCTCTGCTGAATTCTTTATGCAAACGCTTCTTTATGCTACACCCTTACCGACCCTTTTTTTACGATGTTTTCGAAACAATAGAGATGCACAACGAACACACATGTGCGCCGCGCCGCACTCGAAGAAAGTTATGAAAACGCGCATGTGTGTCTGCCGCACCGAATGTGTTAATACTACCGCTTGGGACCTGTTCTCCAGATAAGAAGAAAACCACCTGAGTAAATCACCTCGTATTCCCATACCATATAATTTAGATAGTAAGATCCCATGGTCAATCCGATCAAAAGCTTTACTGTAATCGGTATAAGCGACATCAACCTGCTTACCGTTATCCATGGTGTCAGTAATAAAATCATTGAGCAGAATTAAGTTGGTGACGGTAGACCTTCCTTTCAAAAAACCATGTTGAAAGGAACTAAACGAATTTTTAAGAGCAACACCTGGTTATAGACGATCCTTCTGAAATTTTTTGCCACAATACAGAGCTTGGATATCGGCCTATAGTTAACAATTTCGGTTTTGTGAATAGGCGTTATGAAAGCCGATTTCCAAAGTTTAGGCACAACACAAGTATCCAAGGATTTCCTGAAGAGAATCGAGATAGGTTGGGCAATCGAAGTCGAACATCGTACAAGAAATTTGGATGAAATATTATCAGGGCCAGCCGCTTTAGAAGTATGTAACTTGCGGAGCAAGTTAGATACCTCTTCAGCGTTCACTACAATGCTACATGTATCCGATAGGCTGGAAGATTCATTTAAAAGAGCGGATGAAGAAATTCCATGACTAGGGCTACTATCTAGAAATGTAGAATGAAAGTACGTGTGCCCTATAGGCGCATTTGTGTGCTGGGTTGGTGAAGAATAAAACCAGGAGAGTTTCTTCCTTGTAGATCTTCTTTATTTCGGAGTGTTCTTCTTTGTATTACTGTTGTTCGCCAACTGTACCGATACGTTAAATGACCCGGAATTTATACGATATCAGCTAACAAAATGTAAGCCCTGTGATTGGTCAGCCAATCA
This sequence comes from Dicycla oo, assembly GCA_948252095.1. Classification (NCBI taxonomy): domain Eukaryota; kingdom Metazoa; phylum Arthropoda; class Insecta; order Lepidoptera; family Noctuidae; genus Dicycla; species Dicycla oo. Next base: position 14,401,932 of record OX411720.1, on the reverse strand, counting down.
GAGCGCAGGACTTTTCGACCAATGAGCGCGGAGTCGGTATCGGTGCAGTAAGCTTAGGTGCGACGTTACTTTACCGTAACGAGAGCCATTCGACAATTTTCTACATTTTAACAATTTTTTACAATACAAACATATAACAAATTACATATTTTCAGCTTCTATTAAACTAAACGAGAAAAATACAAAACAAGACGAACTGTTATACTTAAAACTATGAACTGTACTATCAGTCTGTGTTTTCACTATTTGCACTGTTTATTCACTTGTCCCGCACATCACTCCCGCCGCGCGACCGCGTCGCATTAAGTTCCGGTGCGGGCAAGTCGTCCGTAGGCAGGGGCAGGATCACCAGCTTCCTCACTGGCCGGCGCAGGACACCTCCCTTGGTATGTATGTCCACCGCCCTCACGACGTTGTCAGGACCAGGATACACCGCGATGACTCGTCCTCGTATCCACACGTTGCGGGGCAGGTTCGGGTCGACGATCTGCACAATGTCGTCCAGTTGTACTGCTTGGCCTCGTCCGTGGGGCTCCCGCCGGTGTTGGAGCTCGGGAAGGTACTCCTTCACCCAGCGGAACCAGAAGATGTCTGCGAGCCTCTGTGCAGCTCGCCAGCTGGACCGGGAGATGGTGTCTCGCTCGGTGAATGTGCCCGGCTGCGGCACACGCCCAGGACCCCCCAGTACAAAATGGTTGGGAGTCAGTGAATATGGCCACATATCTCTTCTGTCTGGTCCGTCCGACGGTCACGGAGAGAGGCCCGAAGTAATCGACCCCGGTGAACGTAAAGGGTCGCTTGTGATGTGCTAAGCGACACGCTGGCAGGTCCCCGGTCCTTGGATGTGGCGGCACTTGGGTCTTCATGCGGCAGAAGAGGCATCTTCGGAGAATCGTGCGAGTGATAGGGCGCAATCTCAGTACCCAGTATTGCTGTCTGCACTCGTTGACTGTTGCCTCCACACCGGCGTGATGGAGTTGTCGATGTATGGCCTGTATCCAAAGCTTCACTGTGGGATGATCTCCGTCGACTACTAGCGGGTTTTTAAAATCCTCTTGCATATCTCTGACCGCTTGGATACGACTCCGGATTCGTAGGGAGCCGTTTACTGATTCGACGCTGAGCTGGTGCAGGCGGCTTTCTTTAGCGATCGGCCTCCCGCTGTTCAAATTTTCTATGTCTTCCTCGAAAGCATCTTCCTGCGAAGACCGCATCAGCAGCTCTTCAGCTTTCTTGAGGAGCTCGGCTGTGACTGGAAGAAGCTTGAGTGACGATTTCTTCGATGCTGTGGGTGCCTGTTGTTTCGCTGTAGTTGGCTTGTTTCTCTTCCAGGTGGGATCAGCTTCTTTGTTCTTCTTCGTTCGTCGGTAGTTGACCTTCTGCCTAGGGGTTCTGCAGAGCTCGATGAACTGCAGAACACGTGCTGTCGAATATCGAAGGCGGTCCCAGTTGGAGAATCTCACCGGATCAGGCAGACCCTCTGCTAGCTTCAGTCTTCTTCTGTCGGTCAAATGATGCGTCTTCTCCTCGTCGGAAGGTTCTTCGGGTGTTGTCCTTGCGGTTTCTATAGGCCAGGAGTCCTCTGTCAGGTATAAGAAGTCCGGCCCTTTGTACCATCGATGATTTCTATTGAAGGCGGCTGGTACATCTCGTGTAGCATCGTCGGCTACGTTCTGTTTCGTCGGAACCCACCGCCAGTCGTTGACCTTGGAACTTTCTTCAATTGCTGCTAGACGATGAGCCACGTAAGGTTTGTATGAACGCGACCCTGTCCTTATCCAGGTGAGCACTGTCTTGCTATCGGTCCAGAACACTTTTCGGTCAGGCTTCCTCTCGTGCTCTTCTATAACTGTCTCGGCGAGTCTGGTTCCCATAACCGCTGCTTGCAGTTCCAATCTTGGGATCGAAGTCAACATCAACGGTGCCACTTTGGCCTTGGCCATGGTGAGTGATATGCCGATTTCGCCGTCTGATGATACAGCTCTCCAGAAGAGGACTGCAGAGTAGGCCGATTCGCTGGCGTCGCTGAAAACGTGGAGCTCTAGGGAAGCGGCGTCGCTGTAGTGTAGATACTGCCGCGGGATTGCCAGGTTGTGGAGACTTTTCAGGTGTCCCATCCACGTGCTCCATTGTTCCGCCAGGTCTTCATCGATTCGGTCATCCCACCCTGTTCCTCGGCGCCAAACTTCTTGGAGTAACTGTTTCGCTTGGATTGTAACAGGCGAGGCGAATCCTAAGGGGTCGAAAAGCGACATGACTATTCTTAAGGCTTCTTTTTTTGTTGGCTGTTTTCCTTCTATTAATGTTGAAGGGATTCTGGCTAAGTTGAGGTTGAAGGTAAGTTCATCCGAGTTAATTTTCCAGATGACTCCTAGTACTCGTTCTGTTTTCTCTTCTGTTCTGTATAGTTCCAGGTCTTCTGTTCTATTTTCTTCTCCCAGTGCTTCTAGGAGTGACGGCGAGTTCGACTTCCACTGCTTTAGTTCAAAGCTGGCTTTATTGTACACTTCACGCACACTTTTCGTTATTCTTTCGGCGTCTTCCAAGCTTCTAAAACTATCAAGGTAGTCATCGACGTAATGTTTCTCAATAATTGCGGCTGCGGCTTCCGGATGAGTCTTCTCGTGTTGTTTCGCGTTCAAGTTCTTCACATATATCGCTGTGGATGGCGAACTCGATGCCCCGAAGATCAACGAAGTCATTCTGTACTCTTCTGGAGGTCGGTCGTCGCGGCGGTCCCCACGCCATAGGTACCGCAATGCACCTCTGTCTTCTGTACGTAGCTTGACCTGCATGAACATTTCCTTTATGTCCGCTGTCACTCCGATCAGGTGCTGTCGAAAACGCATGACGACACCTGGTAACGATTGGAGTAGATCAGGACCTTTGAGCAGCATATCGTTGAGCGCTACTCCCTTGGTCTTGGCTGCGACGTCGTGCACAACTCGGAGTTTATCTGGTTTCATAGGATTAATGACAGCGAAGTGAGGCAGGTACCACGTCTTCTGCGGTGTCTTCTGAAGCGGCGCAGGCTCAGCGTATCCTTTTTCTATAAGGGCGTCCATTTGTTCGACGTATCTTTTCTTCAGGGCTGGATCACGGTCAATCTTCTTCTCTATGTTTAACAGTCTCTTTAAAGAATTGTCGTAGTTATCAGGGAACTTAACACCATCTTTCTTCCAGAGAAGGCCGGTCTGATATCTGGCTTCTTCAATCTTTTCAGTCTTCTGTTCCAGTATTTGAAGCGCCTATTCTTCTGTATCGGTCTTCGGTCTCTTCGGGTTTATGCAGAGGGCGTCAACCTCAAAGAACTTCTTCACTAGGTCCTCTAGGTTCTCTTCTGAGTCTTCAGTCATATGTGATACGAAGTCTATCTTCTGTCCGAAGGATCTCGTTTGGCTTCCATGAAGAACCCACCCCAGCGGCGTGAGAGATGCCACCGGGTGGTTCTTGTCGCCTTTTCGGGTTTCTTTGATGAGTAGAAGATGCCAATTGTCTTGAACGATGAGAACTTGCGGCTTTGCGTTGGAGTACGATAGATGTCCCTTGATGTCCGATAGATGCGGGAATCCCTCCACCAGTTCTTGCGGAACCCGGTGAGATGAGACTTGTAAGTTCTTAACTGTTCTTGCTTGAATTTGCTCTTCTCTGTTGTTGATCCCTTTTAGCCCGATAGTCACCCTTCTTGACGTTGATTCTGCCGTCTTCAGCTCGTTGATGGTTTCGATTTTCAGCGGATCTATGGGTCCTGTTGCTCCGATGCTTTTCACGATGCTGTCGTCGACGAGCGTGACTGTTGACCCGTCGTCCATTAATGCGAAAGTGTTGACTAATCCTTTTGGTCCTTTCACTTGGACCGGCAGGATCTTCAGATAGGATTGCTTCTTTATTGTCCATGTCGAATTTATGACTTCTGTTGTCTCTTCGTTATCTGTCTTCTCTGCCTTTTCTGTTTTCTTCTCATAGTGAAGCATGTTGTGGTGCGTGTATCTGCAGCTGTTGATACCACACGGCTTTGTTCGGCAGTTGTGAGTCTTGCTCCTATATCGCAGGCATCTGAAGCAGAGGCGTTTGGACTTCGCTGTATCCCATCTTGTGTTGGCATCCATCTTCTTGAATGCTTCACATTCTGTTGCATTGGTGTGGCTTGTTCCTTCGCACACGAGACACTTTGGTGTGTTGGTCTTCTCAGTCACGTTGGTGACCCGCTGCGTCTTCCTTTGTGGTGCGGTTGTAGGCTGTGCTGCCACCTGTTCAGGCAGTGCGTAGGGTCCGCACAATTCGGCTTCTCTTTTGAAGAACTTTTCTATCTTGATGAGGCAGGGGTCTTCTCGCGGCTGTGTGGCTGAGAAGTCGTAGTAGCGATAACGCAGTGTCGGTGTCAGCTTGTCTACCAATGTCTTCGCAAGTTCAGGGTTGTACATATAATTGAAACAACCCAATGTCTTCAATGTTGCTACGACGTTGGAGATTTTCGTAGCGAATATGCAGATGTCCCTCGCTGACTCGGAGAGGCGCGGCAGACTTCGAAGTGTTTCCATCTCTATCATGGCTATGGACTCTGGTCTTCCAAATCTGGATTCCAATGTCTTCATCACTTCTGTTGGGTGCGCATTTGTGATCAGCAACCCTTCTACAGCTTCCTTGGCCTTGCCTTTCAAATTTCTCCGTAGACTGTTCATATTCTCGACGGCGCTGAACATTGCTTCTGTTTCATGATAGGCGGCACGGAAGGGCAGCCACTCCTGATGCGACCCACTGAAGAACGGCAGCTCGATGAACTTGGGCCGCTGAGCGGCGCTGATAGCCCTAGTGATGGCTTCAGCTAAGAGGGCTAAGTCCCCTTGACCTCCCGCCGGTGTATGACGTGTTTCTTCATACTTCTGTTGGTCATCGTGGACAGCCGTTGGTTCTACTGGAGGGCGATGTGGCTCGTTGGCGATGGCTAACACGGGACGAGTCACCTGGTTTTCCAACCAGCTGTCTACTCTTGCATTGACTTCGGAAAAGAGGGAGACGTTAGCTTCTTCCCCTTCTTCTTCTTCATCCGTGTCCTCTGTCTCTAGTGCGGCGAGGCGCGCTGCAGCTAGTTCGACTTGGAGGCGGAGTAGCTTTTCTTTCGCTTTCGCTATTTTCTGTTGTTTCGATTTGCTATGCGTCGATCCCCCTCCTCCCCCCTTCTTGCTAGGGGGAGAGAGGCACTGTGGGCCGGTTGGTTTCGACGTACCGGCGTTCTTGATAACTCGCTTCACTGTTGAGGCATCTGATTCATGGCGAGCATCTCTGGAGGTGACAGCAGCGGGCGGCTTCATCAGCTGTTTCGGTTTCGCACCCGCAATCAGCGTCGTTGCGGCTGAAGGCGCGACGGAGCAGGCGGCGGCGCTGGCGGGGTGCGAGGCGGGGGCCGTCTTCGCGGCCGAGGCGGAGGTTGCTGCAGTCGAAGCGGTGGCGGCGGAAGTCACGGTGGTTGGATCAGTCGTCGCGGAGGTGGCGGTATTTTCGGAAGTCTCCGTGACAGTCGTCCCTGTATGTGTCGATTCCGTCGTGGCTTCCGTGCTGGTGCCGGTCGCTGAGGTCCCTGGCGTGGTTTCAGACGACGACGGCTTCTGTTCGTTCGACGGCTTGCGGCCCCTCAGAACGTGTAACGGGCATGACGTCAACTGATTTTTCAATCGACGATCTTGAACACACTGGATACGATAAGATAATAGTGCCGCAAGTAAAGAAGCTCTCAAGCTTCTTTACTTGCGGCACTATTATCTTCAGGCAGTATTCTTCACAATAAATCCGGCTCGAAGGACCATTAAATGTGCCCTATAGGCGCATTTGTGTGCTGGGTTGGTGAAGAATAAAACCAGGAGAGTTTCTTCCTTGTAGATCTTCTTTATTTCGGAGTGTTCTTCTTCGTATTACTGTTGCTCGCCAACTGTACCGATAAAAAAAACCTGCGGGATGTCGCTACGCCCCCGTAAGGGGGCGCGGCGTGCGGTGTCGGGGCATAGCCCCCCGACCGCGGAAGCCATACGGTGGCCCGTAACCACGGGCCCCTCATTCTGTTCGCCGCTGGCGAGTGGATGTTTGGGCGTGCGGCATACACGCCCATATAAAGAGGTGTCTGAAATTTGTGTCTGTGCCTACAGACGCCACGACGTTGATGCCCAACGCCGCTTGCTTCACCGTAACTCGGCGGACAACCCCTACCGGGTGAGACCCCCACCTACATGGGGGAAGCCCAGCAGATGGCTTCCAGCGACAGAGTTACGGACTCGACGTTCCTACAGAAGGGGTGTATGGCCCCCCCACCTCTCCGTTTTCAGGTCGAGCCGAGCCCGGATGGTGAGAAGGGACCGTGTTCTGAGTGTGTGGGCGGTATTGTACTGTGTAACACCGCCCGGTGTATACGCGAGTCGCCCGCCCGCATAAAAAGAGCCGCGACTTCGCGTGTGAGTTGGGTGCCTGTATAGAGGTGAATGTCTGTTGTTTGCTACGTGACACGCCTATATTAACCTAGCACGCGCCACGCAACAGATGCATGTATTTGTATGGAGTCAGTGTCACAAGTGAGCCGCGTGTAGACTGAGGGCGACTCACTCGGAAGTCCAGTCCGGTGATGGGATCAGTCGTCCGCAACTAGGTCGCGGGGCAAGGGTCTCCTCGCGTCTGGGGGGCGCGTATGCCAGGGCGCTATCTGCTTGACATGGGGCCAAGCGGATGCGTCGGCACGCGCGAAGCGAGGCGCCGCACAAACTCGTCCAGGCTCTCAATCCGGAGGTCCCTCTGAATGATGTCGTTCCTCACGAAGCGAGGGGCGTCCACGATGGTCCGCAACGCAAGGTGTTGCTGCGTGCGGAGGAGCTTGCGGTTCGTCTCGCTCGTGAGGGCGAACCACGCAGGGGCGGCGTACGTCAGTATTGGGCGCAACAACTTGACGCGCGCCGGGATGCGGGACGAGAGCACTGGTCGAAGGAGGTTGCGGGCGACCCTACCTTGTGCGACAACATTGCGGACGTGTCACCCCATTGTGAGCCGACGGTCGATGGTGACGCCCAGGTACTTGATCCGGGGCGACCACTCGACGTCAGCTCCCTGCAGCTTCAAGGGTGGTGGGAGAGGCGCGGACCCGGTCACCATCGCCTGCGTCTTACCCACGTTGACCGACAGCCGCCACTTGGACAGCCACTCGGGAAGCAGGTTGAGCGCGCGCTGCATCTTGACCGCCGCGTACTTCGCATTAAGCGAGGTGGTAATGTACGCGGCGTCGTCGGCGTACAGCGCGAGCATCGCGTCCGGAGTGGTGGGGATGTCGTCGGTGTAACGTGAGTAACACGCCGGCGACACGCAGCTGCCCTGCGGCACACCGGCGAGCACCGGGCGGGCGCTTGACAGCGCTCCGTCGACCACCACCCTGAAAGTTCTGTTGGAGAGAAAGTTAGAGACCACCATAACAACGCGACGGGGCGCGTCTGAGGTGGCCAGCTTATACACGAGGCCGTCGTGCCACACATGGTCGAAGGCCTTCTCCATGTCGAGGAATACTGCAACCGCGTATTCCTTTTTATTCGTAGCCGCCGAGAGGTGGTGCAGTACCCTCGACAGCTGAAGCGTCGTGCTATGTTCCGCCCGAAACCCGAACTGTTCCGGCCGTGGCGAAATATGTGGCTCGAGATGTCGCAGCAGGAGTGCTTCGAACACCTTGGAGATCGTCGGCAGCAGTGTGATTGGCCGATAGCTCTCCGGCTTCAGCGTGTTCTTCCCCGCCTTGGGCAGCATAATGACGCGCCCTTCCTTCCACGAAGCAGGAAAGGTCCCCGTGCGCAGTATCCCCGTGAACAGGCGCGCCAGCACCGCTACCGTACGGAACGGCAGGTGGCGCAGCACTGTGTTGGTGATACCGTCGGCACCGGGGGCCTTCTTCGGCTTCGTCCTTAGAATGGCGCGTCTGACTGCCCCAGGCGAGAAAAAGATGGCGTCTTCCTCGGGAGCTATCGGCGTGGCGAAGTAGTCCCCAAGGTGTTTCTCGACCGCTGCGACATGCTCGGTGTCGCTGGTCGGGTTCGGGCAGAACTGACGCTCCAGGTGCTCGGCGAAGACCTCCGCCCGGTCCTCCGCTACATACTTTAGCGCCCCGTCGCTGTTTAGCAGCGGTCGCACCGGAGCTGGGGTGTTCGTCAGCTGGCGGCGAAGTCGGTGCACTGACGGCCAGCTGCCTGTCGCGGCGTCAATGCGTTCCTCCCAGCCCGCGGCGGTGTGAGCCTGGAGCTCGGCCTTTAAGGTGGTGTCAAAGATGGCCCGGACGTCGGGGGTCTTTTTTTAGGATGGCGTGGAAGACACAGCCGGGTCGTCCTTGTGCGCCTTTGATGTAGCGCACATACTCCGGCTGGTACCCCAACGCCCGGAGTTCCTCCTCGATCTCCTGGGGGTCTGTATCCGCCGGTAGCCCCCTTATGGCGATCTTCATATTTTTCTCCGCTGGCAGTGAGTAGGCGAACCATGACACGCCGCTGTCTTTCTCAAGGCCGGTCAGGTAGCGCTGGACCAGCCTGTATTCGTCTTCCGAGTCGGGGGTAAACCGGACCCCCGTCCCGTACGGACGAGCATTTGGAGGCCGGCCCAGCTTGGCGCTGATGGCCCTGAAATGAGCGGCCCAGTTGGGGAGCCTCTCCACTACCAGCGGTGGGTAGCGTGGCTTCTTCCCCGGCTTCTTTGTTGTCGTCGTCGTCGTCGTCGCCGCCGTCGTCGTCGTCGTCGTAGCGCCGGGGGCGGTACCCGTAGGTATAGAAGACGCAAAGGGGGCGGGGGGTAAAATAATGTCACTTACCCCTGTAAATTCCACATCCGGTGTTGGTGTCGGTGGCGGCGAGCGCACTGCGTCCGCGAAGGTGGGCGACGCTAGTTCGCCCAGGTCCAGCCGCTTCGCCTCCATGCTTGATTCGCCGGAACTCCTCCTGCGATGCTTCCGCCGGGGTTTGGGTTCGGCGAGTAAAAACTCGAAGCCGAATCCCGGCGGGGTGACAACTCCTCCCACGGTGGGTCGGGCATCGGCTCGCGCTGTCGTGTCCGAGGACACGTCGTCGCGACCGGACCCGACCGAGCCCGCCGATGCGAGCGACATGCTCGATGTAATTTTTGTGGAATGTATTTTAGTAGTATATTATTGGGCATTCTATACCACTATCGGCAAGTCGCTCGGCGAGTGCGCCTCGCTGCCGATAGTACGAGTAGTATAGAATGCCCAATAATCGATAATCCACTCGCCTGTCTACTCGACTGACGATCGAACGATCGCGAAATAAATAGTAGGTACTGTTTAATTTTATAAATATTGTAGATACTTTTTGGTTAGGAAGATTTAGAAAGATAAACACCCACTTCAATAGTCACATGTACAGTTTATTTTCGTGGCTAGGTAGAAAGAGAAATCACAGCAGTAGCAAGAAGATTTAAGAACAGAAAGATTTAGAAAGAATGATAGTGGAAGGTGCACAGTAATCAGTTGCATACAAGCAATGCGGGCTTCGCGACGATGGGTCAATTAAGACTGTAGGTAGGGCGTCTCCGCGAGCGCGGCGTGCCGGCGCGGCGGTTCATAGCTATGCGTATGTTATGTGAATCTAGCCGGCCCGCTGCATACTACCGAGTGTCATCCGGCGATGCTTGTCAATTATTTTAATTAGGTATAGTTTGTGTTTTTGAAATGCGAATGAATGTAAGTGCGATTTATATATGTCTGTGTGTTAAACAATACATAAATAAGTAATATATAAATTTATTGATATCTATTTTTGTTGTGTTTTATTATATAAAGATAAATAAATGAATAAGTACAATAAGTTGCCTACATCACTCCCCTCCAGAGGCCGTGTCTACGGACGATAATAGTCAGGGAAATGTACTCGCCTTCCTGAACGTGTCGTCTGCGTGCCTGGACAGTCTAGTGACTTAGGCTGAGTTGGTTGAGGAGTGTGAGGAGGATGTGTAACGTGTTGTGGTGGGCTTAGGTCATCTGACAATATATAGGCCGGTTTCAGGCGGTCTATGCTTACTGTCGAGTCTTTACCCTTGACGCGAATTATAAAACATTTGGCACCCCTCTTCAGTACTTCGTGTGGCCCTGTGTAAGCAGGCTGAAGTGAACCGCGTAGCACGTCTTCCCTCAGAAAAACGTGGCTACATGTGGCTAGATCTTTGTAAACGAAGATTCTGCGAGTAGAATGGTGCTGGGTCGGGACCGGTGGTACTCTCTCGGCATAGGACTTCAGTCGTGCCGTGAAATCGGTTATGTCGGTGGTATATCCAGTTACGTCGTGACCGAAAAAATCGCCAGGGAGGCGCAGTGGCTCACCGTAAACCGGCTCGGCTGATGAAGATTGCAGGTCTTCTTTGATGATACTCCTTAAGCCGAGTAGTACTAAAGGTAACGTCTCAGGCCAGTTTGCGTCAGTATGGCAGGTGATAGCTGCCTTCAACTGCCGATGAAAACGCTCAATCAAACCGTTGCACTGTGGGTGGTATGCCGTTGTCCTGCGATGATCAAAACCGATCCATTTGGACAGTTGTTGAAACAGCGCCGATTCAAACTGCCTTCCGCGGTCAGTAACAACTTGTGAAGGACAGCCGTACCGAGACACCCAACAGGATACGAACGCTTTGGCTACCGTTTCGGCGGTGATATCGGTAATTGGTACAGCTTCCGGCCATCGCGTGAAGCGATCGACGAGTGTAAGGCAATACCGATAATCACCAGCTGGCGGCAATGGGCCGATCAGGTCTAAATGGACATGTTTAAAACGCGCTGTTGGTAAATCGAGCGTCCCTAAAGGTGACGCGACATGCTTGTTTACCTTCGTGCGCTGGCATGCTAAACATGCCTTAGACCATTCACGACAGTTTTTGCGCATAAGAGGCCAGACAAAGCGCTGCGCAACTAGTTTGGCTGAGGCATTAGCACCTGGATGGCTGAGTGAATGCAAGCAGTTAAAAACCTGCTGACGCAGTTGTACAGGGACGAAAGGCCTTGGAGTCGTTGTACTGACGTCGCAGTACAGCTCAGTACGACTACCAGGGACCTTCATCTTGTTTAGGCGTAGAGACGATTCGCCTTGGAGGTTCGCTACAAGCTCAGGGCCTGTTGCCTGGAGTTTGGCCATGACCTCCAAATCAACTGGCATCTGCAGTTCATTAACACGGGAAAGCGTATCAGCGACGATATTGTCTTTACCCGAGATGTGGCGAATATCAGTTGTGAACTGCGAGATGAAGTCTAGTTGCCTATGCTGACGTGGAGAACAGTTTTTCTTTCTCTCATGGAAAGCATAACACAGCGGCTTATGGTCTGTATAGACAGTGAAGTGAGTGGCCTCTAGCATATAGCGGAAATATCGAATACTCTCGTGGATTGCCAGGAGTTCGCGATCGTATGGTGAGTATTTGATCTGTGATGGACTCAACTTACGCGAGAAAAATGCTAGAGGCTGCCAAACTCCGTCTTTACGCTGCTGTAGAACACCACCTATCGCCGTATCAGAGGCGTCAGTGACGAGTCCTAACTTGGCGTTCGTGTCGGGGTGAGCTAAAAGAGCAGCGTTACAGAGGCTCTTTTTGCAGTCCTCAAAAGCTTGCAGGGAAACTCCTGTAATGTCGACAGGGTGGGAAGCTTTAACTGATCCAATCAACAATGCGTTCAAGGGGGCTTGTATCTGTGCAGCGTTGGGCAAAAATCGCCGGTAAAAATTGACCATCCCCAGAAAACGTCTGAGTTCTCTAACGGTTTTGGGGACAGGGAAATCGGCAATGGCTTTCACCTTACTGTCGAGGGGTTTAGTGCCCTCTTCTGAGATGTGATATCCCAGAAATGTTACTTATGAGACACCGAAAACACACTTACTGGTGTTAATAAGTATGCCGTAGTTTTTCATTCCGGTGAAAAGCTGCCTCAGATGGTCCTTGTGCTCCTGGATCGTTCTAGAAAATATTAGAAAATCATCTAAATAGCAAAAATCTAATCCCCTTGCCATTTCATCGACGAATCTTTGAAAAGTTTGGCCTGCATTTCATAGGCCAAACGTCATAAAAGGAAATTCCCATAAACCGAAGGGTGTAGTGATTGCGGTCTTTGGAATATCATCCTTAAAAACAGGTACGTGATGGTAGGCTTTCACTAAATCAATAACTGAAAATAATTTGCAACCGGACAGACTGTTTGAAAAATCTTGTATGTGACGAATAGGGTATCGATCGGGTATGGTTCTAGCGTTAAGTAACCTATAGTCACCACACGGACGCCAACCGTTATCCTTTTTGGAAACTAGGTGGAGAGGTGACGCCCATTGACTGTCAGACGGACGAGCAGTGCCATTAGCTAACATGGCCTCAAATTCTTGTTTAGCTATCTTGAGTTTGTCAGGCGCGAGACGACGAGGTGAGCACGACACTGGAGGGCCTGGTGTAGTGCGAATATAGTGAACAGTGTTATGCTTGACGACACCCGGAATACCAGCGGGGCGTGTTATTTCCGGATATTCGGACAAAATTCTGTGAAATTCGCTATCACCAACAGTCGAAACTTTTACACTTAGGACATTACAATTTAATTTATATATAGTGGCTACAGTGCTAACAGTGGTTAAAGTATCAATAAGTTTTTGTTTGCTGACATCGACAATTAGTTGGTAATAAGAAAGAAAATCTACCCCTATTATAGCTTTCGTGACGTCAGCAATGACGAAACGCCACGGATAGTTACGACGTAACCCTAAGTCTAGGTTTAATTGAATGTAACCATACGTATCGATAGTAGAACCATTGGCAGCACTTAGTTGAAATGAAGTTTTACAATGGCGGCGATCACAAAGCGCGGTTACAGGGTAAACACAAATATCACTGCCCGTGTCTATTAAAAACTGAATATTTGATTTGCGATCCGTAACAAAGAGGCGACCCGTAGAACTGAGGCAGTCGTCCGTCGCCATCACTGACTGCCCGGGTTGTTTTCCTCCTTGAAATCACAGGGCTTGATACATTTCTTTGCCTTGGTGCCATGTTTGTTGTGGTACCAGCAGATCGGGAACCGTCGATAACTGGATTGCGACCTGTGCGGTGTCGCACTCCGCTGTTGTTGTCGAGATCGTGAATCTCGTTCGCGAGATCTCGACTGCCGGTTCACCTGAGCCGTGAGTGCACTGACTTGACGAGTCAGCTCCGCAACTTGCCGCGTCAACTCGTCCACCGGTGACGATGAAGCTGCTGCAACCTGTTGCGTCGGCGTCGCGATGTCGTTTATACGGTCGGCGAGTTCAGCTAGGTCATCCAGTGACAAAGTCGATTGCGACGCGACGATCGACTGCATACCTGTGGGTAGACGACTGCTCCAGATTGTCCTCAAAAAATCTTCGGGTATCTCAGGGCCCGCAAGGTGCTGAAGATGCCGTAAAAATTGTGAAGGTTTGCGGGTACCAAGCTGCTCGTGCATCAATAACTGCTTCACTTTATTCTCTCGAGACACTGACAAGCGTTTTATGAGCTCGTTCTTCAACCTCTTGTAGTCGGGTGTCCCGGTAAGAACATCCTCCACTTCCGCGGCGTACTGTCTGTCCAGTGTGGCCAAAATATGGTAAAATTTTGCCGTCTCATCCGTAACTTTCATAACGGCAAACTGCCCTTCCACTTGCGCAAACCATATCGCCGGTTTTTCGGGCCAGAATGGTGGTATCTTGATATGTACCGGTGCAGGCGTAGTGGATATAGTCGCTGGATCCGGAACAGGTTCCGCCATTTTGTGGTGACGCTCACGTGTGCGCGCAGTCACCTGGGATTTCCTGGAGTCCTCGCTGCTGCTAGACATCAATCTCCTTGATAAGGATCACGTCGGGGTCACCAGTTGTAGATGCTTTTTGGTTAGGAAGATTTAGAAAGATAAACACCCACTTCAATAGTCACATGTACAGTTTATTTTCGTGGCTAGGTAGAAAGAGAAATCACAGCAGTAGCAAGAAGATTTAAGAACAGAAAGATTTAGAAATAATGATAGTGGAAGGTGCACAGTAATCAGTCGCATACAAGCAATGCGGGCTTCGCGACGATAGGTCAATTAAGACTGTAGGTATGGCGTCTCCGCGAGCGCGGCGTGCCGGCGCGGCGGTTCATAGCTATGCGTATGTTATGTGAATCTAGCCGGCCCGCTGCATACTACCGAGTGTCATCCGGCGATGCTTGTCAATTATTTTAATTATGTATAGTTTGTGTTTTTGAAATGCGAATGAATGTAAGTGCGATTTATATATGTCTGTGTGTTAAACAATACATAAATAAGTAATATATAAATTTATTGATATCTATTATTGTTGTGTTTTATTATATAAAGATAAATAAATGAATAAATACAATAAGTTGCCTACAAATATTGTTGTAATAAATACTTTTACTCATTGTTAAACAACCACAATCGCTGCATGTTAACACAATGTGCGATGATTTTTATAAAACTATGTAGTTCACGAGGGATGATGACTAAAAAATGTTTTTTTGGTCCGTCATGTAGATTATTAAAATATATTGGACACGTATTTTTTCGTTTTGTACGTAATCAAAAGATTACGGCGATACATTGAGTTAAAATGTGGCATGACGTCACGTCTTTGTAGATTTTATGATTTTATACGTAGAAGTGACGTAGCAAGCCCCCACTCCCGAATTTGAATGCAAGTTATCTAAGTCATTTTTTATTAATATGATAAAGCAAAAAATACGTGTCTAATATTTTTTTATTATCTGACTGACGGACTAAATAGAATTTCTTTTTTTTTACCCAGGCATCATCCCTTACCTAATTCAGTACGATGTATCATTTGTGGACCATCGAATTGTGGAAAAACAAATTTATTTATTGGACTTCTTATACATGAAAATGGTTTAAAGTTTCAAAATATTTATGTCTATTCAAAAACCAACCTAAGTACATTTTTTTTTAAAGAGTTTTACAACGGGTACCAATTATCTCACTCCAGCAATATGAAGGGAATGAGGAAGTTATAAGCGTTCAGGACGCGAAACCCAACTCTGTGATTATATTTGACGACGTTGCTTGCGAGAATCAAACTAACATGCGTGATTATTTCGTAATGGGAAGGCACAAATACATCGACTGTTTTTATTTAAATCAAACTTATAGCCAAATCCCCAAACAGTTAGTAAGAGATAATGCTAACTTAATTATACTATTCAAACAAGATGATATTAACTTGAGGCATGTTTATGAAGAACATGTTAACACTGATATGACATGGCTTGAATTTCGTGAAAAGTGTTCAAAAATATGGAGTGAGCCCTTTAATTTTGTTGTAATTAATAAAGATTGCCATAAAAATAATGGATGTTATAGAAATAAATTTGACACTTTTGTAGTATTTGATTAGAAATACAAATATTTAAGACTTACATGACATCATTATTCCTTGACCGACTCTTAATCGATAACTATCTAATTTTACCGTAATGGAAAAAATCACTGAAAAGGCAAATCGTTGATGCTGCAGAAGCTGTAAAGAAAAAAGTACGAAGGATGCGAGATTTTGAGACTGAAAATAAGCAAGCATTGGACTCAGTTTTTAGACCTGTAACAGAGTTTCTCAATTTTATAGCTAATACCAATAAGCAAACTGACCTCTTGCGGTCTAAAGAAGTTGAAGCAACAAAAGTTCCGTTTAAAAACGATACTCCTCAGAAAGGACATTCTAGTAACGACGGAGACAGTGACGTGGAGGAAAATGAATGTGATACCGACAGTGACGAGTCATTCCAATCATTAGTAGAGAGCAATCAAGAGCGTGATACATCATCCTGGTCAATATCTACAAAAGCACTGGCAGATATTCCATATGGTGTTCGAGCGGAGCGAGGGCAATTGATGTTAGGTTCTGCTTTCATAAGAATCAGCGATAATTATATCACCGTTGCTGGACGGAAATATCTAAGCACTCCTGGGCTGAAACACAACTGTTTCAGCCCAGGAGTGCTTAGATATTGAAAAAGGACGTAGATTTAAGCACGAGTCTGATATGCAGAATTATAAAACGATGTTGATTGACACAAACGCACATCGTCGAGACTTTGACTCAAACAAACCTCTTTTCAAACTGTCGAGTACTATTCAAAGCAGCCAAACAAAGGGGAAAGGGCTACCCTTGACAAAAATATGGAAAAAAAATGTAGATTTTGTATATTGGGATGATCCTAATGAACTTGTGGATAGGTTAAAATTATTAATTGCATTTCGAGACGCTGGTAACACTGGATTAGACAGTGAAATTATATCTATTATTGAAGAACTGCGCGAAAGTAAATTCATTAAGTAATAAATAAATGGTATAAAATTTTCTCTGTTCATTTTATTATCAGCCTTTAATTATAATACACCTTAAATATGAATGTAGATAAATTCGGGCACCATATTCATAAGAGAATGTGTTTCTCTGAATTATTAGAGTTCAATGAAAATGCACTGCCAAAATCCAAAAGTGGTGATTTTGACTTGAAAAAGTCTAGACTGAGAGGAATTAGATCTCCTGTAGAAACAGACGATGCTGTGAACAAGGATTACGTCGATCGATTATGCGAAGATACAATGAAGGAAATGAATAATCATATTGGGTTGTTGCGTAGTCAAATCATAAAAGATGCTCAAATAACAGTCCAAGCCACTTTAAAAGCGAAGATACCTGAAGTTTTAGTCCAGTTGGAAGATAAGTTTTATAACAAAGCGGAAGTACAAAAATTATTTGAAAAAGCTCCATGATGGCAAAACAACAAATTGTTAATGAACTACACAAAGCGGCACGAAAAAACTTTGTTAGACGTTCTGTTATTTTAAAAGGCATAGATGACTTATGGCAAGCTGATCTGGTAGATATGCAAAATCTAAAAAAGTTTAATAAAGGTTATAATTACATTTTAGTGGTGATTGATTGTTTCTCAAAGTATACCTGGACAGAACCAATAAAATCGAAAAGTAAACTTGATGTTACTCGTGCATTTGAGCGAATACTAACTTCCAGCAATCGAAAACCTGTTCATTTACAAACTGATTCTGGAACAGAATTCTATAACGTAACATTCCAAAAGCTTATGAAGACCTACAATATTAACCACTACTCTTCGTTTTCTACCAAAAAAGCTTCGATTGTAGAACGGGTGATTAAAACAATTAAAAATAAAATGTATAAATACTTTAGTCTCATTGGGAACTACAAATGGGTATGTCCGCCATTAGAAGTTATTCTAAAATCCTATAATAATACAAAACATCATACCACATACCACCATATTTAAACCAGTCGTGGTAAATAAGTTGAACGATCAAAGATAAGAGAAAATATTCTAAAAACTCAAAAACATACAGCAAGCCGATGTCGACCTAAATTGAAAGTGGGTGAAAATGTTCGGATCAGTAAATACAAACATATTTTTGATAAAGGTTACATACCTAATTGGTCAACTGAAATATTTACTGTAAAAAGGATTAATAATACCATACCAGTAACATATCATATAGAAGATCATCGAAAGCAAACCATTAGAGGATCGTTCTACGAACAAGAACTTCAAAAAACTAGCTATCCAAGCGTTTACTTGATAGAAGAGGTACTTAAAAGGAAAGAAAAGAAACTTTACGTGAAATGGCTGGGATTAAGGAACGAAGAAAATAGTTGGATTGATAAAGATGCAATTGTGGGTTAGGATTACAAATATATAACCATGTTTGTAAGAAATGTTTCATTCATTACACTTTGGACTATGCAAGGCAGTGGACTAGTTAATAGTGTGATTAATAATCTGCCGTTTGAACTTCATTTGCCTGGTTATAACTATTGCGGACCGGGAACAAAACTTGAGAAGCGATTGCTGCGAGGCGATCGAGGTGTGAATAAACTAGATGAAGCTTGTATGTATCACGACATTGCATATGCAAAACACACAGACTTATCTAATAGTCACAAAGCGGATTTACAACTTTTAAACATGGCTAAACAAAGACAACAATCAAAAGTTGCTGACAAAGGTGAAAAACTTAGCTCATGGATAGTGGGCAAAGTTACGAAAGCCAAATTAAAGTCGCCGGCATTAAAACATTTAATGCTTTTGTGTCAAAAATAAAGTCAAAAATTAAGAAACTAAAACCTAAAAATAGGAAAACTTTAATCAACATTGCTTACTCAGCTGCGAAAAAGATATTTCCAGACATTCAGAAGATTCGTATACCACGTGTTATACCCATACCAAAGACAGGAGGAGTCTTACCTTTAATCCCGATTTTCGCTGGTTTATCTGCTTTAGGAAGTTTAGCCGGTGGTGCAGCTGGTATTGCAAAAACCGTTAACGAATACAAGGCAGCCCAAAAAAGCTTGCAAGAAACAGAACCACACAATAAAACTATGGAATCTTTAGCGTTAGGTAAAGGGTTATCTCGCGTCCGAGCCTAGTCCAGGCCATGGTGCGGAGCGAGATACCTTGGGAGGCCGTCACCTCCTTCTGCGAAGCGGTAATGCTCGCGAAGGAGGAGGCGGAACGCGTGAGGGAGAGGCAGCCTCACGCCCTCAGTCGCCGCAGGAGACGCCCTGGGCGGCGGGAATCGATAGCCGATTCCCGGCCACCGTAGGCGCGGGCTTGCGGACGGTGAGTAGTGGGTAGCTCGCCGTCCGGTGAGGACCAGGCCCGGGTCGACGGCGCGTTGTGTTCCACGCGCGCCTCAAAGAGATGTCAGCAAAAGATGGGGTCCAATAGTCCAATATTCTCGTAACTTGATCTTAAATAATCTTATCAATCGAAGCTCCCTTATACATTTTGGTATTTTATTAAAGATTCGTATAGCCATCATACTACAGTTTTTTTTTTATATAAAGAACTTTTACAGCAGGTCGTTCTAAGCATTGTCGGATCCCTGCTAGGGTACAGTTTTGTTTTTCCAAAATTTTCAAATAATTCTGGATGCTCTTTAACAAATACTCCGATTTGCATTATAATAATAATAATAATAAGGCCGTTAAATTATTATTATAATAATAATAATAATTTATTTAGTTCCTTTTACAAACTAATACATTTACTAACTTATAAATACTTAGTAGTAGTACCAAGATCTTAACAGATTGGCTTAATTACTTATACACAAACTAGTTTAATTTACACAGGATTTTAATTACCTATGAAAGGTGCGTTGGTACAGACAATTTTAACTTGTGGCGACCTGCCTGAGCTAGGTTAATAAAAACCTGTGTTTCAGGCCATCCCCAGACTAAGCGATCAACTGATATATTATTTGACCATACTTAATTAATTATTGAAAATAATACTATCCTACTTATATTTAAATAATTATTAAAATACTATTATTCTACAAAATACAAATTTAAAAATTACCAATTTAATATCTACATAATTATTGCAGTAATTCTAGAAGCTTCTCTGTGTCTGTGTAATCAAGTTTACCCAAATATTCGCACACCTTCAGACTACAATGTTTGTAAGTGGCACTATAAATATTAAGTATCCTATTGATCTTATTACATAAAACGGGTCCTAAATATATAGAAAATCGGCTTACAAAAGCATGTCTGGTTTGGGGCTTTGTGCAAACCAGATCTTTCCTTCTCTTGTCAGAAGGTACTGGCTTGTAAGCGAGTTCCACGTGCTGGTGTAATATGGTGTGCAGTATAAATAGTTGGCGTACTGTTAGCACCTCACATGCAATGAATAGCTGGTGTGTAGGAAATCTGAAAGGCCTAAAGGTCGCGACCTTTAGAATTGCTCTTTGAGCGCGTTCTAGAGGGAGTAAAATTGACTTTGCTGCACCACCCCATGAAGTTATGCAGTATGTAAGAACAGATTGGCACAAAGCTAAATATACCTGTTTAATTAATTTAAAGTCAGCAATGTGACGTAAATTCTTAAAGATATATATTAATTTACGAACTCGAGCACATTGCAAATCAATGTGTTTGCGGAAATTTAGATTTGTGTCAATCGTGATACCTAAATATTTCATATGGTCGGCTTTAGCTAGAGTAGGACACGAACAAGTAGCGTCAGCGTCTGTCCTACAGTTATGAGCATAAATGGTAAGGTTAGTAAGTGGTATATTAGTGTTTCTCATTTTAAATAGAATATATTTGGTTTTATCTGCATTTAATGTTAGTAAATTCATACGTAGCCAATTTGATACAATGTTAAAGCCACTCTGAGCATATTTATAAACCTCCTCTCGTGACTTAGCCGAGAACAGTAGAGCAGTGTCATCTGCGTATGTCATTATGATACCATCTGGTAATTTCAGGTTGCACAGTTCATTTATGTACATTAAAAACAACGTCGGTCCCAAAATGCTTCCTTGAGGAATGCCGTAGCCGCTGTTTTTAAGTTCTGAACTTTTATACTGACCGAGTTTTACACACTGGTAACGATTGCTAAGATAATCAGAAAAAAGTTGGAGTTGTGTTCCTCTTATCCCAAGTGTTTCAAGCTTGTGCAATAGTTTAGAGCAAGAAATAGTATCAAACGCCTTGGCAAGATCCAGGAAAATTCCCATGCAATGCAAGCCCTTATCCAGATTTGTAGTAATATAATTTGTCAATTTGTGTACTGCTTGGCAGGTCGATCTTTTTGGTCTAAAACCAAATTGACTATCTGAAAGTAATTTGTTGTCCTCAAGATATTTTATTAACCTATTCTTTATAATTCTTTCCAAGATTTTCGAGAGACCTGTTAAGACTGAAATGGGTCTGTAGTTATTAACACAGTACTTGTCTCCAGATTTGAATACAGGGGTGACCAATGCTTTTTTAAGTAGGCTAGGAAAAACTCCATTAGACAGACATAACTGAAAGATATGTGTTAGAGGTTGAACAAGTAGGTATTTAAATTTCTTAAGGATCCTATTTGGTATATCATCCCATCCGATAGCACAGTCATCTTTTAACCCGGAAATTATTCTTAAAACTTCATCGACATCGGTATCTAATAAAACAAATGAATTAACTGGATTCACAGTTTTAATAGTCTGGTTTTGGCAAGAGAGAATTCTAGTTCCACGTGTTTTATCAGCCAATTTTTTACCAGCGTTGACAAAGAAATAATTTACTTTGTCTGCTGCTATAGATGGGCTAATATCTGTTGATAGTAAATCAAGTGGTGGTTCGGAGGTTTTTGTACTACAAGTGTTTGTTCTTATAAATTTCCAGACTAGTTTACTATTTTTTCCTGCTGATTGCAGCTCATATTTATCATGCTGGATTTTTATTTTCTTCAGAAGATTGTTACAAAAGTTCCTATACCTTTTGTACGTTAAGCTAAGTACCTCGTTGTCAGGTGCAAGTTTAGATTTTAGGTGCAATTTGTCTCTATGTCTTATACAACGGACGAGACCTGGTGTAATCCAGGGTTTTACATTACTATATTTTCTTATACTACTATATTATACTATTATATTTTTTCTTCATTATATACAGATTAGTGATAGTTAGTAAACCAAGTCTTTTAAATAATGGACGACACGATTCTAAAGGTCCAACGCCACATATTGCCCTTACACACTTTTTCTGAACGAGAAACACCTTATTTATATTTGTGGAGTTTCCCCAAACCAAAAGACCATATCTGAGAACGGAGGCGACATATCCGTGATATGCTGTCAGTGCTGCTTTTTCGCTTGCAATTCGCCTTAATTTCTTTAGTACAAATACGAATCTGTTAATTTTACTACACACGAGATCTATGTGGCTTTTCCAGTTGCAATGCTGATCTATCAATAAACCAAGGAATTTATATTCTTCTGTTGACTCGATAGGGTGGCCATCGGCTCTTACGTCATATACTATTTCTTTCGAATTATAGAACCTAAAAGTCATAAATCTGGTTTTTGCAATATTGGCACATAGTTTATTGTCATTAAGCCATTCCAAGATTGAATTTGCGGCATTATTTAGCAAAACGTTGTGAGTATCATCTGTGGTTTTTCCCTCGTGAGTACCAATTACTGAGACATCATCAGCAAAAAGAATACACTGACGATCTACTGCTGAAGGCAAATCATTTATGTACAGTAAGAATAAAGGTGGACCCAAGATACTCCCTTGGGGCACACCAGAACTACTCGTTTTGCATTTTGACTTATATGTTTTCATATCATTTATATTGTCTAAGGAGCTTATTTCCACGCATTGAGTCCGATTTGTCAAATTGTAACTATTTATCCAATCTAAAGCCGGTCCTCGAATACCTAGCTTTTCACATTTATTAATTAGTCGATTGTGATTCACGAAGTCAAAAGCTTTGGACATGTCAAAGAAAATTACAGATACTGGTATGCGTTTGTCAACTTTTGCTAGAACTTTACTCACTAGACCATAGGTTGCTAGCGTCGTTGATTTGTTTTGTGAAATCCGAACTGTTCCTTCCGAATTACTTTAAACTTAGTTAGATAGTCATTTAGTCGTCTGTGCATTACTTTCTCGAAGATTATGGAAAATATTGGTATTAGTGTAATCGGTCGGTAATTATCTATTAGCATTTTATCATTTTTTTTATGCAGAGGGCGAACAATGGACTTTTTGAGGAGATCCGGGAACACACCTTGTTCGAAAGACAGATTAATAAGTTCTTGTAGAATAGGCGATAATATTTCTGCACATGCTTTAACGACACGAGTACATATACTGTCAAAGCCCACAGATGCAGTATTATTTAATGATAGTATAGTTTTAAACACTTCTTCAGAGCTACAAGGGCGAAGGAACATAGTATGATCCAGTGTAGGCAATTCGTATTTTTTCAAATGAATGTTTGTGCTTGGATGAACAACCTTAGTGACCTCATTAAAAAAATCGCTAAACGCTTCTACAATTTCTTCTGGTTTCTTTAAACGTTTGTCTTTTTGATAAATTTCGTTAATTGTACTGTAGGTTCTGACAGAGTCGGTGTTGTGTTTTATTATCTGCCAGGCGGCTTTGCACTTATTTTTGGAATTGTTGACATGTTTTAGATTATAATTTTTCTGGGATGTCAGTATACACTTCTTAAGAACTGAGCTATATTTTTTAACTTTACGTTGTAGTTTGTCGTTTTTTCTTTGTTTAAAGCATTCGTACCTTAGTTTACGTTTTTTTTTTTTGACACGATATTCTTATACCTTTTGTTATCCATCTAGGAGCTGAGATGTTAGCTTGTATTTTTTTCCGTTCCAGTGGGAAACACAGATTATAAAATAAAGTGAATTCTTTGTGGAAATTATTAAATGCTTTATTAATATCTTCTTCATCTCCGCGCCGTATTTTTCCGTAAAAAGAGGGTCATTGAGGATGACCCTTTTAACGAAGGACAAAAGTCCTAGGATGTCTGCCATGAGGAGGCAGGGGAAGCGGGGGGGGGGGGGGGGGGGGGGGTGGAGGGAGGAATTCTCCAGAGAGCCTAACTCCTCGGGTGGGTGTGCCCGGGGATGAGTAACCCTCCCTGTCGGGTCAGACAGGGAGGTGTGTACCTACTGGTGAGCCCTAAGCTTGTAATCCGTCGCCAGTCTTATTGTGCGAACGGGGCCCTGAACAGTCTAGCGCGAAGGGTGTAGACACACCCTAAAGACACTAGGTGTGTAGCTGTGGAAGCAAAACTGTACACCAGAGCCGACTAGGAGATCCCCCAAGGCCGGTTAACTCTGGGACCCGTCCAATTGACTGCCTCCCCCTGAAGGGGTTCGGCGGGTGTAATTGGGTCAACACCCCACTCGGCTTCGTTGGCACCGTAAGGTTTCCACCGAGGACCACTAAACTGTGGTTTTGCCCAGAAGGGGCCTGGTGAAGCTACACACGCGGGATTTAGAAATAGTATTTGCCTTGAAAAAGGCACTTGGGTGATTTTCGAGTCGATTAATTAATTGCTTAATTAATCACTCGAAGATCGGTAGTAGTCGGGCGACTACGAGGGGCGTTGCGGGGCGCAACGGGAGCGGACTCTTGACTCAGAGCGCAGACGGTGGGTGCGGAGCAGGCGACCGTTCGCGGCGAGCGTCGAGCGTCGAATCAAGCCAACATAAGTAAGTGTAAAGGATTTCTTTTATATAAAAAATATTACAATGTTACCATATCATAATTTGTTGCATTTACTATCATATTATAATAATAAATTAACTTTATTGTAATATCTATTTGTTCAAAGTAATTTACAAAAATAGATTACTAAAACATACTAATAATAATAATTATACGAGTATAAAACATAAAAAAACTGGCCCAACTCGGATTCGAACTCACGTCTATCCCGATCACATTAACGAGTGCAGCCTCGTTACCGATCTAGCTAATGTTAACTTATATTCACTTGTCGAAATTTTGCATTACTATGAAAAAAATAATCTGACAGCGATAAAAAAAACAAGTAACTGATATTGTCATCCTTGTCTAGCATGACCACATCTACAACTACTCGTAGCGATGCTATACGACATGTTAACGTGTTAGCGTTGGAACATCACTCACGCCGCAGTCCGTATAGCGCAGGCGATAAAGGCGCGGGCCCACCGCGGTGCACGGAGAGGCTACGCACGTGTATTAAGGCGCGGGCCCACCGCGGTGCACGGAGAGGCTACGCACGTGTATTAAGCTTCGCTTTGTAAGAAAATGTATGTGGTTGTGTCCACTGCAACCCACGGAGAGGCTACGCATGAATTGACGTCATTGATACACGCGTGGCTTGCTCGAATAGGCGGTTACATAGCTCAACGCTGTCAACGTGGGTCTACGTTTCCACTGGAGTACACGAATAAGACCCACGACTATGTACAGCTCGGTTATCGCAGAGCAGTTTTCAGTCATACACGTTGTGGAACGGACGCGTTTCGTGTTTCTCGTATATATCGTATCGAGGTACTCATAGAATGGCATTGGTACTGACTTTGCTAGACAGTTCTTCTGACGAAAAAAAAAAGCTTGCTCGAATAAGCGGTTACGTAGCTCAACGCTGTCAGCGTGGGTCTACCCGTGCGCCGTGCCACGCTACACATAGTCGTGGGTCATATTCGTGTACTTCAGTGGAAACGTAGACCCACGTTGTCAAACAAATGAATACACGCAGCTAAAATGCGCCGCGTGTCCGTGCACAGCGTGCACTGCGGTGGAGCCGCGCCTTTAAGCTTCGCTTTATAAGAAAATGTATGTGGTTGTGTCCACTGCAACCCACGGAGAGGCTACGCATGAATTGACGTCATTGATACACGCGTGGCTTGCTCGAATAGGCGGTTATATAGCTCAACGCTGTCAACGTGGGTCTACGTTTCCACTTGAGTACACGAATATGACCCACGACTATGTACAGCTCACTTATCGCAGCGCAGTTTTCAGTCATACACCTTGTGGGCCGGACGCGTTTCATGTTTCTCGTATATATCGTATCGCCACGAAACCTAGCAATTGACAAAATGGCGCAGGCATCGCTCGCTTTCGATGCCTGCGCCCAGGTGGGAAGGTCCCACCTCCCCACACCTCCCGCAGTGAAGCCGTGTCCGTGGATTGCAGTGGCACGTGCGTAGCCTCTCCGTGCGCCGTGCCACGCTATACATAGTCGTGGGTCATATTCGTGTACTCCAGTGGAAACGTAGACCCACGTTGTCAAACAAATTAGTACACGCAGCTAAAATGCGCCGCGTGCCCGTGCACAGCATGCGCTGCGGTGGGCCCGCGGCTTAATGGTCATTGCGGTGTAAGTGGACTTCTAGACGTTGACTGTACACTTTTGAAACTTTTATGGTTATTATACGCGTCAAGAAGGACCGAATACAGGTTTCAGCGCGCGTATACGTTTTCTCATTTAGGCGCTGCGATATTTTTTCTGGTATTCAATAAAGCGCGATTACTTGAAAATTATAAATATTTTCTTAAATCTAATTCTGTCATAAATACGCTACTCGTGGATGTTTATTCTACAGACGCGCATACAATGGTTTTAGAGATACACGTTTCTGAAAAACGTTACTCCAGGAGGAAACGCAATATCTCGAAAACCTGAAGACGCACAAACTGTATGTATAAAAGGGTCAAACCTTGCAAGACGAATTGATCAGCAATAACAAGTTGACGTTTTTAATCGACTTCAAAAAGGAGGTTTTTTATTCTATCCGAATGTATGTAGGTATGTTTGTATGTTCGCGATTTTCCCAAAAAACTACTGACCCAATTATGAAAATTTTTTTGACGACATGATTTTTGCTATATAAATCATATACTACACAGTTGTATCATTTATATTTATTTCATTCGGTATCAATACCCTCTTTCTTTTTTTATAAAATTTATAAGTGAAATTCTTAAAAAAAAACTATGGGGTTAGCTATCATGAAAGTACCAGTGTCATAGTGTAACTGTATCTTCACATATATGCTTGGATAATTATAAATGAATTATAATGAACAATTAATTAAAAAGGCTTACTAGTAATACGTATAATTACACCATTACATAAAACCCCATGAGCGTATAAACATTGAAAATGGTATTTGAAATACCCTATGTAATCTGGCAACTTTCTGGCAAAATTGCCCAATATTGCCGGGAATATTGGAAACTTTCCTGGGAAGTTTCGGAAACATTCGGCAATTTTCATCCCTATTAACACCGCATCCCACTCTGCCCGTAGCAACTCTGCACGACTACACCTTAGACTAGCTTCGCTGACTAAACTGCTCTGTTCAGATAGTTCGTAATAACAATTATAACTTATAATTTTATAACATAAGACAAGATACGTATATAAATAATGAATATTACAAGCGACACACTACCGTTCATGTAAGACACAAGAGTGCAAAAAATGGGGCACTAGCAATATTTAAAAACCATTTTTCTGACAGAACTTTATATAGTCTTATTAATTTTAAATCAATCCGATCGTTTTCGTGCACGTTTATTGCCTGATAAAACACAGAATGAGATCGATGGCTCCTAAGCATAATAGTTCACCTGTACTTCTAATAACTTTAAAGGAAGGCGATAAAAAGAGCAAATGATTATTAATAAAATACTTACTATAAAATTTATTTTCCACTGCTGTCCTTAATAAATTAAATTTTCTATGATTAGCTATTTTTCTTGATTGCATTAACATTTCAAATATAACCATTAGCTCTTTTTATCGCCTTCCTTTAAAGTTATTAGAAGTACAGTTGACTCAGTATACTTAGGAGCCATCGAGATAACACTGACAAAGATTCAAAATTAGTTCCGTTTTTAGACGCTTATGCCGGGACTGCAGTAGTTAGTTAAGATAAATGTGTAACTATGTACCTACTGAACAAATAAATAAAATAAAACATTCTAAACGCAATTTAAATAATAATTCTAAGTCTATGCAAGGTTGGCAAAATTGAAACCATTCCATTTTCCCCACTTTTTGGGGAAAATATCGTTTACTTGCAACATTACCCGTTTGCTTATGTGCATATCGAGGAACGTATTACGTGCCGCATATGCACACATTCATTGTGTTGTTGCTTCAACTTTGAACCAATGAAACAAGTCTAATTACTCTTAAGGTTGTCGTGCTCTGGCTCTGGGGGCCGATTCTACTAACAAAATTATTAAAAAATCGCAATTGAATGGCAGCTGAACCACGGCTTTTGAGCATTTTCGCATTCCACTAATGTAAGAACGATCCAACTGCGGTTACGTTTCAGTTCAGTCACCGATCGATCGAAACAATCTCAAAAGCTATTCTGCTAACAAAACCGAACATGAGCATGACGTTTAGTTGCATCATTATCTTTTTGACATAATTGAAACGTTTCGTTTCACAGATTTCGCAAGCTGGGGCCGAAAACGAAACGTTCTTCTGAGTTTTTATTATTTATAAAGATGAAATGTTACAAAAAAATATACAGGCTAAAAGTATAGGTATGGTCTAGATATGTTTTTGTATTAAAAATACTTTTAGTAGCACTTATTCGTATTTAGTAATATTATAAGATTAAACTTTTTTTTCTGTGGTATTATTAAAACATACTATTTGAAATGTTGGTCACACAGGTTACCCGCTGTTACGTTCCCGTTACGATTCGGTTTAAGTTTAGTTTCCATTTTGCTTATAGAATAGTAGAATGACTTTTTTGGTAACTATCGAACGGCGATCGAAACTGAACTGTTGTTGAAACACAATTGAACGTGTGACGTTGCAAATTAGTAGAATCGCCCCCCTGGTCTGCATCATTTACTTACGTCCTTACATTAGTGATATTTGCTCGCATTGTAACCTATGTATTAGGTTGGGGAAAAAGTCTTTTCGCATTATAGTATGTATGAACTTGTAATAAAATCTCTTTGCCTATACTATTTGTATCTGGCTGGTTTTGGTATCATTGAAAGTTTAAATTTTAAAGAACATAATTCCAAATTCAAATTAGGCAAATGTGTGATTTTCATTTGTATTTCGTACCGTCAAGATGAGTGAATCTAATGAAGAAATTCAATACATTTTAAAATTTTACTACAAAAAAGGTATAAATGCAACGCAAGCCGCGAAAAAAATTTGCGATGTTTATGGACCTAGTGTAGTGTCTGTGAGAGTAGCACAAATTTGGTTTAAGCGTTTTCAATCCGGAAATTTTGATGTCAAATATGCACGTCGCTCTGGTCGCCCTATTACGGATAAAATGGATGCCATTTTTGAAAAAGTGGAGCAAGATCGGCATATCAGTAGTTACGACGTAGCTGAAGAACTGGAAATTGACCACAAAACAGTTTTGGCGCATTTGAAAAAAACTGGCTACACAAAAAAGCTCGACATTTGGGTACCTCACGAGCTCACTGAAAGAAACCTAATGAACCGTGTACTCATTTGTGTTACGACGTAATGAAACCGAACCATTTTTGAAGAAGCTGATAACTGGTGATGAAAAGTGGATCGCGTATGACAAGAACGTGCGAAAAAGGTCGTGGTCAAAGGCCGGTCAGGCTTCACAGACTGTGGCGAAACCCGGGTTAACTCGCAACAAGGTGATGCTGTGTGTGTGGTGGGATTGGAAGGGCATTATTCATTATGAGCTGTTACCACCAGGCAGGACCATCGATTCTGAACTCTACTGCGAACAACTGATGAGATTAAAGCAAGAAATGAGAGAAAGCGGCCGGAATTAATCAACAGAAGGGGTGTGGTTTTTCATCATGATAACGCTAGACCTCACACATCTTTAGCCACTCAGCAAAAATTAAGAGAGTTTGGCTGGGAGGTGTTTATGCATCCGCCGTATAGTCCTGACCTTGCACCTTCAGATTTCCACCTGTTTCAGTCTCTTCAGAATTCTTTAGGCAGTGTCAGGTTAACATCACGAGAGGACTGCCAAAACCACATGTCGCGGTATTTTGACCAGAAGTCCCAAAATTTCTATAGCAATGGGATCATGTCCCTACCTACAAGATGGCAAAAAGTTATCGAACAAAATGGTACCTACATACTTTAGTTAAATGTAAATAAACTATATTAAAAAAATGTTTTGAATTTTCTTAAAAAATGCGAAGAAACTTTTTCCCCAACCTATTATTATTTTTTAACCTATTTATTTATTGCAACCTATGTATTATTTTTTAGTCGGTACATTTATAGTCAGTTTTATTTAACTTTACTTTCAATCGGGTATAATGCTGTATAATTTTAACGTGTGTTTTTAACTGCTGATATTGAATATCGTCCCTTAGCTTACAACACCGCTCAAGTCGAAAATTGGCGGTTTTCACATTTTAATGCCTTTAGATGGAGCTGTTCATTGCGCGTCTAACCATTGGTCACATGATATAGATTTCAGCCAATCAGAAGCCGTAATTTCAAATTAAAATTAATTAATTCATTTAAATTCACCAATTTTTTAAAATAGACAGCTTTTTTCGTCTCCTGTAAAGTTGGTAAAAATCACTTATGCGGTGTTGTTGGCGAAATACGAGATAAAAAAAAATTGACGTTGACGATTCAGTGTTGGCAGGTTTATTATTATTATATTTTTACTAAGTCAGCCCCAGCCGAGAATCAGGTTTAAGTCGAAACTGGTATTCTAATGGCGGGTCCCTATTTTTTCCTTAAACTAACAAGCAAAACGTTGAAAAAACGATCTCAAAATAAAGTAAAAATAACTTTCAGATAATGCTTAAAACAAAAAAAACGTCTTATCGTTTGTAATATCAATCCCCAAAGCGTGGGTATTCACAGCAATTAAGCTCTAACTACGAATTTGACGCGAAGAGCGAGTGACGTAATCGGATAGTAACGGTTTGTACGTACTCTATACTTACAAACCGTTACTATCCAATTGCTCTATACTATAGAGTATGAACTAAGGTTGCAATTCGAGTTCCAAAATTGCCACTTACCTTTTGAACTAACACAATCTGAAAATGTGCAGACGGCCGAAGATTGGGGGAAGGGGGATGTATGGCGTATTAACCCCATATCTTTTATTTCCTTGTCAAAAATAGGAAGGTTACGTCATAATTAAGTAATCAATTTACGGAAGTACCTATTTTTAAAAATAAAATCATGTTTTCAATTCTTAAATTGGCTTTATTTAATTTTTTTACATAAGTATCAGTTAGGTACATCAAATTCTGCTAGTGGCTAATCTTATTTAAGTAGTTAACATCGTCGTTGCCTGTGATTTGATTTAGAAGTAAAATCGAAGTAAGACTTGAGAAAAACTATGGAGATCTCTAGGAACGTAATATTGATAACGATATTTTAAGTAAAAAGAGGTAAGTGGTATACACCATATTTTTTTTACGTACGTAATTTAGGTACGTCTTTTTACTTGATGTTATAGCTACGCAGTGTAGATCATGGTTGATATTCCCATGTGCCACATTTCATCCATATCCGTTCAGCTTAAGGCGTGAGTAACAAACATCCGAATTCACAAATATGCATTTTGTCATTTTGAATAATATTAAAGTAGGACACTGTTTTAATAATCAAGAGTTCGTAATATTTTATTGATAACTACCAACTTCTTTACAAACTATATACATACTTCACAAACGCTACACAAACTATATAATAATATAACCTTGATAAGTGGGATCTCAAGGTACCTAGGATTATTTATCATTTAAAGCAACTTTTCATAAAGGTACCCAGTTTCCCAAATAGGTTAAATAAGAATGACAGTTGTGTTATTTACAGAGGGCCCCGCTAAGGCTTCGGTTTCCTAGGAAAGCGGTTCCGTCATGTTATAAATGTAATTTTCACCATTATTTGACATTAAGTCAAACCCCGCTGCCCAAATATTTAAATCGCTAGTTTTGCGCTCACTGTACTTAGTCACAAGAAAAAGTGTCCATACTGAGAAGAGTGCATGAGCTTCAATAGCGTTTCCATGACAATCAAGTGTAGTCACTGCGTAAGTGTGTCAGAGCGAGGCGTCAAAACGAATCAGAAATGCGACTGTCTTATGACGCGGTATGATGAATCTATCGATTTAAATCTTTGCCACTGCCATCATTTTCATGACAGCCGTCACTGCAGCCGTTAGTGGTCGTAGCTTGAGACAGGATCGAAATGTAGGTACCATTTTTTATGTGTAAGTACATAGAGGTGTATAGATAAACCATTCTAAAATGAACGCCCCTCCACAAAACTTGATTATTTCAACGTGTGAGAGGAAATATTTATTCCAAAACTTGTGTGCGTGCGACAATTTTACTGTAAACATGGACTCGTCGTCGCACTTAGAGGTCAACTAATCGTGCGATCAGTCCAGGTGCTAGCATTGTACGGCGGGGAGCGTGCGCTTTGTGTGGCACGACACGTTCGCTCTGTTGCGTGTTCGTTTCATTTATACACTAGTTGGCTAACAAATCCGGCTGTTCGGCGTTTGGTCAGTCGGTAGGTACCGTTTGCATAAAAAATCTGTGTTATTGTTTATATTTTTATGTACCTATGTTTGTAAGGTATTTGTTTAATATGGGTCATTTCATTTACTGTATTCCTTCTGCATATATTATGTGAATTCTTGTCTTAAAATAAATGATGAAATTATTATTATTTCAAGCATTTATTTATTGACTTATTACTAATATTATAATGCAATACGTAATAAAACATTATGCAATAGAAACAAACGTTATGAAATAGAATATTAATTAATCAATTATTAATTTATCAAAATACCTAATCACTATCATCAGAATCAGACTCAACATTAATAATCAGTGATTAATCGGGCTCTTACATACCTAAACTTCTTCCCACAAAAGAATAATATGAATATTCCTTTCTGAATAAATAAGTAATGCCGGGTTCCCGGGATTGAACAATTTTGTAAAAACAACTATAACAAACTTAATGAAATTATAGCAGTGGTTATTTTGATTTAGTATCTTTATTTTATTCAAAACAAATGTAATATCAATAAAAAAATATATTGTGCACAATGTGGTCAAGTAGTGGAAATTGATTTATCTATCTAGCAGATAAGTGATCGAATCGACTAATTTATTGTAATTTATACGAACAGAAGGGATTCTGAAAGGCATGTCCGTATTATGCATTCGTGGGAATAAAAGTGAAGTTTAGGTATATTAGCGCCCGATTATCCGATCACCGTTAATAATGAATTCAAAATCCATGTCAAAATCCAGAACAAAATTTTTCGATATCATTAACATGTCTACATGTATTTTCCCACATAGGTAGTACAATCAATCATTTCAATTCGTTCCTTTATTAGGGCCATTGCAGACGTCAAGTTTTATTCAACGTTTTTTGTAGCCACGTAGTTTTTTGCGTTGACATGTTGACCATACTTTTGCGACGAAATCGACGCGTGGTCCCACTTTCATGTCTCGTCGGTGACTGAGCAACCAATGACAAAGATCAATTATGTGTATTGCGTCGATACACCTTCTTTACATGTAAGCGTAACCGCTGTGGAGGGGCGTTCATTTTTCGAATGGTTTATCTTTACCCTTGTACGCAACCTGTCCAGACCAATACCGTAAAACGCTGCAACTTTGCCAACTAAGCCTTCTTATTTTCTGCCAGTTTGTATTATTTTTACATTATGGCAACATATTTTTCATTTTTTATAATGATAGCTCCATTATTACTCTCTCAGCTATGCGACAAAAACCGGTGGGAATGGGTGAAAATTTTTAGGGTCCAGTAACTTTTGCAGTTCTAGCTACATAAAAGGTGTTTTCGTGCAGGAAAAATGTTCCAAGGTAAATACTGTCTATTTTCGGTATTGTTTGATATTTTTAAGAAAAGGACTTGATTTCATCAAAACAACTTAGTAGGCAATGTTGTGCACTGTTTTGGAAACTTTGACTAGTGACATAACTTTGCCTAGGTCTAGGGTTGTCACTTGTCGGATTTTATTAATGATACATTTTTCATATGATTTCATTCGGTCAACATAACTGGCGAAATGTGGTGTACTATACAATACACCTCTGCCTAACCATTCGGGCATTACTGGTGTGACTTTGTATTGTATTTAAGTACCTAAGTCTTAATTCTATTGCAGTTATAATGAAGAAACGGGAAACCAGGAGTTGAAATAATGTTATTTCATCATACGAAGCCGTAAGCAAAGGTTATTACTTACTAATTTTGTTTTAAAATAGATTTTTTATGTAAAACAATACTCAAACCACTCAACCATACTCAAAATAAAACTAATGGTGAAGCCAAGTTATAATTTTTTTTTGCTTATTATATTTGTAACTATGAGACATTATTGCCAAAAATCATTGCATTTGTGATTTTTTTCTGTTTAATTAAAAAAAAGTAAATAAAAGTATTAAAAAAAGAAGCTGTATTTTTTGACAACCCTAAAGGCAACGATATATTTGTATGGAAAGTTTGTGGTGCCTGCTACAATTTTGCCTATTAGCTGTGAAAAAAAAAATACTGCCTTCATGACAATAATGTAACTGCCAGGGACAAGAACGGTGTCTCATGCACACGGCAAAAAATACTGAAAAGATCAACATTATATTTATTGAGATATCCTTCTAAGCAAAGTTGTGTATTTTACCTACAACTTTGTCTACGACTTTGGGTAATTGCCATTCGGAAAAACAGCAAGATAAAGATTTGAGTTCTACCTGGTAAGGCATACTTAATGTTTGTTTACCATGGGAAGCTCATTAAAAGCCATAATAATAAATAGGTTCAGAGATACGAACAAAAATCGTCAAAATCCAGGCAAAGTATACAGTACACAGTATACAGTGCATTTTACAGTATTCAAAATGATAAATTATTAGTCGCCTTACTTAGGTATTGCTATTGAACTACCAAATCCCAATTATAGAGATAAAATATTTAAAAAAAACTACCTAACAAGAGCATTCTCAACTACTTATAAGGTTTAATTATTCCCAGTAACAGAGGTAAGTATTTCAAAGCGAAAGTGTTGGGACCTCATTGTAATTATCAGTAGAAGAGGTTTCTCACGTATCCAGGGCCCACTTAACTAGATTACATTGTATATTATTGTTTAGTTAACTTTCTTTGCTGACTGTCCTGTCAACCGCACGTCGCGTCGTTGGTAAAACTTTGACCTTCAGCTGGCCTAGCGTAGTATGGAGTTTCAATAGAATAACACGCCATAAATACCTACCGGTTTCGTAATGACTGACGTGCAGTCTACTGTAGTTTAAGTAATTAATAATTTAAGTAATCTAATAATGGAAAAGTATCTAACGATTTTTCAAAAATCAATCCCTGTCGGAGTGAAAAGGGGAATTCAGTTTGTATGAAAGATCTTAGATAAATAGGCTATAACAGTTGTAATTTATTTATCAAGCCTGAAAACAAATTTAACATGTCTCACCACCAATGGTAAAAGAGTAAGATCACCAAACTACCAAATACATTGTAAGTACTATTCAAATTAATAGGTCAGTGGGTCGTCTTTGGGGCGGAGCACTATGAGCAGCAAATAAAACCAAAAAAAAATCAAAAGGTTCTGAGAAGCAAGGTCCTAAGAAGCACCGTTTCCGAGTTATGGGCCTCCGAATTTGATTTTACTTTATATAAATCGCTCTATATTTCCAAATTGGTAGCTCGGATGAAAATATTTTCTGGAAAGAAATTGCTGCTCTAGACGTTAACCAAGAGATGATGTAAGAAACAACAACCAAATAATGAAAAAAAAAAAAAAATTGCCACTTAGGAGGCTATTGCCACTTGATTTGGAGGCTACTGCCACCTGATTTGGAGGCTATTGCCACCTGATATGGAGGTTATTGCCACTTGATTGGAGCCTCTTGCCAGTTGATTTGAAAATCTTTTCTGGAATGAAATTGTTCCTCTAGGCGAAAACCAAGAGATGATGTAAAAAACAACAGCAAAACAATGAAAAAAATCGCCACTAGACTTTGGCACTTGATTTGGAGGCTATTTCCACATGATTTGGAGGTTAATGCCACATGATTTGGAGGCTATTACCACTTGATTTGGAGGCTATTGCCACATGATTTGGAGGCTATTGCCACTTGGTTTTAAGGCTATTGCTACATTATTTGGAGGCTATTGCCACTTGATTTGGAGGCTATTGCCACTTGATTTGGAGGCTATTGCCATTTGATTTGGAGGCTGTAACCACTTGATTTGGAGGCTATTGCCGCATGATTTGTAGACTATTGTCACCTGATTTTGAGGCTATTGCCACTTGATTTGGAGGCTATTGCCATTTGATTTGAAAATCTTTTCTGGAAATAAATTGTTCTCCTAGTCGAAAAGCAAAGATGATGTAAAAAATAAACAGAAATTAAAAAAAAAATTGCCATTAGACTTTGGCACTTGATTTGGAGGCTATTGCCACTTGAAAAGATTTACATCCGAGCTACCATTTTGGAAATATAGAGCGTTTTATATAAAGTATAATACAATTCGGAGGCCCATAATTCGCAAACGGTGCGTCGTAGGACCATGTGGTTCAGAACATAAATGGTTTCTATGGACAAGGTTAATAAGGCGCAGCAATAAAATGGCCGAAATCTGTTAAAAAAAATCTCCGAAAATTTGATGTCCTCTGCCCCTAAGGATACGCAAGCTGAAGATCGACCGAGAATTTGTTTAATATATATATTTCGCGGGTTCTTTTTACATAAAGTTATGGTTTTCGACTACAGCAGCAATTTCTTTCCAGAAAAGATTTTTATCAGAGCTACCAATTTGGAAATATAGAGCGTTTTATATAAAATGAAATTCGGAGGCCCATAATTCGGAAACGGTGCGTCTTAGGACCATGCTGCACAGAACCTAAATGGGTCCAAAGGTCAAGGTCAACCCGATACTGCAAAAAAATTGTAAAATTTCCAAAAAAAAAATATAAGAAAATTTGGGTCTCTTCTGCCCCTAAGGATACGCAAGCTGAAGATGCGACCGACACTAAAAAAATTTTTGAATATTTTTTATATCTTCCGAGCTACCTATTTGGAAATATAGAGCGATTTATATAAAGTAAAATAAAATTCGGAGGCCCATAATTCGGAAACGGTGCGTCTTAGGACCATGCTTCTCTGCTCCATAGCGCCTAAGGCTACACTCCAACCCGCACGGACGAAGTCGTGAGCCAAGTGCTAGTCCTCTTATGGCTCTTATATGCAGCTAACTTCACTTACATAAAAAAACCGGGACGAATACGTACAGTATATAATAATTAAAAAGAAGTTTACATTTTCATTTGAATTATTTGCTGAGTCGCTATTTTGATTAATCCATTGAAGTCTTCGTGCAAATGAGACCTCCAAAATTTACATCTGCCCCATACAATGGCAGGATAATTTGGTGAAGAGATTCCTTGAAATATTCTTGCTATACTTCTCCCAGAAAAATTACAATCTTTGTATATACATATGATAGATCGAACATCCGATATGACTCTCTCCACATCCAAGGGCCTTTCTTCCAAAGACATATGAGCTGGTAAATTATCTCTTTCGAAATAGTTT
Source organism: Dicycla oo (assembly GCA_948252095.1). Taxonomy (NCBI): domain Eukaryota; kingdom Metazoa; phylum Arthropoda; class Insecta; order Lepidoptera; family Noctuidae; genus Dicycla; species Dicycla oo. The sequence goes on along the minus strand of OX411720.1, from coordinate 14,364,964 downwards.
CTAATAGTATTTTTTAATTCATTGGAAATTTTGAAGAGTGTATCATTAGATAATTGTATATTTTGCAACAAATAATTTCCTATCTTGTGGAAAGCTATATTACATTCTTCTAACTGGTATAACCGCGCTTTTTCTTGAGAAACCACAGAATTATGCAAATCATCCAAAATACTGTCAAGTTCCGTTGGACTTAGATCTCCTCTTGCTCTGATTCTAAAACCAAGGGTATTAAACTCTACTTTTAGATGAGACCTTTGCGAGGTCCCCGATTCAGTATTCCACTCTAAATTTTTTAATTGGTACTTAGTTACACCACTTTCCCAGCCAATAGCTGCTGCAATATCAATGACATTGAATTCTAGGACACTACTAGTCATAATTCTAGGGTCTCTTTTATTCTCCAGTAATAGTGCCATTGCCAGAGGTCGACACGACTTTGCTGCATCATGTATTTTTTTCGGACCCCCATAAGAAGAAATTTTACAGTTTATGTAAGCATTATTAAGAAATTTAATGTACTGTTTAGGGTGAAGTTCAACGTAACATAACAGAGTAGCAATATTTTCAGAAGGCAAATCTAGTTCTTCTACAGTTGCATCTGTAGGGATTCCCACTTCATGACCTTTACAGTAGTTATGTGATGAAACTTTGTCACATTTAGTACATTCACAAGGAATAAACAACTTCGAAAGTAATTTTCTTATTGTAGGTCTATCAATAGAGTTTGCATGTATGTGCTTTAAAAGTTCGTTTTTGTCACTACTACCATTACATAAAATTATATGGCAGTAAGCAAGTTGGCCATCCCTACCGGCTCTTCCAACTTCTTGCACATAAGATTCGAAGCTGCTGGGCATGTTATAATGTATAATACATCTAATATCTGATTTGTTGATGCCCATACCAAAAGCAACTGTTGCAACTATTATTCTAAGTGTGCCATCCATGAAATGTTTTTGTATTTTTTTTCTTTGTGCAGCAGACATGCCAGCATGATAAGCTTCTGCAATGTAAGACATTCTTTTTCTTTTGTTCTTCTTGCTCTCCATGTTGACTTTACCAGTTTCTTGTAGGCATGATCTTAGCACTGCTGCAACCCTTTCACACTCATCTCTCCTTATGCAATATACTATTACAGCATTAAATTGCTTTATTTGTTCTGATAACAAGTATGACACCAGAGCTTTATCTTTATCTTTTTCAATAGAAACTGATAGACAAAGGTTATCAGGCAGGGCTGGATTCCTAATAACTCCATTAGCCCCATCAGGGATATTGATATGATTGATTATACTCTCAATAGTCGTCTGACTTGCAGTTGCAGTTAATCCCAGAATACAATTTACTTTTAATTTTTCTCTTAGAACCCGACAAATCATAAGATAACTTGGTCTAAAATTGTGACTCCATTGTGATACACAATGTGCCTCATCTATACATGCAAAAGCGATTGGAGGGAGAGACTTGAACAGCCCTGATAATCCATTTGATGAATCACCTGCTATTAAGGCTTCAGGAGATATGAGAAGGATATTTAACAAACCATCCTTCAAACACTGCAAGATTTTACCCCTCTGTGTCTGAGATTGATTTGTATGGTAACAACCTGCCTTTATGAATTCTGGGACATTCAACACTTGATCTTCCATAAGAGAAACTAATGGAGAAATGACTAACGTAATACATCTATAATGCTGACCATAGAGATAAGCCGGAAGTTGATAACAAAGTGATTTTCCACCTCCTGTAGACAAAATGAGTAAAGTAGACTTCCCACACAAAATTCGCTTTATGGCATTTTCTTGTCCAGGACGAAAAGATTGATGGCCGAATTTTTCAAGAGCCTGTTTTAAATCAACTGAAATATTTTCTTCATAATTATTGTACAGAGGTTTGATGCCACTGCCATCAAGACCTGTTGATTCAGCTAACATTTTCTTAAAATAATCTGGAATTTGACTAGATTCAAACATAGATTCATGTAATTGGTCAGTTATTGATTGAGTACTGCTTGTTGGTTCAGATGCATACTTTTGCATATCTTCTAAAGTAGGAATATCATTTTCATTGTAACTATCTAATGGCAAAAGTGTTTCTCCTTTATGTGATCTACAGTACCTAGCCATGTGCCCGGTTTCTCCACACTTAAAACATGCAATCTTACCAGACTCAGGAAATTCCATACCACCATGAAGACTCTTCTTACTTTTCCATAGTTGTTTTTTATACTTGCTATAGTTGATATTTTTCTTTCCTCTAACAAACACTTTTTTTTCAATATTAATTTTAACAAAGTTCTCATTTAATGTTCCAGACTTAATTTTACTGTCTAAACTATTGCTTTTGTTGGAGTCCTCGAGTATGTCACACATATCAACAGGATTAACTTGCTTGAGCACATTGGAAATTTGCAAGTGACGAGGCTGTATATCTTTTTCTAAACCATAAGGAATATATTCTTGAATATCTAGAGGTTCTACAGTACTGCCATTATTTTTGTTATTTTTATGTTGATTCATAGTCATATCCTTAGTCTCAGTAATTTCCACTTGAATAATATTTGGTTGACAAGGATGGTCTTGCAGAATATCTTTTTTACTTCCATAGTTATGTTTATGCTTAATATCTTCTACACAAACTTTTTCTATTTTCCGCTTCTTCAGACCAGGTTTCAACTTACCAATGACAATATCTTCATCTTCTGACTCACTGTTTTCTACATAATCACAGTGCTTTTCTTTGATATCCAAAACTTTTATGTTTCCTAATCCAAATTTTTCAGGCTCATTTGAATGTTCAGTTTCTTTTGCTACAACACCAGTGGCTCTATCAAGCCATGCATCATTTAATTGTCTTATCAATGGTCTTACTGTTAAGTCCGGTTTTCTGGATACATAATGAGGCATCGCAATATTGTTACTGATAGTAGTCCCTTCAGTAATTTTATATGAACAATGTAACTCAGGATTCATATTTAATTCAGTATCACTATTATTGTGTATAGGTTCTTGGCTGTTGTGCGTTTTTATTTCAGTACTAAAAGATTTGTTTTCACCTGTAGGCTGAGTTCTAGGTAATGTAAGCTTTCTTGGGTTTCTCAAAGAAAATTTTCGATTTTGAAACAGTTTTTTGGATAGATTTTCAGTGAATGGAGGAAACGTTTTAGTATTTTGTTGGAGATCAGAATTTGATAATAACTTCTCCAACTCTTGGCCACTTGGTAATGTAGGAATCTCTGGCTGCGGACTTGTAGACTCACTGATGCTGTGTTCCAGCTGATGTGTAGCCTCTGGCGACATGATGGGCGCATCATCAATGTCACAAATCGACAGTGAGTTCTCAAGAGCGTTGCTCTTAAGTTGAAAGTATTTCTTGTAGGCATATTTAATATTCGCCGGTGCTTCTTTGATATCGAATTTCGTAGGTGTTCGACGATACTTTAACTTGAAGTCTTTTTCCCAACTTTTAACTATGAGCTTACATTTCAAATAAGCTTTGTCTTTCTTTATTGTTTCAATAATATCCATATTATAATCAGTTACTTTCGCTGGTTTTCGTGAATCAGTAATAGTTTATGTTTATTTCGTATCTGATTTTAGAATTAAACTTACTAGACTTAGCTAAGGATTTCAACTTCAACTCTTCAATGCGAGGATTTCCAGGACTTGATTTTCTTATTAAAATTGTAAATTCACTTACTCGCTTAAACTTGACAGTAATGCATGTTTGGTTTTTTTTTTTTTTTTTTTTTTTCTTCCTTTTGGCAACTGAGCCGATGTCGACTATTCTGCCAGCGAGCGTCATGTGGTGACGGCAATGCAGTAGGTAAGCCGTCGAACTTTGCACTTCGTGGTAGTTGTCTAATTATAATATGTTAGTAGCTGAAAGGACGAGACAATTTTTGTTAGTAAAGTTAAAATAAACATTTAAAACACCACAAATCTACGAATATATCTACAGAGTTATTATACCTACACACCCAACTATATTTGGATTTCATTTATATTTAAAAATGTTGATAAAAGTTTGACAAGTTTAGGAGAAAAGTTAGTCAAGAGGGAATGGAAGTTAGTAGGGAGAGGGATTTTAATTTTGGAAAGCTTACGGTACAAGTCAAAGGATTGGGAATTTAACGGACATGAGAAAAAGATATGATCCAGAGTACCATCATCAAGACCGCATTCGCACAACGAACTGTCACGAACACGGATCTTGTTCAGGAATACTGGACTGCAGCAATGACCAAGTCTCAGTCTACACAAGGATGTAACAGTTCTCTTGGACAATTTGGGACATTTAAAAAACCAAGGTTTCCGCTGGATGTCGGGTTGAATACCGGCGTAGTACGCACCCTTAAGTTTCGAACTTATCTGCCACATTGCTGACCACGAGTTGTACAGCTTGTTTTTGGAGTCAGTTCGTAAGTCGTAACTTTGTATTCTAAAGTGCTTCTGATCCACCGGGTTAGATGAAGCAAATTTAGCCAGTGAGTCGGCGCACTCGTTGCCACCTATACCCGAGTGACTGGGAACCCAAGCTATCTCAATGTTTAGACCGTTGTTAGAGCAGGTGAATAATAAATTTAGAATATCAAAAATGATTTTACTGTGTATTTTAGATTTAAGTTGATTTTGACCTAAAGCTTGAATTACTGCGAGAATCTGAAAAAATTACCGAATTTTTAATATTATGTGTTAAAATGAAATTGATTGCTTCTAGGATACCAATGCATTCCCCTGTAAATACTGAAGTCTCTGGCGGGCATTGGAATAAAAGAGCAATTTTAGAATTTTGATAGTATGTTGAAACACCTGTACAACCTGTTGACGACAATTTGGATGCGTCCGTAAAAAACAAATTCCATCCCTCCCAGTATCTCTTGGTGGCTCGATCGAAGTCGCCCTTTACGTCCTGAGATGTTTTGGAGATACCAAGGCCAAAAACTATCTTTGGCCTGAACTGGACTACCTCATATGCGGAAGCAAAGACCGGAAGAGAGGGGTATTGACAAACAGGTGAGGAGAGTGTTTAAGCTCTCCGTACCTATTCATCAATGGAATAGTTTTATTATTCCAGTAGGAAGACACGTTAAGAGAGAGGTAGATTTGTTCTAAAATGGGGAGTAAAGGATGGGACGTAAGGGAGAAAAATTTTGACAAGAAACGATCTGCTAAGTATTGTCTTCGAAGATTAGGTTCTGCACATTCAACCTGGAGCGCATTTATGGGGGAGGATTTCATTTGGCCTGGACAGCATCTAGTCTACGCAGAGCTTCCTTGTTACATGGTTCAATTAGGTAACTACAGTAATCTAACACGCTTCTGACCAGTGCATTGTAGGTATATCAGTTTTAAGGTGTATGGGTGAGGTCCCCACCAGACACCTGCCAAAGCTTTAAGGACCGAAACCGAGCGCTCACATTTTTTAACTGTATTCTCAATGTGATCCACTCCCGACAATTTGTAATCCAGGGTAACCCCAAGAAACCTGGCCTTCTCCTTAATGGGGATGGCTTGGCCGTCAATATTAATGTCTACCAGCGGGATAAGGCGTCTACGAGTAAAGACAACTGCGGTACTCTTTGGAGCACTTAAAGATAACCCATGACCTGAGGGCCATTGGTTTAATGAGGACAAAGAGACATTAATGGACTGAGCGGCATCTTCGATGGAGCTGTCACAGACCAATAGTGCAATATCGTCAGCATACTGAAGTACTTTACAGTTAAAATTTAGGCAAGAAGGAAGATCAGAGGTATAAATGTTATACAAAAGGGGGCTAAGTACGGATCCCTGAGGTAGGCCTCTCCAAACCGTCCTCGATTCAGAGCCTTCCCCAGGAATCCGGAGTTGAACACTACGATCTGAAAAAATACTGCAAATGATCTGACAGATCCTAGCCGGAATTCTCAGCTCTTGCATTTTCTGCCTGAGAACTGGTAGGAGGACAGAATCATAGGCAGCAGAAATGTCTAAGAAAACGGCTACCACAGACTCATTCCTACTAAGGGCCAGACGGATCTCTGACGTGAGGGTACCTACACTATCAGCCGTACCCAGACCTTTCCTAAAGCCGAATTGAGTCGCTGGGAGCAGATTCCTGTTTTCTACAAACCATTCTAGTCGGTTTTTAATCAAATGCTCTAAAAGTTTCATAAGTACGGACGATAGAGCAATTGGTCTGTAAGAACAATGATCACTAGGATCTTTACCAGGTTTTAATATAGGGATTACGACTTGAACCTTCCAATCAGGAGGAATAAAACCGGAGGTAAAACAATAATTGACTAAGTCCAAATAATATTTATGGGTCTTATCCCCAGCTTTAGTAATGAAGGAGTAGGGGAATCCATCCACTCCAGGAGCAGAATCTTTTACATGGGCGAGGACCGATTTAAGTTCCCCAATAGTAAATGGCCTATCCAGCGGGTCATGTGAAATCAGCTGAGATACCGAAGCGGCGCACTCATCCCTATCAGGAACATAGACTGGAGCGAGCTTAGAAAAAAACTGGTTACCCAGTTCCGCAGACAGTGTGTTCCCAGGGGGCGGCCTCACGCTACTTCTGAAGGATTTCAGTTTACGCCACACTATTGACGCTGGAGTGGATGGACTCAGTGAGCTACAATACTTCCGCCAACCTTCTCTCTTCTTATTTTTGAGTAATTTCTTGGACTTAGCGCACAGCCGTTCTGGGAAGGAGAGAAGGAGTAGTTCTGAGTGAGGGCTTGATGAGCCTGCTTATCATAACTAGGTGAAAGTGGTGCGTGGGATTTTGGTTTAAGGAAGACCGCTTTACGGTGAGATTTTGGATTTTGGGAAGGTGGACTGGGAGAGTGAGATGGACTGGCTACTGATTTATTCTTTTGAGATATTCTCGACACTTCAGCATATGGTCTTGACACCGGAGGAAAGACTTCACTTGCTTCCGCATATGAGACAGACTTCTCTGCCATAAGAGCTTGTATGCCCTTCTGACGGCCCAATTCAGGGCAAGCCTTATCGTTGGCATAATGATTGCCAGAGCAGGAGACACAGAAGGCACAATCAAATGAGACTTGGCAACCATCTCCTGGGTGGTCTTGGCCACATTTAAAACAGCGAGGTTTCGAACGACATACTGTCCGTGTGTGACCATACCGACAACAGTTGAAACACTGGATAGTTGGGTACATGTATCTCTCAACCGTAAGCGCAGAGTAAAAACAATAAACACGTTTAGGTAACATTTGGCCATCAAAGGTTAAAACAACCGTTTGAGTGGGCTTCCATTCGGTAACACCCAGAGAAGTCACCTTACGGCTCATTCTCCTAGCCTTAATTACTGGGCCGCATCCAGTGGGAACCTTGATGTTCTCTATGACTTCCTCCTCAGTCCATTCAATGGGGACGTCTCTGACAAGACCTAAGCGAGTAACGTTAAATTGGGGGATTGAGGCAACAAAATTATTTTTCTCTAAAATGGGATTGATTATAAAACTGTTAGCATCCTGGTGAGACTTGAATTCGACTGAAACCCGGTTTCTTCCTAAGCGTTTGACACTGCCTAGGAGTATGTTACTGAAATTATTTTGTGTCAAGAACATACCAAACTTTACAGGGTGCAGAACAGTACCTGGGGTCTGACCATCTTTCAGAGATGCGTGTACAATATATGGGGGAAAATCTCTCATCGTATATGACTGTCTACCAACTGTCTTTTTAGCTATCTTAGGAGGGTTGATTAATACAGTGGAGGTCTGCCCGGCTTGGGCAGAGCACCGCCGTGTTCTCACAGAGGCGATCGGCGGCGGCGATCTCTCGCGTCCGAGCCTGGTCCAGGCCATGGTGCGGAGCGAGAGTGCATGGGAGGCCGTCACCTCCTTCTGCGAAGCGGTAATGCTTGCGAAGGAGGAGGCGGAACGCGTGAGGGAGAGGCAGCCTCACGCCCTCAGTCGCCGCAGGAGACGCCCTGGGCGGCGGGAATCGATAGCCGATTCCCAGCCACCGTAGGCGCGGGCTTGCGGACGGTGAGTAGTGGGTAGCTCGCCGTCCGGTGAGGACCAGGCCCGGGTCGACGGCGCGTTGTGTTCCACGCGCGCCTCAAAGAGATGTCAGCAAAAGATGGGGTCCAATAGGGCCGATGCCGCTGGGGTCGCGGGTTGTTTGAAAAAGATACCGTGGCCCTGGCATAGGCAACTGAAGGAACACGGGTGGGTTTTAGTCAGTAAAAGTCTGACACGCCCTTCCGCTCCACCCAGAGCGGGAGAAGTTATTTGATGATTTCCCATCCACAAAAAAAAAAAAAAAAAAAGGAGGGTTGATTAAGGTAGTTGGTGGGCAGGCGGCCGATCTTTTCCTGCTTGCAGGTTCGGATTCCATAATATCTGGTTGCACATTGTCGTCGGGAAGAGAAACAGTTAACACCGGAGTGAAATCAAATTGATAAGGAGGTTCAGGGGGTTTTTTGGTATCCATAGTGGATGCCGGGTAAAATCTTTAAAAATAAAAGAAATCAAAGTTAAAACCAACCTTACGCTAAAACACAAACACAAAGAATATTTTCGATTGAAGTATACACTAATAAAAACCACTAAAATCGAAAAAATTCGTAACACAAAAAAAAGCACGTGTTAAGCCTTCACCACTACCAACGAAGCATGTTTGCTGTTGCTTTAGATACCTATTACCCTATTACTATCTCCGCTATGAGTATTTCTATTCTATTTTTCTCTATGGCAGTGGTACCGATGTCGACAATTCTGCCAATGTCAGATGTGCTATGAGTATTTATGTTCTGTGATTACTAGTGTCATGATGTCAATGTAATTAATGACAGATTGTTGACGCTGGATCCACACATACTTACATAAGTTTATGGTTCCACATTGGTCTACATTCCGACCTCGCCACCGAGGTACAGACGCCAGCAGGTCAAGCTACCCGAAACTGTCAAATCCCAATCAACCTTGAACGTAATGTTTTAGCGATAAAGTTGAAAATCTATTAAAGAACTTTGACAGATTGTAGTAGCTTGATGTGCTGGCGTCTGTACCTCGCGACGACCTGACGTAATGGGGAAGAAAACTCAATTAGTTCCACTAGACGGCGCTGTGTCAAACTCCATAGAAACTAAACAATATTTTGTGTTTTTGTGACTTTTGTCAATATAATGCAAAAAATAGCCGTAAGCAAATTCCCAAGTAATTTTCGCATGAAGAGAAAGTGGGAAAAGGCACTAAAATTTAAAGAAACTTCAAATCTAATGAAAAGAGAAGAAGAGGTTATGTGGGAAACATTTCAAGGAAACAGACTACGAGACCACTTCTAAGATGATACGTTGGTACCATACCTATTGTTATTAATGATGTCTTTTTATTAATAATAGTAAAAAAGCTTACAACCTGTGAAAAAAAAAATGGTTTCCTTTCAAGTAACCATACATTTTGTAACAAGTATGATTAGTATCATTAAAAAGAAAAAAACAGTAATGAGTTAAGTTTATTTTATAACTTATAAAACCACAATATTGGCCAGAATACGGCTAAAAGTCGATAACATGTTAAATATAATGTACCTTACGATAAGTTTGGCTTTCTCACCTTATTGCGATACTCCGCTTTTTTTTCAACTTCTCCTACAACTGGGCGATACGCCAGGTAGAATACATTGTGAAGCAACACAAATAGATTAAAAAAAAACACGCAAATACTTAAAAAATCTTTGACAGCAGTATGTTTGTGTAACAAACATACAGCGCCAACTTGCGGCGAAGCTTCCGGGAAACAACCCAATTGTCCCCCCCCCCCCGTCCCTTGCTCGGTGAAGAAGTGCCAGCTGGTGGCGTAGCTGAGTCAGTAGCTTTAAATTCCCCTAATAATAATGATTACCCAGATTTGATCCAGCCTGTCCATCTTGCTGTCCTCGCCCCAGCGACGCCCTAAGCCGAGGTTCGTTCCCCACAGAAGGTGCCCGGAGGCTTTGAGTTCGCTTAAGGTAAATGCGTAAGGGTAGCTCAGGAAATTCAAATTTTCCTACGATTTTTGCAATTTACAAGTCAGTATTTGGTAGTACGTTAGTTAAGTATGTATTTACATAATTATAATCATTAAGGCGAAAGCGTCAAGGAAGCCCGCGAAATTCAATTTTCTTAGGTGTTTTGCAATTTACAAGTCGGTATTAGATTGTACGTTGATCAAATATAATTTGCGGCCGTAGCAAGTGTCTATTTAAATATTTAGAATCATTAAACTGACCAATACAACTCTTGAAGACCAGGTAATCCTAATGAATGACTTCTTATTCAACATCCTTTATACTTAGTTTGTGGTGAGAAATAAACGATTATTATTATTATTCTTTCTTTACATCTCGGGACCCCGGGGTCCCGGACCTTTGGAAGGCATACGAGGGGGAAGCTAACTGGCAGAGGCCCCTTAGACAATTTTAAATGATGAGGAGGCAACAACCGACGATTATCCCTATATGCACTATGCAAGTGCACCCAAGGACAACTCCCGGTTGGTGCAGGACTATTGCAGAACGTGGAAACAAAACATAATGGGCTATGGGATTGACTTGAACTATGGAAGAACTATGTCCCCTGCCTGACCAATGTTATGTAATACATGGATAAAATGGCAGGGGGTTTTTTTTCCGTGGAGAAATGCTCATGCATACTGCACTACCACGGGGAGATAGTGCAGTTATGTGGGACTCCAACCCACTAAAACTCCACGGTGTCCTCCTCTGCCGCTTATGGCGGGAACACGGGCACGCGTTAGCACTCACCGCGAACCCGCCGCGGCGGTCCGTCACCGGACCCTCCTCTGGGGGACCCCATCACCGGCGCACAAAAACACATTGTGCACCGTGACCACCCCATGGACCAAACCAGCACATGGGCGCCAGACGACCCCGTGTCTAGTCACCCTTGGTCCCCCTGCGACCGGTCAGGTCAGTGGCCCGGCCGCCTACCACTTTTCGGCCGCAGAGGATAGGGAGAGCGGCCAACGAAATACCGACACTCCTCCTCCCCTGCGGCCCCACCGCGTCCGCCATCAGACGGTGGCGACCCCGTCAAGGCCGCGGAAGGTAGGGAGAGTGGCGCACCGCAATACCGGCACTTCTCTCCCGCCGCGGCCTCCAACCCTCAGCCGCGATGCCTCCCATACGACATCGCGGCCCGCCTCAGTTGCGATGTCGCCCAAGCGGCACCGCAACCTACCTGTTGGCCGCTACGTCGTCGACTTCCTGGAAAAAGCCCTGACGAGCGGCCCCTCCTCGGGTTCCTCTTCGCTTCACCGTGGGTGACCCAGCCACGGCTACTGAGCCCCCCCACCTCGACAATGCGGGAACCCCCGGGGGGGGGGGGGGGGGCAGGGGGTGACTTGCACACTCAATAATGGGCCCTCGAAAACGGCCGCTAGCACATAGTACCGTAGCGACAAGGGGGCAACACTTCCTGAGGTGCTTGAGGAGTGGAGTGGTATTCCACGGCTATCAGGACAATCCCGGAAGTACGGTCAAGATCCCTACCAGCACCTTACTGGAATACTTCCTTCCTCCGAGCACGTTTGCTCTTGCGAATATCCACTCAAACCGGCCAATAAAGGCAAGAAAGAGGTGAGAGCTCTGTTCCTCGTCAGTGTTCACTCCAGCCGGCCAATAAAGGGAAGCCAGGGATGAGGACAAGATTTCTCCTAGGAGACAGGGTCCGTGGGGTCACTACTACCCAACAGCTCGCCACATGCTGCCCTGCGGGTTTCTGTATCTCTCTTGGTCTGGCTCCTCATCCTAGACCAGTTCCGGCAAAGTAAACTCTACCGGCACAGACCTAAAGTTTGGAGCGCGCAAGCCCCACCGAGATACAGCGGTGGGGAAATACTTCATGAAATCTTGACATTTCAGGATTATACTAAGTCAAGGAGTTGTATTACTGATTCTAATGATTTTAATTCTGTAAATACACATTTGTTACGGCCGCAAATCATACTTTATTTCACATACAACTTAATACTGACAAGCAAATTGCAAAAACCAAAGAAAATTTGAATTTCGCGGGCTACCCTGACGCGTCCTTCTTAAGGCAGCCACAGAATTGACCGGTTAAGTAGTCATGGCCTCTCAAGGCCAACTGCATAAAAAAAAAAATTGGTTGGTTACACAATCCCCAATTTCCACGGTGGAAGTGTCTGGAACGTTAAAGAGCAATAATCGAACAAATATTTGCAAGTCCAATGATTGCCATCCAAGAATTGCATGCATACGCGTGTGATATCTATAGATAAGAATGGCACACAATAATGGTGAATGCAAGTTTTGCGACTTCTGTTTACACCAAGGCAATATGCAAGGCGATTATTGCATGCAAGTTTTGCCCTGTCTAAACAGAGCTGCACTTCCCTAAACTTGCAATGCTAAATATTTCATTGAATTTTATTGAATTTTTTTTTTTTTGTGAAAACTGGGCCCGTTGAGCAATTTTTGGTTGGGGGAAACCGTATAGGTTCGCGTTACTGACATGCGACATGCTACGCATAGTTTTATGGCGCCCAATGATTTCAAAAGGAAGGATACGCCCATCCATCGGAACATTTTACCCAAACCTTCTTCATACAAGCAAAAAGTAGCGCCATCTGTGATAACTCATACGAACTACGTGAGTTCCGGGTTGCATGGGTGCGCGACATGGCCATGTCACGCACCATCGCCATTGTGGATTTCGGTAGTAAAATTATCGCTTTAAAAATGTGTTTATTTAATAGTTTAATTGCAACAAAAGTAATGTAAGGTTACGTACCGATGATACAATATCTCATGTTCCTTTTTAACCTTTGTATCGTAATTTTTGCATCCTTTTACTACACAACTTGGCATTTTTATTACAAGCAAAGCTTCCGCACGCCACCGCGGTCGACTAAGTTGCGTTGGCCCTAAACTGCCATTTTAGGGCCAGCGCGCTGGTGCCATTGCGTCGTGCGGTAAGCCCGGTCCTTACGCAGTAATATACACTCACAGGCACAATTAACCGCCCACCTTATATTTCTTTCAATTTGCAGAAATCGTCAAACTTATACCACATTTGATGACAGGTACGTTGCAAGCTACCCTTAAGGTTTAAAAAAAAAGCATAAGTCTTGTAAAAAAAGTTGTTTATTAGAGCATTCACACCAAAAATCGATTTTGTGAAAAACTTTGATGAAAATTTAACAATATTTATTTTGAAAAAAGTGGTCGCAATTAAAAGATTTTTTTTTTATTAATAATGGGTGTTGCCGCCTCGGGCTCTAATGACTTCTTGGAGCCGGTTTGGCAGTCCATCCATGATATCTTGGATATCTGACTGGGGGATATTGTGCCACTCCTCCACCGCAGCCGTCTTGAGCTCTCCTAGGGTCGTAGGGGCTGGTACTCTTGCTCGCACACGTCTTTTGAGGTTGTCCCAAATGTGCTCAATTGGGTTAAGATCGGGACTGCGTGCCGGCCATGGTAAAACTTGAATCCCGACTTCATTAAGGTACTGAGAGACGGCTCTAGCGGTATGGCATCGTGCATTGTCATGCATTAATGTGAAGTTGTCACCAATGAATGGTGCAAAAGGTATGACATGGTCTTGAAGAACTTCCTGCACGTATCTTTGAGCGTTCACACTGCCTCTATCGAACACAACAAGATCGGTACGAGCCACGTAAGAGATACCTCCCCAAACCATTATGGACCCTCCCTGGTAACCCACTGTTTCGGTTATAGCGCATGGAGCAAACCTTTCGTTTTGGCGCCTGTAGACACGCTGACGTCCATCTGGACCACTTAAGGCTATTCTGCTCTCATCTGAGAACAGTATGTCCTTCCATTCCTGCACAGTCCAGCCAGCATATTCTCGGGCAAAAGCAAGTCTAGCTCTACGGTGTTGTGGGAGCAGATGTGGAGCACGAGCTGGACGAAAAGCCCTCAGATTACTCTCTGCCAGTCTTCTTCTAATCGTACGTTCACTCACACTGACATTTCTCACCTCAAAAAGACGCGTACGAGCTTCGGTAGCAGTGCAAAAACGATTTCTCAACACATTGCTGACAACGAAACGGTCATCGCGGGCTGAAGTGCATCGATGTCGGCCTTGACCTGGCCTACGGGTGTATGAGCCAGTTTCCCGAAACCGTCTGATGGCATCCCGTACCGTGGTTCGAGGTACACCGAGTGTACGGGCGATGCGACGTTGGCTGTACCCCACGTCCGCCAAAGCCACTGCCCTAGCTGCACCAGTTGCATCGAGTGGCATTTTTTTGAGTCACAAACAATAAACGAACTCTAGAAACTTGAATTAAACAATATTCACACACTATGGCAGAAAAGAACAAAAAATGTTAACACGATAACGTATCGGCAACAATGTCAAACAACGACTAAATTCCAAAAACCCTTCGGTGCCACAAATTTAGCAAACGAATTACGGGTATAAGTGTTTAATTTATTGCTAAAGTACCCACTTGACAAAAAATAGAACAGTGGATAAGCCATAGTTAAGCTAAACAAACAGGGTGACGAAAGATATAGGTGGGCGGTTAAATGTGCCTGTGAGTGTATAAGCCAATGCTGGTGCCTTTTCACAATCGGCAATAATAAACTTTCATCCCTGGCCTTATCACCCAGTTTTGGATTATTTTTGAGACAAAAAGTAGTATGTCCTTTCCAAGGATGCCATCTATCTCCATGCCAAATGTTAGTGTTGGATATGTTGCGGGAGGCGAGTGAAACTACGCGCTGCTGTTAGCACACTGTTTCTTGCATCAAGCGGTCGGCCGGGAGGTGTAGCCGGGAGTGCGCGCACTCACACATAAACGTGCGCGCACGCATAGATAACATTTCCTCCCTTTATTACACACAACTTTAAGTTCAAAATGCATAAAATGCAAAATACATAATTTGAAATAGGACTTATAATCTACGCGAGGAATGTTCCTTAAAAGTCTATTCGCACATCTTGATACTGGGGCACAGATATTACAATACTACGTAAAGATACCCAATCAATCTGCCTAGGCTTTTCCCAACTATGTTGGAGTCGGCTTCCAGTCTAACCGGATGCAGCTGAATACCAATATTTTACACGGAGCGACTGCCTATCTGACCTCCACAACCCAGTTATTGGGTAATACGATACCCCTTTGTAAGACTGATTGTCAGACTTTCGGGCTTCTGACGACCCGTAACGACTGCCAAAGATCCACGAATGACAGCCGGGACCAACCGAACACAGTTTTCAGCGAGCTTATACGTTTTCTCATTTAGGCGCTGCGATATTTATTCGGGTTTCTTTTTTTAAAGCGCGATTACTTGAAAATTATAAATATTTTCTTAAATCTAATTCTGTCACAAACACGCATGTTTATTCGATGTTTATTCTACAGGCGCACATACAATGGTTTTAGAGATACACGATTCTGCAAAACGTTACTCCAGCAGGAAACGCAATATCTCGAAAACCTGAAGACGCACAAATTATATTTTCGGCGCACATTTACAGCAGATTACGCACTAATTATACGTACCACTCATGTCACTCTAGGAGCAACTTTCCTGTAGTGCTATTCAGTAAAAATCACACGGTGAAAACTTAGGTGAAGTGAGCTGTCATTCCACCAGATGCCAGGGATTGACAGCCAGCTTAAAGCTCACTTCACTTAAGTTTTCACAGTGAGATTTTTACAGAATAGCACTACTGCTGGAGTAACGTTGGTAAACGTTACTCCAGCACACGCACAGCACGTAAATCGTTTTTTCCGTTTTTTTCCAAAACGACAAAGCGCACAAATTTTTTATTTGGCGCACATTTAAAGCAGATTACGCACTAATTATACGAGGGCGGGTCAATAAGTCCGTGACTTTTTGAATTTCTGACCTCTTTACTGAAAAAGCAACATTACTCCTGTCAACAGGCATCTGTCATTTGACTCCTGTCAAAATTTGAACTTGCTGCGTCAGTTAGTTTGTGTTTGACAGCTATCTTTATCAGACTACCCAGTAATTTGAGGAAAAAATGGAAAAGAGTGAATTTCGTGTGCTTATTAAGCATTATTTTTTGCGAAAAAAAACCATTACCGAGACCAAGGCTAAGCTTGATAAATACTATGGGGACTCTGCACCATCGATTTCAATGGTAAAAAAGTGGTTTACTGAATTTCGTTGTGGCCGTACAAGCACTGAAGATGCCGAACGTCCTGGACGCCCAGTTGAGGTCTCTTCACCCGAAACAATCGAAAAAATTCACGATATGGTGTTGGCCGACCGAAGATTGAAAGTGCAAGAGATTGTGGAAGCCGTAGGGATCTCGCATGGCTCTGTGGTTTCAATTTTGAATGATCACTTGGGCATGAGAAAGCTTTCCGCAAGATGGGTGCCGCGTTTGCTCACAGTCGACCACAAACGCAATCGTGTAACAACTTCACAGGAAGGTTTGGCGTTGTTTAAGCGCAATATGGAGGAGTTTTTGCGCCGTGTTGTAACCGTGGATGAAACATGGATCCATCACAACACACCAGAGACCAAACAACAGTCAAAACAGTGGGTTTCTAAGGGTGAATCGGCGCCAAAGAAGGCCAAGGTGGGTTTGTCAGCCAATAAAGTTATGGCGACTGTTTTTTGGGATGCACGCGGGATAATCCACATTGACTACCTTCAAAAGGGAAGAACAATCAATGGGGAATATTATGCCAACTTATTGGACCGATTCAATGACGATTTGAAAAATAACCGACCTCATTTGGCCAAGAAAAAAGTTCTTTTCCACCAAGACAATGCAAGGGTGCACACATGTGCAGTTGCTATGGCAAAAATCCATGAATTGGGCTATGAATTGCTCCCTCATCCGCCCTATTCTCCAGATTTGGCTCCGAGTGACTACTTCTTGTTCCCAAACCTGAAGAAATGGCTTGGTGGAAAAAGATTTGACTCCAATGATGAAGTCATCTCGCAAAAAAAGGCCTATTTTGAGGACCTCGACAAATCATATTTTTTGGAAGGGATAAAAAAATTGGAGAAGCGTTGGACAAAGTGTATAGAGCTCAAGGGAGACTACGTTGAAAAATAAAATGATTTATTTATCAAAAAATCTGTGTTTTATTCCAAAAGTCACGGACTTATTGACCCGCCCTCGTAGGTACCTCTCATATCACTCTAGGAGACATTTTCTTGCTGGAGTAACGCTCTCAGTTAGGAAGTATCAGAAGTTCACGGTCGATATATCTGGTCGATTCTGTAAAAATCTCACCGTGAAAACGTGCGTGGAGTGAGCTGTCATTGTAATTCCCCTGATGCTAGGGATTGACCAAGCATTACATTTATTTTATTTATTTATTTTATTTTATTTCTTTTAGGAAAACTTACAGCTAAACAGATACAGTAAATAATAGTTTAAACAAAATATGGCCAATTACAAGTTTCCACACACAGTATAAAATTACATGAAACAGAAAATTGAAAATATACTAAATTGACTTTGACACAAAACAGAAAAATTACGGAAAACAGACACAGAAAAATTACTATTAGGTAACACTCGAAAAAACTATTAGCTAACATTTTCTTATTTTTATTTTTCATTTACAATCATAATCGAGATTTTACTAATATTTTTATAATAATTCTATTGAATTTTAAATTATTTCAAAGCTAGTATTTAAGTGTCTACATATTGTTTTTTTCTTTAAATAAAATAGCAAAACAGAAATGCAGTCGGACAATTTTGTTTTTTTTCTATATTTTTTCCAGAGTAGTCCTTATAGCCATATAAGGACTGGTCTAGAAAAAATGTGGCGCGAATGCGTCATACACGAACAATAAATAAATAAAATAAAACAATCACGTTTAAACTAGCCGCTAAAGAAAATGCACATGGACATTGTTTGTTATTAATATTATGAACCCATTGGCCGATTAAATAAACGCAATCGCGATGAATTTTGAAGAAGCGATTACTAACGATCGATTCGAGTAAAGACTGCGTGACGTTGTACTGCTTTGTTATTAACCAAACAAATATACTCAATAAGAAGAGACAACTGAGCGTGTTAAGTGATCGAGTGCTACTAAAAATGGCCTGACCATAGAATTTAAACCCACAAAAACTATGTAGGAACTAAACGATGTGTTAGATAGTTTCTACAATAAAATATTAGGTAACAGAGACAGCATCCTATCGCGGTACGCAGTGAGGTTAGTTCCCCCCTCTGTAGACCCGTAATATGCGCGCATGACGTTCTCGTTTATGGACTGAGTCCATCTCATGCGCTGCACACAACCACCGGCAGCGGGGACCCGGCTCGGGGCTGGATGGCCCCTAAGTCCCAAGCTTCACGTTGGCCGGCCTCTCCCCTGCCGACGTACAGGTGTTGGCGACGTCGGCGGGGAAAAATACTCGTCGCTCGAGGTCGACGCAACTACCGCGGCCGGTGTCGTCACAGCGCTCACGGTGGGGCTGGGTACCGGCGGCGGCGAGGCGGAGCCGAGCGAAGAGTCCGGAGGTGGTAGGCGTGCTCGTCTTGCAGCTGCTCTCGTCAACATTTTTTTATTTTCATTTGGGTTTGTATTGTTTTATCGGAGGTGACATGACAAATGTCACCTCCTGCGTGTGGGTTTTTCTCATGAAATAAAATAAAAAAACTGCGACTTATATTAAACTGAAAATAATATAAAACTGAAAATATATGAAAATAAATCTTGACGTGTTGACGTTGGTGTTGCCAGCTTATTATTATTATGTCCTTTATTCATTTTAAAAATTTATTAAATACATTTTTAAATATTTTTTATAAAAAACATTTAAAAATATAAAAAATAGTGATCCGCCAGTAGCGGGAGCAAAGTCCAAGCTACCGGTGGTTAGGGCTGCAGAGACAGGAACCTCCTCACAATGCGAGTCGTATCAAGAAGTACTGCCTTCTGAATCTGGTCCTTGATCCAACCGCCTAACGAGAGCCTCGAAAGATGTTGATCGAGACTTTCGGCCATCAGGCCATTGGCCGTTACTACAATCGGCACAATGACAGCTGAGCTCACATTCCTCATGTCAACAACCTCGTGTGCTAAGTCGAGATACTTCATTTGCTTCTCTTTCTCAGCTTTCACGAGGTTCTCGTCATGTGGAATGGTAACATCGACAATCATTGCGCGGCGCACTAATCGATCTATCACCACTATATCAGGCTTATTGGCGACAATAGTCCTGTCAGTAATGATAGACCGATCCCAGTACAACGTGACATGGTCATTTTCGAGAACTGGGTCGGGCACATACTTGTAATACGGTACCTCAGAATCCACAAGTTTATATTTCAAAGCAAGTTGCTGGTGAATAATCCTGGCCACTTGATTATGCCTGTGCAAGTAGTCGCCGTTAGCCAGACGAGAACAACCAGAGATAATGTCTGATGGACTCACCCGGACGGTGGCATGCCCGACACACATCAACCGTCCCGTCCTTCATAATATGTCTCCGGTAGAGTTATTCGTCAGAATAACTTCGTCCATAATTGCACAAACAAAACCTTCAGTTTCCCCGAATAGGTCACCGAAACGTAGCTAGGATACGGACGCTAAGAAATCTACACCGGGCTCATGAAGGGCCCGTGAAGCTCCTTGTTTTGCCATACCTTCCTGCGGTCATCGGTAGTAAGTACTACAGGTTTGCGCCAGTTCTCTTTAGCCATGGAGAGCGGGGTGAGCCCCTTATCCACTGTGACCACATCACGGTGCATATCCAATTCGGCTTTTAAAAAATATTCCCTGAGGCTGCACACCTCGCGATTGTGGAGGGTTTTAGC
Source organism: Dicycla oo (assembly GCA_948252095.1). Lineage (NCBI taxonomy): Eukaryota > Metazoa > Arthropoda > Insecta > Lepidoptera > Noctuidae > Dicycla > Dicycla oo. The sequence goes on along the minus strand of OX411720.1, from coordinate 14,345,166 downwards.
ATTTAAAAAGCCACGGCCCCCGCACTTCCGCGAGATGTACAGTCTCATCACCGATGAACGTGGGTGATGCATCCGGTTTGCGGTCAACAGTGTACGGACCCTCCTATCCAGGGCGTCAAGTTCGGTCTGAGTCCATTTGAGCATGCCGAAAGAGTACATCAAGATCGGCATGACCCAACCGTTGAAGGCGCGCACCTTATTTCCGCCTGAAAGAAGATTAATTAATACCTTCTTCAAGCGACCAAAGAATCGCTCCTTCAACGATTGCTTCATGTCAGCACCGTTGATGCCTAACGCTTCCGACATACCCAAATACTTATAGCTTTCGGATGAGGAGAGGGATCTAAGGTGTATGGAATCCGACAGTTGGATTCCCTCCGATTCCATGACCTCACCTCGCTTTACATGCATGACTGCACATTTGTCCACACCAAATTCCATCCTAATGGCGCTACTGAAAGTTTCAGTTGCTTTCAGTAGCTCCATCAGTCGCAATTTGTTAGGAGCAAAGAGTTTTAAGTCATCCATGTAGAGGAGGTGAGATATGACCTGACCGCCTCTCCTCAACCGATAGCCTAGACCTGAATCCTCTAGCAGTGTACTTAGAGGATTCAGGGCTAAGCAGAACCAAAGTGGACTCAAACTGTCGCCCTGAAATAATCCCCGTTGAATCCATAGGTACATGCTCATCATTCCCCTGGATCTGTCGACACCCAGGATAGCGAAGGACCGTCCTCCATTGCCCCATACACGACTCAAGGAAGGTGCGTAGAGTTGCATCTATCTTGTACAACTCCAGCACCCTCATGAGCCATGTATATGGCACCGAGTCGTAGGCCTTCTTGTAATCTATCCAGCATGTCGACAGAACCTTGCGGGATCGACGAACCTGTTGGCTTATGGCCATGTCGATGAGGAGTAGCTCCTTAGTACCACGGGACCCGTTCCTACATCCATTCTGAGAGGCAGACATAATCGAGTTATTCTCAATATGCGTATTAATTTTCGCTCTCAAAATGGATGTAAGAAGTTTATAGATCGTCGACAAACATGTGATCGGTCTATAATTCTTGGATTCCGCGGGACTACCTGACTTATGGAGCAGGTGGGTAACGCCTGTTGTTAGAAACTGCGGTAGCGACCCAGACTCTAAGGATGACTGGAATTGAGATGCCAGGCGAGTGTGTGAACTAGTTATCCATTTCAACCAAAAGTTGTGCAGTCCGTCCGGTCCCGGTGATTTCCAATTTGGTAACGGACGGACTGCTCTGGCTACGTCTAATGGCGTAATTACAACTGCTTCCATGTCTGGTATTTTTCCACACATTCGCTCAACAGTCTGCATCCAGTCAGCCTCAGAGTGACAGACGGGCACCGACCAGATGCTGCGCCAGAATGCGCTCGTGGCGGCATCATTCGGGCGGCACACGTCTGTCACATTTTGTTCAGGTCGCTCCCAAGCTCTATATACCACCTCTCATCGCTCTGGAACATGCGATTCTGTGTGTATCGATCAACCCGCCGCTTATACCGCCGAATACGGCTCGCCCATGCATAAACTTTCTGCTTCAGGAAGTCGATGCGCTCTGTGACACTGGACATGTATTCTCGAGGGCTGATTCCAGTCCCCGAGAATGCCCGCCTTACAAAGCGCATCACTCGTGGTCGTGTATTACCCTCCCTGAAGCAGTATAGTTTGCCGATGAGTATCCTGGCCCCATCGATACGACGCTCGATCCTGCGTTACCAGGCTGGTTTTGGTCGAGTAGCTCCGTCACAGCTAGGAAACTTGACGTTAGCTAAACGACATGCCGCAACAGCCGCGCAATACAGAATCGAGTGTGTATCAACGAGATCCTCGCTGCTTTCGAAAAAATTCTTAAGCTGCGAGTCCAAGGCACACACCAGCGCCCTATTTTTCTTATGCATGGGTAAGCGTGGTAATCGGGGTCTAAGTTCGGTCGGAGTGGACCTATACTCTCGAAACGCATCCTCCAGTGCGCTCCTCAACCGGGTGTTGTATTGGCTACTTACTGTGGCAACCCTATCCTCCTCTTCTTCAACATGATTGAATCGCGGCGGGATTGCATCTATAGTCGACGCTTGTACCGCGGTTTGTGCTGGAGTCGAGACGATATGTTGTCTCAGTACCTCTGAGCGCAGCCTACCAAGTGCGGCATCGTCCAACCTGTGATTGCGTTGGATGACCCGCACCTGATCCGACAGTCGTTGGGCCCAGGTGAGCGGGTACCCGTCTCGGGGCTGGATGGCCCCTAAGTCCCAAACTTCTCGGTGGCCGGCCTCTCCCCTCCGACGTACAGGTGTTGGCGACGTCGGCGGGGAAAAATACTCGTCGCTCGAGCTCGACGCAACTACCGCGGCCGGTGTCGTCACAGCGCTCACGGTGGGGCTGGGTACCGGCGGCGGCGAGGCGGAGCCAAGCGAAGAGTCCTGAGGTGGTAGGCGTGCTCGTCTTGCAGCTGCTCTCGTCAACATTTTTTTATTTTCATTTGGGTTTGTATTGTTTTATCGGAGATGACATGACAAATTTCACCTTCGATTATTTTATTATTATGTCCTTTATTCATTTTAAAAACTTATTAAATTTTTAACTATTTTTTATAAAAAACATTAAAAAAAATATATAAAAAATAGAGATCCGCCAGTAGCGGGAGCAAAGTCCAAGCTACCGGTGGTTAGGGCTGCAGAGACAGGAACCTCCTCACAATGCGAGCCGTATCAAGAAGTACTGCCTTCTGAATCTGGCCCTTGATCCAACCGCCTAACGAGAGCCTCGAAAGATGTTGATCGAGACTTTCGGCCATCAGGCCATTGGCCGTTACTATTATTATTATTATTAATACGACATTAATTGAAACCACATACTGGGTATCGCGTTAGTAGTACGTATACCAAAAATTATCAAATTATAATCAAGGGTAGGTATAGCCGCAGGATTTTTTTTTTCCTTTGACAGTTTTAACACATGATGTGAATACCACGCAAGTTTCATTTAGGTCATTCACATCAAAACAATTTCATTTACCTACTTGCTAAAACAAAACCAAATGCAATGGTGCTGCTCGCTCTACTCAGAAATAATACAATATTGTATTGTATTGCTGATTGAATTAAGACCTAATAATCATGACGATAAAATTCCTATTATCATAAGCAAACAAAGATTGCCGAGGCGCAATTCGTTTCGAAAACTGAGAAGACAGCAACGTTGCCAGTTCGACGTTTTTGGCTTAACAAAGTAAGTTTAAACAACAATAGTTCGTAAACACTTCCGCATTCAAAAGATTTATTGACTAAGAAAAGGAAAGAATACATGTAGGGTTTTCCCTGGAATTTGCTCCTGGTTCACTGTCTAGTGCGTGACGTGCTACCCTTGTAAGAGCGTGTTTTTTTTAGCGTGTTTTTTTTTTTTTTGTTTAATTTCGATTCGTAAGTGGTTTTAGCGCATTAACAATCATTGATTTTGTGTAAAATTGAAAATTGTATGTTGCAATTTCATACAGTGCAGAGCTTTAATAGTTTTACTGTTGTGTTATTGACAGATAATTCGATTGTGTATAAGTTTTAAGTGTAGTAGAGTTTGGTAGGTTACGGTACCTACCTAATGTGTAAACAATAGTGTGATAGTTACTTCCTGTTATTTCGTTGTAAGTTTGGGGATTTATTAAAAATGAGGTTTGACTGCGAGATGGCTATCAGTAGTGACTTGCTAAGGAAAGTAAGAAACAATATCACAAGACGTTGTCACATATGTGTTAGAGTTCAATAAATGGTGGACAATTTCAGCAATTAAAAATTTAATTTAGTGTACCATGATTGAAGTAAGTTTTAATTTAATGTTTAATTAAGTGTTTTTAAAACGTGAACCTACTGATAGAAAAGTCGCGCCTGCTGGCGGGCGGCAAGCGGTGAGCGGAGCGGGGATAAATGCCGCGCGCTATTTTTTTTTTGTACATTTGTACTTACATGAATGAAACTGCGCCTAAAATGGACGAAACGGGTGCGACGTTACCGCTCTCACGTGCAGTGCCTACAAGGTCAGATGGTTAGTAGACAATATTATAAAGGATGTTGTTTTAAATTCTGATTAGTTTCGCATTTAGTTTGTTTCAAAAATTAGATATTTGAATTTTGATGTAATACCTAATTTGGTAATGGTAAAGTGTTTTGGTTGACTAGTGGGGATCGTATTTTCATTTAATGTCGTTATGTCGTCACCACCCGATATATTAGGTTGGGGAAAAAGTCTTTTCGCATTATAGTATGTATGAACTTGTAATAAAATCTCTTTGGCTATACTATTTGTATCTGGCTGGTTTTGGTATCATTGAAAGTTTAAATTTTAAAGAACATAATTCCAAATTCAAATTAGGAAAATGTGTGATTTTCATTTGTTTTTCGTAACGTCAAGATGAGTGAATCTAATGAAGAAATTCGATACATTTTAAAATTTTACTACAAAAAAGGTAAAAATGCAACGCCAGCCGCGAAAAAAATTTGCGATGTTTATGGACCTAGTGTAGATTCTGTGAGAGTAGCACAAATTTGGTTTAAGCGTTTTCAATCCGGAAATTTTGATGTCAAAGATGCACGTCGCTCTGGTCGCCCTATTACGGATAAAATGGATGCCATTTTTGAAAAAGTGGAGCAAGATAGAAGATATCAGTAGTTACGACGTAGCTGAAGAACTGGAAATTGACCACAAAACAGTTTTGGCGCATTTGAAAAAAACTGGGTACACAAAAAAGCTCGACATTTGGGTACCTCACGAGCTCACTGAAAGAAACCTAATGAACCGTGTACTCATTTGTGATTCTTTATTACGACGTAATGAAACCGAACCATTTTTGAAGAAGCTGATAACTGGTGATGAAAAGTGGATCACGTATGACAAGAACGTGCGAAAAAGGTCGTGGTCAAAGGCCGGTCAGGCTTCACAGACTGTGGCGAAACCCGGGTTAACTCGCAACAAGGTGATGCTGTGTGTGGTGGGATTGGAAGGGCATTATTCATTATGAGCTGTTACCACCAGGCAGGACCATCGATTCTGAACTCTACTGCGAACAACACTGATGAGATTAAAGCAAGAAGTTGAGAGAAAGCGGCCGGAATTAATCAACAGAAGGGGTGTGGTTTTTCATCATGATAACGCTAGACCTCACACATCTTTAGCCATTCAGCAAAAATTAAGAGAGTTTGGCTGGGAGGTGTTAATGCATCCGCCGTATAGTCCTGACCTTGCACCTTCAGATTTCCACCTGTTTCGGTCTCTTCAGAATTCTTTAGGCAGTGTCAGGTTAACACCACGAGAGGACTGCCAAAACCACTTGTCGCGGTATTTTGACCAGAAGTCCCAAAATTTCTATAGCAATGGGATCATGTCCCTACCTACAAGATGGCAAAAAGTTATCGAACAAAATGGTACCTACATACTTTAGTTAAATGTAAATAAACTATATTAAAAAATGTTTTGAATTTTCTTAAAATATGCGAAGAAACTTTTTCCCCAACCTATTACATGTGCAAAGTCACGGAAACAGCTAGTAGAATATTATAATCCAAAAACAAGTTTGTTTTTTTCCTTCTTTGCTACTTCAGTGTACTCAGGCACGACACGTTTCAACCGGTTCCTGAGGAAAGTTAAGAAGGTCTTCCATATGTACGAATCCGTCGCTTTTTTGTCGTCATTCGAATTTGGTCGGATAACCAGCCGTTTTGACATATTTAGTTTTTTGCTTATATCTACTTGTTTTGAAACATTCCAAACTGAATATTGTCACTATATATTTTTGATTATACGCACTAATTTTTGGGTAAATCTACACGTCTTGGGTTGAGCCGGATTCTTGTATTTTGCCGTCAAAGTTATGACATCATCGTTTTGACTTGTAGCAATATTATTCAATAACGCATGCACGTACACTTGAAACTTTTTATGGCTATTATACGCGTCACGAAGGACCGAATACAGTTTTCAGTGAGCTTATACGTTTTCTCATTTAGACGCTGCGATAATTATTCGGGTTTTTTAATAAAGCGCAATTACTTGAAAATTATAAATATTTTCTTAAATCTAATTCTGTCACAAATACGTACAAATTAAGAGCTACTCGTGGATGTTTATGCTACAGGCACATATACAATGGTTTTAGAGATACACGATTCTGCAAAACGTTACTCCAGCAGGAAACGCAATATCTCGAAAACCTGAAGATGCACAAATTATATTTTCGGCGCACATTTACAGCAGATTACGCACTAATTATACGTACCACTCGTGTTACTCTAGGAGCAATTTTCTTGCTGGAGGAATCGTTTTTCCCGTTTTTTTTTTTCAAAACGACAAGGCGCACAATTTTTTTATTTGGCGCATATTTACAGCAGATTACGCACTAATTATAGGTACCTCTCATATCACTTGTAGCCTCCACCCGTTTGATTCCCACCTAATATCTGGCGCCTGAATAAAAAAACGGGTGTGTACCTTAAAAAATGTTTAATTTAAAATAACCAAACCAGTTAAGCCGGAGGCACACAAAATTTTTGTAGGTCGTGGGTTGACAACGTCTGCTGTCACACCTGCAGGGATAGGTACTCCCCTGTAGATGCAGGTGAAATCCCGATGCTGGCCAGAGATGAAAGTTGGCCGGGGTTCAGTGCTGTGCTGTACGGTGACGTCACTAGTGGATAAAACGGCCGGCCGTCCGACTTGCTCAGCACACCAGTGGCGAAGCGTCGAAATGATCTTCGGTCCGTTCAAAACTAGACGTGAAGCTGCTGCCGTTGATGGCTTGAACATGAAACCTGGAACCACCGTTCCAGCTGATTAGAACTTGGCCTAATAATTTCCGCGCTGGGGTACCACCGACGACAACAGGAAGGAAATACCTATTTAGTTGTAGTAGTATTGCCGTGGTGGTACTGTCCAGAACGGAGTTTACATATTAAGCAAAGTTGAGCAAAATTTAATCAGAAAAGAAACAATAGGTATGAGTCGGTTACAACGTTAAGAATTTAAATTTTGAAATTAATAATGTGCTTGAAGGTAGAAGATAATTAAGTATCATGATACCACATTATTAGTAATTTCTGAGGCTATTCCTAAATGGTGCTTATTTAGCTAGATGAAATAAGCAACAGAAAATGAGTAATAACAAGAAATAATATATATAATAGTAGTACACAGAATAATGATTGGCATGAAAATGACATGATTATGATTTGCGTAATTTGTGTGCTATTCAAAACTTACCCTAGATCGGAATTATCACTAGATCACTTATTGGCACTTTTAACTCGAAGTACTTTTTCAAATGACAAAAAATAATTGTCGTGTCTGCTAGGGCGCTCGACAGGACACCAAGCGATACGTGAAGTTTCACCTCAGTCTAGAAGCGACTGCCTGGACTCGCGTCAGCTGCGCGGGCGCAATCCCTTCACATCATTCATTCTATGCGAACACCCGCCCCGCACTGCACGTACCCGGCGCGTTCCAAGTCGTACACAAACAAAGAACAAAGCATTCATTTATAATATATTGTCATTTTGCGAACCATTACTAAAACATGATTATTCACGTAACGTTCCGTTACATTACCCGCGGTTCCCTCATAAGGATTTTATTTTAAGAATAAAATCCGCATCATAAACTTGTTACAATAACCTTTTACTCATTCTTTCATTTCAGTCATACCTCATCACTCAAAAACCTAACATATAATACATCACACAATATAAAAAAGTGTGACGTGTCCTAACTTACTGAAAATCAAGTGACTAATATCCATCGCTGACTTTTGTAACGGCCTTAATGTTGTTTAGTAGTAAGTGGGAAAATGTAACGAAGACAGAATTCATTTATAGGTAGATATTTTCAGATCCTTAATATGCCAAGACCCTAAGTTTTTTCCTGACATATCCTCTAAGACATACACAAGTGGTGACAGTTTTTGAAAAACCCGGCACTTAATGTATTTGGGCGCTAATTTCTTGCTAAAGTGCTTATCCGTATCGCTCAGGACGTAAGCACGTTTGTATACGATATCACCTGTATTAAACTCGAAAGCCTTACGTCTTAAATTATAATATGACGTGTTTTTTACATGGGCGTGATATTTGTATCAGAAATCTTTGGATTTCTGGACTTGATCAAAGATAGAACTTAGGCAACCACGGTTCTCCGCATACACAGCGCGAGGAAGAAACAAAGCCTCATCACCCAAGTCTGTATCTACGTAATGGGATCCACATAATACTATTTCCCGCCCATAAACTAGAAAAGAAAGGGTAAATCCGGTAGCTTCATTAACTGAATTATTTATTGTACTTTGGGAATAAATAAGTCCCATGAGCGATGATCACCATCTACGACAGTGGAATTGCAAGTAATAATAGTTCTATTGTACCGCTCCACGGTATTAACCTGAGGGGTATACTTTGGTGAAAAGAATATGTTTGGTATTTTATATTTTTTGAATAAATCCTGAGTATGGCCGCTCATAAATTGAGTGCCATTATCCAGAAAAATACTTTGCGGAACACCGTGAACCAAGAAAATGTGTTCTTCCAAAATTTTAACAATAATCATCTGAGAAGTTGCTTTTCTAATTGGGAAAATATGACAAAATTTGGAAAAGCAACATGTTACAACTAGTATATAACTATTTTGTTTCCGTGTGACAGGAAGAGGTCCCATCAAGTCGATGGATATCATTTGGCAAGGACGAGAACATTGCTTTGGGCGTCCCATTTCACCAAGAGTAGCATGGTTTTGAGTTTTTTACTGAAGACAATTACTACAAGCTCCAACGTATTTTGCCACATCTCTATATATGCCCGGCCAATAATATCGGAGTGCAATGCGCCTATAGGTCTTGAAGATACCCAAATGACCTGCAGTTGGTTCGTCATGGTTATAACCTTATCATTAAGCTCAGATGGAACGACTTCCTTCCAAGAAAATTCATTGGTAAGCAAGCACTTATTCTTACTAAGGCGGAAAAGAGTTCCACCTTTAATTTGGTTTATAGTTTGGGTGAGCAGAGCGATAGCCCATAGTTACTCGCATCCGTATGCACCTCGAAAGGTAGATTGTAATCGGGGCAAGAAAGAACAGGAGCGGAAACTAAACATTCTTTTAGCTTTCTAAAAGCGCCTTCTGCCTCATCAGTCCACTTCAATGGTGGAGTGTTCTTTTTATTCGAAGTCAACTTGTTGAGTGGCCCTGCAATTGTGCTAAAATTGGGAACGAACCTACGATACCATGTAGCTGTGCCTAGAAATCGCTTTAACTCCTTGCGATTAATAGGAGTTGCGTAGTTAAGGATGGCTTCAACCTTTTCTGGATCTGTTCGCAACCCATTCGCATCAACCACGTAACCTAAATACTTGACATCGACAAAACTCACACTTTTCCAAGTTGACGGTTAGACCTGCTTTACGCAATCTGTCCAAAACGCGAAGTAGGAGGGACACATGCTCATCAAAACTATTGCTAACAATAAAAATATCATCTAAATAAGCGAATATACGGTGATCTACATTACCTACTAACTCATCTACAAGACGCTGTTGCGTAGCGGGAGCATTTGTCAAGCCAAAGGCTGTGGTCTTAATTCTAAGTGTTCCTCGACCTGGGACGTAGAAGGCCGTCTTATGTCTGTCCTCCTCTGCAATAGGTATTTGCCAAAATGCTTTGGATAAATCAAGGCTAGTAAGAAAACGGGCGTCGCGCAGATTATCCAAAATTTCGGCAAAGTATGGTAAGTTGTAGGCATCTCGTTTTGTGACCGAATTTAACTTCCTACTGTCAAGACAAAAACGAGGCTGGCCATTTTTCTTAGTAACGAGGAGTACCGGAGACTGCCAGGCACTTTCGCAGTGCTCCACCACATCTAGATTTAACATCTCATCCACCTGTTCGACAAGGATTCTCTGTTTCTCAGGAGGCGGCCTATAATATCTTTGTCGAATAGGAGGAGAATCGCCAGTATCTATGCGATGAGTTATAACGTGCGTACGGCCTAAGCCTTTACGCTCAAATGAAATGTCCCTAAATTGCTCATCCAAACTATCATAAGAATGAATAAAAGTTTGATGAATATTACTATTTAAATCTTTTAATGGATTAGCCGACAAATTAATCGAACCTAAATATTTCGGACATAACTGAAAGGCGCGCCAGAAGTCAATACCTAGAATAAGCGATGATTCAACTTCTGGAACTACATAACACTTAATAATGTGAAATTGTTCCTCTAAATGCACTGGAACATTAATATAGCCAATACTCTTTAAGTGTCTGACCACCAGCAGCTATTATCGAAGGTGTATCATCAGTACATAGCTTAAGGCCACGACTGAGTAACGTGTTGTGTGCATAATTACCTAATATTGGTACGGCTGACCCGGAATCCAGGAAGCCAGTCGCTGCAATATCGTTGATCTTAATAGTTAAATATGGTCGCGAGTCACCTGAAGGCTTAGCTTGCAGAATTGAAGGAATTTTGTAACTGTTGAAAAATAAATGAATTGTTTTCAACCAATTATCCCAATCTTATTAAAGCGACTTTCAACCAATTATCCCAATCTTATTAAAGCGACCTTCTACAGAAGATGGGTTGATACAATCCTGCAAACCTAGTTTTTTGGTTTCTGATCCTTGTTACACTTCGGACAATCTGGTTTCTTGACACCTTTATGACCACACTTAAAACACAAAATTTCCTTATTCTGACAATCCATGAGGCTATGCGAATTATTACGACATCTAGGACAATACGGTAGTTTTGCATTTGGAACTGAATTATCTGTATTCATGGCATGTAAATACTTTTCATTAACATTATTTATTATATTAAAAATTAGAGTATAATGCTAGTGGTGAAGCGTCAATGCTTTTTTTCAATATAAAAAATAAAATAATAACATTTTAGATTCATTAATTTTAAATTCTACTAACATAGCTTTAAGTATATGTACATAATTATGGACCTTATGTCTGAAATAAAAATATTTTCATTTCAAAAATATTATTTTTGGAATCATGTTTGTTATTACGAGTATCTAAGTTGGTTTTATTGTTCACGTTCTTACTGTTAATATATTTGTTGGCTATATCTGTTCTTTGTTTGTATGCAAACTCTGGTGCTAATGTGTCAGAAGTAGCAGCGGAAGGCTCTCGGAACTGTACCATGCGTGACTGAACGTTTTCAAAATTCCTACAAAGACATCTCAACTGCTCAATCGTTGTGATTTGAGATGCAGCGGCCAAAGTGCTCGCATAACATGGTGTTATATTATGTAAAATTATTTCCAACTTGTCCTCCTCCACCAAAGGCCTCGACAAGCGTGAAAACATACCCGAAATAATGGATAAGTAAATTGTAATGTTTGCCGTTGCCCCCCGAGTCCTAGATCGAATTTCAGATAAAAGTCGGTAATCGTAATCCGCTTTGTCGAAGTCTTGTAGTAGAAAAACGACAAGTTCATCCCAAGATGACACCTGTTGCCTCACGCTTCTAAACCAGTGGAATGCATCGTCCACAAAAATTTCGGTCGCAAATGAAAGAAACTTTGCGTTTGTAATATTACGAGCTATATATTCGTCTGCTCGCTGAATAAAAGCACGCACGCAATCTTGCCATCATATCTCAATTTGGCTAACTCGGAATGCTTAGTATTTCTCCCTCACAAGTCACTGAAATATTGATACTCTCAGGTGTGACTTGCGAGTCGGATATTGGAGTGACAGCTATGAGAGTCAATACTCTTTGCTTTTAGAGAAACGAAAATTTCATAATATTCCCTAAACATTTTCGTAGATTCTTTATGCACATCCATGTAATTCTCATCCATACTGATCCTATTGAGCCGATGATAAAGGTGATGGAAAAGATTTTCAATTCGCCCTAACACATTCTTATCCTTGGTATCCACATCAAGACTAGATTTTATTTTCTTTAAAATTTCTAAATAATTATTCAAATCGTCAAGGGATCGAGATGGGAGCACAAAATATCTTCGGATAAAAGAACTTGACTGAGCTTACAAATCTGCCGCCTAAGATCCGCCACAGTAATAGCCGGGGTTTCACCTCGTACAGCCACCTCGTATTCTAATTCAGATTTTTGCAACGATAAATATTTTATAGGGTATGCCATTTTAAAAGTAAAAAAAAAAAACAAAAAACGTAGACTAATGTAACACAGTTGTAAATAGCACACAAACTGTTATAAATCAATGATGAAAATACTCCGTTCCGTTACAATCTACTCTAACAGAACGCTGTGTTATATGCTCTATGAAAGGAAGAATCAAGAAGTAAAAGTAAGAAACAAAAAAAAATTAACAAAACTAAGCGTTACCAAAAATAAAAAAAAAGTTTCAAATTCGAAACAGACAACAGAATAATAAACAAGAAAAAAAAACTAAAACTTTTGTTCACCCGCTATACTAAACAAAACAACAGTTCATCCTCTATATTTATAAAACTAATAAGAGGGCTGCACTAAAAGTATCGGGAATGGAATATTTCCATTGTTCCTGTCATATTAAAATCTTTTTAATTGAAAACTCCTTGGTTTTAAAAATCGAATACCATTTATTTATTTTAAAAAAAGATTCTCGGTCTTGTCACAAGGTTTTGTCAATCATCCTCCGTCATCATCCTCCATCACGACAATGCGAGTTCTCACACCGCGCACAGAACAAAAGAGTTTTTAGAGCAAGAAAACATAGAATTATTAGACCATCCGCCGTACAGCCCGACCTAAGCCCTAATGATTTCTATACTTTCCCTAAAATAAAGAATAAATTGCGTGGTCAGAGATTTTCATCACCTGAAGAAGCTGTGGACGCCTACAAAACGGCCATTTTGGAGACCCCAACTTCCGAATGGATTGGTTGCTTCAATGATTGGTTCCATCGTATGGAAAAATGTGTCAAATTTCGCGCAGAATACTTCGAAAAGCAATAAATACATTTTTAAATAGTAATGTTGTGTCACTTCCTTGATTCCCGAAATTTTCAGTGCCGCCCTCGTAGTATATCACTTATCTGGTTCCCATAGAACAAGCTCTGCTTAGTTTGGGATCAGATGACTGTGTGTGAATAATGTCCCAGGTTATTATTATTATATTATATTCTAAAAATAATGTTCTTCTGAAATAAGTTGTTACTCAAAGCAGTGTTCTAAAAATTGTTAATTTCATAGAAATTGAACCTAGTTTAATTTATCATTGGTAGAAAACAAATAGAAGTTTATTTGATTAAAATTTTATTTAAATTGATTGTTAAAGTTAATCTTTTTTATTTTGTCAATAAATAATTGGTACAAAAAGTAGTGTTTTTTTCATTTACAAAAAACTACGTAGTCTGGTCAAGTTTTGTCACATATGGAAAGTTAAATAACTGACACAATGAGTTACGCACTACAACCATCAAATGAAAGGGTATAAAATACAGATTTACACCACATTAAAATTATTCGAAATGTCCTCCTCTTGCTTGGATACAAGTCTTCAATCTGCAAAGCCATTCATCAATCGAAGCACGCACGACGTTCATGTCAATATCGGCGACTGCTTTAATCAAGGATGCTTTAAGTGACTCCAAGTTGCGATGGGGTTTAGCGCAGACCTTCTCCTCTAAGTGCTGCCATATTTTGTAATCCAAGGGATTCAAGTCTGGACTGGATGAGGGCCAATCCCCATGCCTGATAAAGTCGATTCCACGGGTCGTGAGTCAGTTTTGGGTACTTTTCGCCTTACGAGCCGGCACAGAATCCTGCTGGAATATCCAGTGCTTGTTTTCGAACATTGTTTGTGAAAGAGGTTCCACAAGTTTGTTAGGACTGTGTTTTGATATACAAGGGCACTGGTTTTCACTCCTTTTTCACAAAAAAAAAAACACCTCTGTTGGACCCAAATAGGACACCCCAAGCCAAACCATGAATGCCGAAGGGTAATGACCACGCTGAACACGTGGCACACGTCTGATCGCTTCTTCACTAGAGTGTGCATACACTTTATCATTTTGTTTGTTGAAACTCTCCTCAACATTAAAAATTTTTTCGTCTGAAAAAATTATTTCGCGGTAATTTTTTCCCGCGTACCGCCTTAACAAAATCCGGCTTCTTTCGAGTCTGATTTTCTTCAGCCGTGCGTTAAGCAAGATGTGCTGATTTTTTTTTATATAAGTAAGCACGCAGTCCTAGGTAGGTTTTCATTTAACACCCTTTTAACAGTCAGTAGTTCTGCTTAGTCCCATCTGCAGAGCCAACATTTTTTGCTTGCGGACAGGATTTCGTTGGATTTGCGCCTTCACTGCTTTGATGACCGCTGGAGTCCGAACAGTACGAGGTCGACCGCTCCTTTGTTTATCTTCTAATCTTGAATCTTCCCTGAATCGTTTGATAGTACGATAAATAAATTTCAGTGGAATTTTCAAACTTTTCAGCAGTTTGAAAATCTCAGATGGCGCGTGACCGCAACGATGCAATGCAATTACTGCGACTGTGTCTTCTTTGCGGGTACACTCCATTTTAGAACATGAACAACATTCCAGAAACCCTTTGTTTTTATTTTCTTTAAATATTCAAATTTCGAATGCCCATTTTCATTTGCATTCTAAATTTTACCTATGTGACAGAACTTATGGCTCGACTACGTATGTACAACTTTCGGAATAAACCACACTTATTTAGTAATTCGTTAACCTTAGTGTTTAATAAAATGTTTTTTTTTTTAATATTAACAATAATTTAAATATTCGGTAATTATTCGGCAAATCAACCGAATATTCGGACGAATACGAACATAAAAAATATGCCGAATGTACCGAATGCGAATATTCGGCCGAACGTTCGGCGCATCTCTAGTATGTATGTATGTCTGTCCATCCCTATATTCCCTTGTAACTACTAAACAGTTAAACCGATTTTGATGAGTTTTTTTTTAATTCTTCGAAGGATAATTTAAAACTTGACTAAGTGAATTTGACGTGATATTGAAGTGATATTGATCTTATATTCACAAACAACAGAAAAATGATAAATAAAACATATGTACACGACTACGGTCTCTCCGATCACAAATCAATAAATATAAAACTACCCCAATCAGAAACCCTAGTAGTAACAGATAATAAATTATGGCGTACAAAAAAAAGAGTATTTACAGATAGCAAAATATCCAACTTTAAAAAATCACTAAAGGATATTAAATGGGAAACTATAATAAAGCCCAATAATAATATAAATAAAAATTACGATGCATTTATTTCACTAATTAAAGAATCATTAAATAAACACATACCTATACAAAATATAAAAATCAAGAACACACCTGTTAAAGGATGGCTGACAACTGGTCTAAGAAATTCATGTAAACATAAAAGATCGCTAAAAATATTATTAAACGAAACAAATAACAATGCAATAATTGGAAAATATTACCATTTGTTTGACCACATATTAAAACGCAGTGTAAAAGTATCAAAAAAACGAGAATTTATACGACAAATGCAGAAATCCGATAACAAAACGAAAACAATGTGGAAAATCATAAACACAAAAACAGGCAGAATCAAGCCTAAACAACGTAAAAATATAGAACTAAACATAAATGATAACGTAACAAAATGCCCAGTAACCATTAGCAATACATTCAACGAATACTTTGCAACAGTGGGCGAAACTCGAGCAGATACACCGACAAACAAACTTGGACGGCCAGTAGTAAATCCCCCCACTTACTCTATGTATCTACGCCCAGTAAATCAAAAAGAGATCATTGGAATAATAAAAATTATGAAAAATAAACATAGCTGTGGAATGGACGATATCCCACCCATCCTACTAAAACAATGCGTAGAAGAACTCTCAAAACCACTTACACTCTTGATTAACCAGAGCTTTGAAGATGGCCAATTCCCAGATTCACTCAAAACGTCACTAGTTAAACCCATTCACAAAAAAGATGACACTACCACCCCAAACAACTACAGACCCATAGCCCTTCTACCAACCTTTTCCAAAGTTTTTGAGAAGGCGATGTGCAATCGGTTATACAATTTCCTAGAAAAATATAATATACTAGACGATTCACAAAACGGTTTTAGAAAATCAAGATCCACTACAACTGCAGTCTATAACTACACTAAAATGGCCCTACAGCACATCAACGATAAAAAACTAGCTTTAGGAGTACTATTAGACATGACGAAAGCCTATGATAAAGTTTCCTACGATATCCTTCTGACAAAACTATATGGCTCGGGAATACGAGGACCTGCCTACCAGTGGTTCAAATCTTACCTACAAAACCGAAAACAATTAGTACAAATAGACTATTACAATACCACCAACCATCATGTAGAAACAATAAGATCTAGACCGAGACCCCTAACCTGCTCAATCCCCCAGGGAAGTGTGGTAGGATGCATATTATTCTTAATATACATAAATGACCTTCCAAAATCCCTAAACACAAACCAGATTCTACCCGTACTATTTGCAGACGACATATCACTACTTATAAAGTGCGAAAATTCTGAAAATCCCCAACACATCGTGGACGACACTTTAAAAATAGTAACACATTGGCTCCAAGACCACAACCTAGAAATCAACTTAAATAAAACAAAAATTATGCAGTTTAGGTCATATAAAAAATGTCCCATCCAAATGGATATCACATTTCAAAATGCACCTATAGAAACGGTAGATACTTTTAAATTACTAGGCATAAATATAGATACACACCTAAATTGGAAATGTCACATAGAAGAACTAGCAACTAAATTATCAAAATTCACCTACGCACTATTCCAACTAAAACATAGCACGAACACAAAAACCGCACTATCAGCATACTACGCTTATGCCTATTCGTGGCTAAGCTATGGTATTATGTTGTGGGGAAATAGCGTAAACATACAAAAGCTATTTATTTTACAAAAGAAATGTGTTAGAATCATAGCCCAAATAAACAATAGACAAAGCTGTAAACCCTATTTCCTTAAATATAAATTACTCACGCTTCCATGTATATATATACACGATATATGTCTCTACGTATTCAAAAACATACACACATTCACTAAAGTAAAGGACATACACACTTATAACACCCGACACAAACATAACTTATACCAACCACCATCAAGACTTAAAATACTACATCAGAGCCCACAACACATGGCAATAAGAATATATAACAAGCTGCCTCAGGAGATAAAAAATGAAACCAGACTCACTCCGTTCAACAATAAATTGAAAACATTTCTTTTGGAAAACTGCTACTACTCAACTGAAGAATTTTTGAACCAGAAATAATTACTTACATAATTTAAAAATTAAAAATAATAACAATTGAATAACGAAATAATTGAATAGCTAAATAATGAAATAATACAGACATACTTAAATAATTGAATAGCGAATAATTAATTAAACAAATACCTAAATACCAGACATACTTGAATGATTAACTAAATAATACAGACACACATAGCCTCGCACACAGACATTATACACAATTAGAATTAAGTAATTATAAGAATGTGCATGCGCCAAAATGTTATGACCTAAATAATTAGATTTAATCCTACTTAATGATAGAAGGTAATTATGAATTTCATTGTGTCGTTATAGTTTAAATGTTTGCTAGTTAGCCCTCAAGTTTGCGATGCCTGGAAAAGGCCGCTAAGTTGTAAGTACCTGCATTTGAAAACAACAACAAAATGTACACTTAGTATGCAAATAAATATTTGACTTTGACTTTGACTAAAAAGTGTAAAATAAAAAAAAAAGTAAATTTAAGGAATCAAAACCCGACTACGTAAAAAGTTGAAAACAAAAGATGAAAACAAGATGACCTATTTCGGTCTCCAATCCAACTTAATACTATCAATCATAAAAACACTCTCATCCATGGGTTAGGGGATTTTAAAAATATTTTTTTTTAACTTGTTATAAGAAAATAACATTTACCCATTCTAAATGTTTTTCTTGAAGATCCACTAGCCTTGCTGTTGCTGTGATCCATCATTACTGCAGATGCAGTAGCAGTGCCATGAATTGTGGCTGAAACATAGATAGTAATGGATAATTCATAGGAATTTCATATTCAAGTTCCCTACCGTACTTGCTATACTAACAATATTTGTAAGAAATGAGCAGGGCTTATAAAATGTTGTGATTTAAACATTGTCATTTTTTTACTTTACCACTTCTATATCAAACCTGTATTAATGTATTTCTAAGTATTGTGCTAATTTAAGAACCTCTAGTTAAGCTTGGCATGTAACTGTTTTTTGTCCCTAACAAATAAAATAAAATAAATAAATAAACTTGTTTATATTTGGACAACAGCACCCTAATTGCGTAACACACTATAGATTGGAATTTGAATCATTTTGAAGCAAATTGCTAATCCATTGTTTCATATGTTCGAAAATTTTGTCTCGTCAACAACGTAAATAGCGCAATGAATGTTGTTGAACTGTCAAAATAAAACCGATTCCGACTGATGGTGTGTTACGCAATTAGGGTACAGTTTTAGCAAAACTAACTTAAGTTCTTACCTGTATTTGCAACATGTAAATCGGAAGGTTGATTGACAAGACTAACCTCAGGTTCCCTGGCCGATGTTCCTGAAACCACAATAAAAAATAAATTAAAAATAATAAGTGATTTTTTTAAATTATATTTTGCACTTCTCTAGAATTGACTTATTAATTTTGTTTCAAATATAATACGAGTATAGTGACAGTTTATATCTGGAAATATTACAGCTTTAGCAAAACTGTCTAAAGATCGTTTACCTGCATTATTAGCATCTAAAGCAGAAGGTTGACTGACAAGACTAGTATCAGGTTCCCTGGCCGATGTTCCTGAAACCACACAAATAAAATATGAAAAAATTATACACGTTTTAATGTATCTGATAATCCGCGGGGTAACACCGCGGGGCGCTGCTCACTAACTAACTACTACTTACTACGTAATCGTTTCACTATTCAGATTCAAAGTTTAAAATAATTGTCATACTAACCACGTAAATGAAGTGATGGAACTGCCAATGCGTTTAACCGGTTATTACGGTTTCGATCTCTCGAAGTAAAATGAATGTCGCAAACAAACTTTGTCTGGTAATACGCCTAATCAACTGCTGTTTCTAGTTTTCCACCAACAAGATTGACCCAACGCTCAGGGAACTTATCAGCATTTGGAAAACGATGCATTGGGACGCCTGAAATTGGAAAGGTAAAAGAGCTGTAGGCTATTTGGATAGTCTTAGCTTTGAATATTTAATGTTGTGCCTTCCATGGAAATCTGGAGTCCATGGATATGCGAGGTATGCTCATAAGCGCTCGTGTACACGATGCCGCCACCGCACCTCTGTGCTGTGTATGCGAGACGCGTCCGCAGCGCATCCGCGCCGCCGCCGCTTGATTTCACCGGTTGTTAGTAATAGATTGCTACCCACGAAGATCACACGTGGCGCATTGACCGTGTCGCATTGGTGGGGGCCGCGGCGGCGGCGCGGGCGGCGGCGCAGACACGTCTCGTATACACAGCTCAAAGGTGCGGCGGAGCGGCGGCTCAAAGCATTGAATCTAACAGCTGTTTCTAACAAATGTAATAGAAATTAAACTTACCACTGGGAGCACAGCCAAATGAACATAACTTAGGCATTTTCAAAAGAAATGGTATTAAAACTTAGCAACACAAATAAAAACGTCCTTTCGCGAATTATTTGAAGTTTGAAATTTTGATTACTAGGTGAAGTTTGAAACTTAGATTCCACCTATTTACTATTATTACTCTTTGCTTTGATTATTCAATTCAAAGGACAGTTACCAGTTAATTTATTTTAATGTGTAAAAATATTAAAATATGCTCAATTTTATTATTAAAATGTAAACTAAACATTTTTACGGTATTTATGACATAAAATGTATATAATGTTTTTATACTCTCTATTGAGATGCTATAATAATAAATAATAATAATAACCTGGGACATTATTCACACACGGTCATCTGATCCCAAACTAAGCAGAGCTTGTACTATGGAAACCAGATAACTGATATACTACATATACTACTTTTTTTTTTGTAAATCCATACTTATATAGATAATTACACCCAGACTCAGAACAAACAGACATGTTCATGCACACAAATGTTCGTCCTGGATGGGAATCGAACCCACTACCTGCGGCATGATAGGTGGTATCTTAACCAACCACGCCAACTGGCCTGTCAAATCGCTATAGTTACTAATTGAATCTAAAGTTTTAAATACAACATGTAGATGGATGCACCATCTTTTGATCTAAGCCAAATAAATGGTTCTGCCCCCCAAGGCGAGGCATGAAAGTGTGACCATGCGTCGATTTGCGTGGACGACATTGTTGCCATCGCGGGCTAAACCTGGATGAGGCTGGCACAGGAGCGTGGGGATTGGCACAAGAACAGAGAGGCCTATGCCCAGCAGTGGGTGAAGACGGGCTGTGATTATGATGAAGCTCTTCATCAATTTGAACTCTAAATTAGAAGGTTAGGTCTTCTAATTCAGAAAATATTATGTTCCGCAAAAAGAACAAAAATGCTGCATTATAAATCTGTAGGTACTCTTTATATACCTAGCCTGAAATCAGAAATTCTTTATTTCTTCTAAAAAAAGTTGGTAACCATAATCCAAGTGAATTCTAAACCCTAACCTGCTGCCCCCATTTTCGGCTTCTCGGTGGGCTTCAGTTTAGATTTTAACTGAAGTACAGTTCACGTTCAATACATATATATATATATATATAGCTATATATATATGTATTGATATATAGCTCTTTAGCCGTCAAACCTTATTTTTATTCAAGAGCTTCGGCTCTCTGACCTTGTAAACTTATTTTAGAATCTTTTCTTTAAAAAGCTAAAAGCCCTTGTTTATGTGGGGTTTGTTAAAAACAGTTTTGGTCATAATTCAATTGTATGCCCAATCAAACAATCAAAGAAAAATACTCAGTTTTAAAGTCTTATAAAAATACTACCTTTTGGCTCTTTTAAATGACTAACCCTTTGAAGTCTTTTACTAAGAGCCCAGCTCGAAAAAGGACTCCAGTGATTTAAATGTAGCACTGGAGTCTTTTTGAACACTTGTATCACACCTATTATGGAAAATTTAATAAAAACAATATGTCAACATTCCCATTGGCAAGTAGGTATATATTATTATAAAATTAATCGATTTTACAAAGATGGTAACCAAGTTTTTGTTCTTGAATATATTAAAAGTACTTAAGTACTGATATAATCACTTCTCGCGTTACTAATATCTATTCTGCTTATTAATCTAATATCTTCATGACCTTGAACATGTTACACAGACAGCGACACAAAACTGTTGTACTGAGCAATATTTCGTTTTAAGATGTCAGCACATAAGCCTAGCACTCTTTCAAACCTGAAAATTAAACAAACATAATCTGAGTATATAGCTGAATACACAAACCCCCTTACTAAGGACCGGTTTTTAGTCCGTAGTTATCTCAACCAGTGGTTAAACATAGTAACTAATGGTTAAATTTTGGCTAAATGTGAAAGGCTAAACATTAATGAGTTAACATTAGTGTATTCATATTAACTCATTCATGTTAAAAAATAGGAACTTATGGCATTTTGGCAAACACACATTAGCCAAAATCCAACCATTAGTTACTTTGTTTAACCATTGGTTGAGATAACTACGGATAAAAAACCGGCCCTTAGTGTACGACCCGAGTGAAAAAGTGTCCAGCGGGGCGTTCAGCGTTGCGTGCAAGCGGCGAAGAGCGTTCACCGAGCGCCGCCCGGCCGTCACTTAGGACACTCGCGAGTGTTTGCATGTGTTTAACACGAACGTCGCACGCCCCGCCCCGCCGGACGCTCGAGTCGAGCGTGCACTCAGGCCGTACTCTTACACGTTTCTTAAAGTTAAGGCAAGCTTTTAAACATACAAACATATGGTTAAACAGACGTTTACACGTTACATTCATTTCATAAATAAGGGGGTAAATAATAAATATATGAGGCTTATAAAAACAAAGGCAGCTAAACGCCAAGAGTCGTAACATAACTATTTCGTAGTTAGTTGGGCGCGCTTTCGTGTATTCATTTCACTAACAAATGCAAGTAAGTCCCTAGCAAATTCAGTTCAAAAACCGATATTTATAATTTATATTATATCTTGACAAAAATATCAGTTTTATAGCTTCCTGAACATTTGACAGACTTGGATTTAGCTGTCTTTGATTCTATAAGCCTCATATAATAATAATATGTATACATGTTAAATTATCTAAATAAACTTTTAACTGGAGATGTAGGTACCTAAAATGACAGAATCTGACCAATGACACTATTCGTAAAAGATAGACGACCGGTCATTTATTTGTTACTAGGTAACAATTACACATAACATCACATCTATAGTGCACCTATAGTGCACCCACATTTCGCTAGTTATGTTTATGTCCTATTTAATAGCGGGCGAGCCTATTGCCATCAACCGGGCACAAATCCAGACTCCATGCTGCTACTGACAAATTATAGATGGAAAAACCCAATAAGACTCCTTCACCCGGGAATGGAATCCAGAATGAAATGAATGCTTGGTTAATTGAGCAGCCTCGTTGTTAGTTTTTTATTCAAAGAATTAAAACTGCATCGTTATTAGTTTTTAAGGAAAGAATTAAAACTGCCTCGTTATTAGTTTTTTAGGCAAAGAATTAAAACTGCCTCGTTGGTCTAGTGGTCGCCAGCGCTACTGTTGATCAGGAGGTCCTGGGTTTGAATGCCGGGTCGGGCAAAGTGTATTGGGTTTTTCCACCTGGAATTTTTCAGGAGCAGCCCGGAGTCTGGATTGGTGCCCGGTTTTACATGGGACTTAAACATAATGGAAAATGTCGGTATATTATTCAACCCTTCCGGGAATACAGGCGTGATGTTATATTATGTTAAATAAAAAGTATTGGCATTTTTTACCGCTTTTTTATGGTATACTTTACTTAAACTTCATCATTAGGAATCATTAGGATATTACAAATGAAGAAATTGATGATATAATTTATTAATTATTTTACACTCTCAAAAATATAAAACCTGCCAAGTGTGAGTCTGACTTGCGCAATAAGGGTTTTGGGTTCGCAAATTAGATATTATTCCGAGCTGTTCATAGTTATTAATATTTATGCTCGTGACTGTACGTGTAAAATAACGTAGTCTCATCTAACAGGCCTTCCAAACTTCCAAGGAGGCATGAATGTCCAAACAATATTCAAAATTCAAAACTATTTATTTGTGACAAATAGGTATATATAGCGCATATATATATCTATATATATATATATATATACATGCGCTGCCTTGCAAGGTGTACCTACAAATAATATTCAGGTACACAGTACTATTAGTAGAGACACATATTTTTCGAATAAGTATCTCTGAATATTTTGAAATTGCTGACGAAGCGAAAGTACAATACTACTAGGTCTACGTGCGCAGTCGGTATCGGTAATAATAATTATAGTGATAAGTGATATTCTAAGCATGTAGTTCATTTTTTGATTTGTTCAGAATTTTGACTAATGGCATGCCAACCTATCAAACATTTAACGAATATCTCTATTGTTTGAGCATTCATGGTTGTTGGATAGCTGATTAAATATGGATGTTTCTAAAATAATCTTTACGTTTAGTGTCATATTAATATATAAACAGTTAAATCATTAAATGGCAACTTAAGTATAAATGGCGACTAAAACACTTACGTCGAAAATTGTTTGGACTTCTTGATCATTTGGAAACCTAAAAATCCTCGAAAAAGTGACAGCTACCATTTACGACAGAAATCAGAGTCATTCAATTGGGTATTTTAGATATAAGTAAATCGTGTTTGTAAAGGGGGCCTATTCTATACTAAAATAAAATACACCTTTCAACCAGTTTTTTTTTTTTTTATCCGAGTACTTTTAAGATGTTTTCCCATATACATTGTTACTGAATAACGGTTTAGTAACAACATTTCTTAGCAAGCATTGCATCTAATAGAAAAATTCAAATTACGTACTGAAAAACAAAAAAGAAGCGGTAAAAAATTGGTAAGTAAACTTTTTATATTTCATGTAACAAACACACTCTCACTTACACGAATTCATCCAGAGTCATGTCATTCCCAGGTTATAACTCCCAGGGCCTACACTACCCAGTGTTTTTATTTTACTGGGACAGTATGCGGAAATCTGAACCCATAAGATACCGGCAAAAATTGTCTAAGGGCCGGTTTCTTGATCCGTAGTTAACTCAACCAATAGTTAATAACCTCCTCCTTTTTGGAAGTCGGTTAAAAATAGTACCTAATGGTTAAATTAGATTCACATTTTGCCAAAATTTACCCATTAGTTACTATTTTTAACTAATGGTCGAGTTAACTACCTGGCTAAATAATAACTGCCGCTCGGGTCGATCCATCAGGTTAAGCTACGCTTGCCGGGGTTGGTCTATAGATGGGTGACCATATTTTCATACCGAGACTTCTCCGTGCCTCGGAAAGCACGTTAAGCCGTTGGTCCCGGCTGTCGTTCGTGGATCTTTGACAGTCGTTACGGGTCGTCAGAAGCCCGAAAGTCTGACAACCAGTCTTACCAAGAGGTATCGTATTACTCAGTAACTGGGTTGTGGAGGTCAGATAGGCAGTCGCTCCATAAAAAATACTGGTATTCAGCTGTATCCGGTTAGACTGGACGCCGACCCCAACATAGTTGGGAAAAGGCTAGGCAGATTGATTGATTGGTTGAGTTAACTACGGATCAAGAAACCGGCCCTTAGGAACCATTAGCTCTTTTCCCATGAAAATAATTTTGGCATACTCAGTTTTTGCTCAAGTGAGAAAAACGAGTAAAATTGGCCAATTTTTTAACAACACTACACATTTTTTAATATTACTCTTTAGATCAAGACCCATTTGGGACTTTTCGGATTTATTGTTCAAAAAATAATATTGTATGCATAACTGATGTAAAGTTCGTTGGTAGATAATATTTTCTGTTTCATATTCACCTGGCACGATCAAGCTTGACACATTTAAGAGACCCATCAGCGCGTACAGTTGCTGCCCGCGGTCTGTCTAGTAACAATGCAATCTCTCCGAAGTAATCCGAAGGCCCCAATCGACCCACTTCTACCGCAGATCCTTCCCCCTGGCCACTTCTTTGTTGAAGCACGACTGCAGTTCCTGCAGAATAATTAATGTTCTTTTGAATAATTATTTAAACAGAAAATCTTATAAGTAGGTATATTTTTAATCACAGTGCTTCTTTTTATTATTTTCGCCGTGTTTTTCTTCTAATCCTAGGCGTGTTTTCGTAGTAGGTAGCATGGGCAATGGCAATGGTCATCATCTGCCTAGCCTTTTCCCAACTATGTTGGGGTCGGCATTCAGTAACCGGATGCAGCTGAATACCAGTATTTTACATGGAGGGACAAAAAAAATCTTTCATCATGTTCAGACTACAGACATACCAAAAATCACGGAACATAAAAAAACAGAGGAAGTGGTATGCAACAAAATTACTATAGAAACCGCTGTCGCCAAACTCACCCAAATAAACCGATAATTATATAATGCACTACACACAAACAATTCGTTTGATTTGTCGTTTTAATTTTAGTCAAAACTAGCGTAAGTCACAGATCCTACATCCAGAAATAAACCTTCATACTTTATGAATAGGATTTATTTTGCTTTAGTCCAGAAAGTATTTACAACGTTTTGTAATCTCAAGTCAAACTAGATTTGATTGACGAGTAAATTCCGCTACTCGACCATAGATAGCAATATTCTCAGTGGTCGCAATTATAAGTCTAATTGCGTTTATCATAAAGTTGACTTTCGCGTCATAGGTCGATATCTATTGCTACTCGACCAAGGCCACACCAGTGCAGTAACACATTGAATTTTGAATTACATTATCGATATCGATAGATACCCGATTTCTTGTTTAATTCCGAAAAAATAAGTCTTGTTGGGAGTTAAGTAAAACTGTAGGAAGAATGAAGTAATATTTTTTTTATTTTGCTTATATCTCGAAAACGGTATGTCCTATCGAAAAAATAATTAAAATTTTGCCCCCTTTGCAGCCCGTAACTTCCTAAAACTCTACATGTTGGTAATAATCAATAATAGAAAATTTTACATTTTTCATATTTTCCATACAAAAAGTGTAAAGTTGAGGTATCATTTTTTTTTGCTTTTGCTTATATCTCGAAAACGGTGTGTCCTAATCGAAAAAATAATGAAAACTTTTAATCGCGATAAAAAAAGACATTTAGTTTGATAATCAAAATTTTAGGTGAAAAATATCAAATTCAGAATAGCAAAATTTCCATTTTCACTAAATTAAATAGCTTAAGTGCCAACTTAGTGCTGTCAAACTATAAAACAATTAAGTTGTGTCACTTTAGTCCATCGTCGTTTGACAGGCATAAACTAAATTTAGGTGGTTTTAGTCTAGTTTAGAGACATTTGTGACAAGAGAATCGGCACCATTTTCTTTTATCGATAAAACTAACATCCGACCCGACCACATCACTAATTGAGTAACGAGTAACTTTCGAGAACGAAATAGGGAATGCCAGTGAATGCAATCAATCCAAAAGAAACTGTATTTTAATCGTATAAGGTTGATTTTAACTAAAGCTTCTATAACATCATTAGTAAATTGAAATTAACTAAGATTTTATTAGAAAACAAATAAAATCGTACTTACCGATGATGGTACGAAACACCTCCATTTTTAAGAGTTTTTCTCCTACTATCATTTTTGCACTCCAAAATGGAACAAAACGGCATAGCTACGGAAAAATAAATTTGTCGCGAGACTGAAACTCGACGCGATGTTAGAACTCGACTGGGATCATAGTTTAAGATCTGTGGGGACCAAGCAAGCGTTTTAAAGCGCTTATTTGTGACACGCGTGCCACACCTATTTTGCACTTCCACTGTTTTTTTTTATGTTCCGTGCCAAAAATCGATTCGAACTGTACCTGTACAACGAATCCTATACTATTAAATGAGTAATATTTGTATAATAGGTTGGGGAAAAAGTTTCTTCGCATTTTTTAAGAAAATTCAAAACATTTTTTAATATAGTTTATTTATATTTAACTAAAGTATGTAGGTACCATTTTGTTCAATAACTTTTTGCCATCTTGTAGGTAGGGACATGATCCCATTGCTATAGAAATTTTGGGACTTCTGGTCAAAATACCGCGACAAGTGGTTTTGGCAGTCCTCTCGTGATGTTAACCTGACACTGCCTAAAGAATTCTGAAGAGACCGAAACATGTGGAAATCTGAAGGTGCAAGGTCAGGACTATACGGCGGATGCATTAACACCTCCCAGCCAAACTCTCTTAATTTTTGCTGAGTGGCTAAAGATCTAGCGTTATCATGATGAAAAACCACACCCCTTCTGTTGATTAATTCCGGCCGCTTTCCCTCAACTTCTTGCTTTAATCTCACCAGTGGTTCGCAGTAGAGTTCAGAATCGGTGGTCCTGCCTGGTGGTAACAGCTCATAATGAATAATGCCCTTCCACACACAGCATCACCTTGTTGCGAGTTAACCCGGGTTTCGCCACAGTCTGTGAAGCCTGACCGGCCTTTGACCACGACCTTTTTCGCACGTTCTTGTCATACGTGATCCACTTTTCATCACCAGTTATCAGCTTCTTCAAAAATGGTTCGGTTTCATTACGTCGTAATAAAGAATCACAAATGAGTACACGGATCATTAGGTTTCTTTCAGTGAGCTCGTGAGGTACCCAAATGTCGAGCTTTTTTGTGTACCCAGTTTTTTTCAAATGCGCCAAAACTGTTTTGTGGTCAATTTCCAGTTCTTCAGCTACGTCGTAACTACTGATATGCCGATCTTGCTCCACTTTTTCAAAAATGGCATCCATTTTATCCGTAATAGGGCGACCAGAGCGACGTGCATCTTTGACATCAAAATTTCCGGATTGAAAACGCTTAAACCAAATTTGTGCTACTCTCACAGACACTACACTAGGTCCATAAACATCGCAAATTTTTTTCGCGGCTTGCGTTGTATTTTTACCTTTTTTGTAGTAAAATTTTAAAATGTATCGTATGTCTGCATTAGATTCACTCATCTTGACGGTACGAAAAACAAATGAAAATCACACATTTTCCTAATTTGAATTTGGAATTATGTTCTTTAAATTTTAAACTTTCAATGATACCAAAACCAGCCAGATACAAATAGTATAGCCAAAGAGATTTTATTACAAGTTCATACATACTATAATGCGAAAAGACTTTTTCCCCAACCTATGGGCAGGTAGAACATTTTTTTTAAATTAGATATGCATTCTGAAATCAACGGTCGTAGCTGAGAAAAGTTATGAAGCAATGTATGACAGAAAACGTAAGAGTGTAGAACACATTTTTGAAAATCGACTATTTTTCGAAGCTCCCAGCTAGGCAAAGATTGGAGATACATAAAAAAAAGTGTGAAAGCCAAATTGTAGAGAATTTTATCAGCTTTCATTATGTAGTACAACAAAATTTCGTACGACGCACCGTTTTTGAGATGTAGACAAAAAAAACAAAAAAATGGGAACTTTGTGCCCGCCCAATCGGGATCACCTCGGAGTGGTAAGGACTTTTAGTATGTTTATCTCCTAACTAGTCCAAACAAAGATTCTGCTTTCGATTTTCAACACAATATGATAAAACAAAAAGAAATTAATTTTATGATTTTTTGTGGTTTTAACTTTTAAAAGGGTATGGTTCCGTACAATCATACACCATCCATACCCTGAAACCCGAACTGTAACACAGCCAAGCTGCATTTGTCTCAGAGTTTTTGTAGCTATAATAAAATTTACGTATTTCATACAACTGTCAAAGACTGACATTTGTGATTTGAATATTATGGACAACCAGCTGTTGCCCGCGACTTCGTCTACCATCCAGGATGAAAAGTAGCCTATGTCTTTCTCCAGGTCATGAGACCATGACCCGGAGAAGGACATAAGCTACTTACCCATGTGCCAAATTTCATCCAATTTCCTTCAGCCGTTTTAGCGTGAAAGCGTAACAAACAAATAAACAAAGAAACTCATTTTCACATGTATAATATTAGTTAGGATTTAGGTGGTAGATTTATCTACCACCTAAATCCTAACTAATAATTGTTATGAAAATTGTTTATAAACAATTTTCATAACAATTAAATTCTGTGACTTTAGATAGTAGATGAAGGGGGTTGAACGACATTGGGCAAGTCTGATATTCGTCAAATCGGCAATTCGTCAAATTTGATATTGGTCAAAGCTGTAGTTCGTCAAATCGTCTGTTTGTCCGATTATGAAACTTGCCAAATACGCTATTGGTCAAGTCCATGTACAGTCGATGAAAACGCGTTTTGAATTTACATAACTTACTTGTAGGAACTTACAAAAGGAATAGCCGCGTGCTGTAGGTTCCTATTTAGATTATTAAAATGTAGTAAATAGTAATTGAGTATTCTGAGGTTTAATTTATTTCGATTGTTACCTCCTTTGAATCTGTAAAAGTAAGTAGGATCTAGGCGGAAAATGCTGAATGATGCCGTCATTTGTTTTTCCGTCAATTATGTGACATATCATTATTTGTAAATGACAACAATTAGGTACTTATATTTTTTTATTTCCGTGTCTTCGGTTCGGTGAAAGATATAAAATGGCTTCTACTAGTAAAGGCAGTGTTTCTGTATTTACATTTACAGACACTGAAAAGGGCAAAAAGAAACTACTACGTGCAGGATATCAATTCCATTTTATCTCAACAAACAAAAACGGTACTACAATCTGGCGTTGCGTAAATAGAAGCGAGTGCAATGGATCCATAACTGGACCCATTTTTGCAAACAAGAACCAACCCACAGCACTTATACTGTGGGTTGTTTCTTCAATTATACTGAGCTCGTGGCTAAGTAAGAACAGCCGCAGGGACCGATCCATCAGGTTAAGCTACACTTGCCGGAGTTGGTCCGTGGATGGGTGACCATTTTTACATACCGAGTCTCCTCCGTGTTAATGATTTTTGACAGTCGTTACGGGTCGTCAGAAGCCCGAAAGTCTGGTAACCAGTCTTACCAAGGGGTATCGTATTAGCCACTAATTGGGTTGTTGAGGTCAGATAGGCTGTCGCTCCATGTAAAATACTGGTTATTCAGCTGCATCCCGTTAGACTGGAAGCCGACCCCAACATAGTTGGGAAAAGGCTAGGCAGATTGGCTTACCATAGCTGTTGCACTGTCGTATAACATAATTATAACACTTTTACTGTAAAGGAGAGCATTACCTTCCACTATTATGTAAAAGTCGTTGCCAGGTTCACCTTGTCTAACAATGATTTCGCCGTCAGTGAATGATACAGGTTCTAAGGCGTCTGCAACTGTCAGACGTTCCCATTTCTCTAAACTTTCTGAAAAATACAGAAGAATAAAGTATTGAGACCGAGCCTCTATTTTGGTCATGTACAATTACACTAGTTTACAAAATAAAATAAAAAATAATGTCCTGCCAGTGTATTCTATACAGGGTGTGAGGGACAGCCCTCCGCAAATGAACAGGGTGTATTCAGCTCCTTATTTAGAATCATATTCCATCTGAAATTTTCTCAGGAAAAGTTTCATTTTTTTTACCGTTTTTCGGCTAATATTCCTTTATTTCAATGTAAAATTACATTCTCTGTATGCACTACTCCATTTATGTACATAAAACAGTTAAAATAAAAAAAACAGCAATGGATGTCGAAATACTCGTAACGAACGACGCGTGAAATCAGCTGTTCACTTTCTGCCTAGCTTCATTCAGAGTTCATCAAACTCACCGCATACTACTACATACACAATAACAATAACAGATGCTCCGATTTGCCGACTCGCAAGTGTTGCCAACTTATTAGACGTCAAGTGAACGGAAATGTTAGAACTAACTTGGTTCACCTTTAAACCTAAGAACTCCTTTATTGATAAATGCAAATCTTTTCGTGCACTTAATTTCTAAAGGAAAAACGCTCATAATGTGCCCTTGAGTATTCGTGGTACGTACCTAATGAATTCTACTTTTCAAGCGATCACTGGATCCAGTTTCCAAGCCACCCAAGGTATTTTTACATGGTTTTACGATAGCTACCGATTGATACCCGAGTCGAGAATCGAACATGAGCCCTCTGAAATGGAAGCCCAGTTTTCTATCACACTGGGCTTTCACTAAAATTTTAATTAAATTGACAAATTAATCGTTTCATTTCCCCACAAAAAATAACAGCTAACTTTTAATCCATTTAGTGAAGCTTAAAATAGTGGTTTTTTCTTTTGTAGAACATTTTTGCAAGAATCGTGCAAAATTTTTCGTGTAGTTGACAACACCTCAGATAGTTGGTTTGTGACTGTGTCGCTGTCGCAGTTGATCGCAGTAGTAGCGCTCGCCTTTGAACCGGGAACCCCCGTAGTCGTGTTGTGAAGTTTACGTACGCATTTGTATTTAATTTTTGTTGTGGATTAATTTTTGTGTGTCTATGAAAAATGACTACATTTAGTGCTCGTGCGTATGGAGAAATGATAATGTGCTACGGGGAAGCTCGGGGAAATGCTAGGGAAGCGCTCAGAAATTACATTGATAGGTATCCTGATCGTCGGCACCCATCAGACTCCCGGATAATTACCAATGCCTATCAACGAGTGCTAGACAACCAGCCCATAGTCCCAATCAGGAAGGCGCCGGAAGACCACTTCGCGGTGCAACTGTAGAAACAGTTTTAGACTTGGTCCGTCAAAATCCACGCCTAGTAGTTTGTCAGTGCATGTGGGAGTGAGGAGGAAATGCGAGATCGCATCACGGACACGTTCCTGGCCCGCTTACACGCGGAGACCCTGCCGTGCCAATTTGTGTGAACGTCTCGGTGGAGGCCACTTCGAGCCGTATCTCATACGACCGGAGCGATTCTAAGGTAGGATTCATTTTTGTGCACGACGCACTATCAATTACAGCCTGATTGATACCTATAGAAATAAGACTAATTGATTTCTATTAATTTTCTATGTAATAATATTTGTATCTGTGGTAAAAACACATAACCCTCCTTTTTTAACTTAGCCGCAGTCGGGTAAAAAAGGGAAATCCACTTCGAAGTTACTTTTAGCTATTGTTTGGCACAAAATTACTCTAATGTTTATTATTTTGTTATGTTTACTTGTTTTGCAAAGCGGAATTCTCGCTGTGTAATAAAAAGGCGGCTAGTGATTAGCCTGAATGCATGTTTGCCAGTAGTCGCTACCTGCGTTTTGCCACGGCAGCGATACATTGCGTGTGAGGTAATAAAACAAATCAGGTTTATTGGATTCCCATAACATCCCTGAAATAATTTCATGTACCGGTTAGTATGATGTACTGAATTCACCCCATCAGTCTACGGAGGGCTGTCCCTTACACCCTGTATAATTTTAATTAGTTGCACTAACTAAACGAAAAACATGTGTTCTTTTTTTATCACGTCAAAAACCAAAGTCATCGTCACATTATACTTTCAAACTACCCACAACTTGACTTAAAATTCATCATAACATTTTAATGCAGTGTAGTGTTCAAAAATGTCAAAAAGATTGTGTAAAGTAAATCCTGACCGGTTTTGTTACGTTTGTGGTGAATTCATTATATCTAAGAAAGGACATTCCATAGCGGATTCACTCAAAGAAATCACTCAAAGAATTATCGACAGTTACGTTACTAATTTATTACAGGTGACTATTGCTGGCCTATTGTAAGAGACACAGATACAAATAAATATAAGAAAAAAAGCTAAGGCAATTCATTTTTTATTTTTAAAATATATTTTTATGTAAATTAAAAACAATAAATACTTTAGAAACGTGACGTGTTGGATTTTTAAAATTATTTTTTTATGCTCAGTGCACCTCAATTATTAAGTAAAAATACTTTTTATTTCAAGGACAAGAACTATGTAAACTAGTGTTATTTGACATATTTTGCTAATAGCAGGGGAAGCCACGATGCTAAATGGTGATTTACTTGAGCGTCGTAGGGTCCTATTGGATTTTGAATATTAGATGATAGAAAGAAAATAAGGTTATATTATGATGTATGTATTATACCCTTCACCGGTGGGAGGAGCGGCTACAGGTTTTCAAAAATGCAAAAATAAACTGCCATATGGAAATACTCGAACGCGTCAGATATTGATAGTGTATATGCTCCACGTGTTTCTGATAACGAAGGAATAGTAATCTGCCGGTTTGGGCCGTACAACCGTGTTGAAAATAAAAAAAAATAAAAATATTCGAGCGCGTCAGATATTCAGAAGGGATGTTAAGCAGGGTTTGCTTAACATCCCTCCTGAATATCTGACGCGCTCGAATATTTTCATTTTTTTTTATTTTAAATAAAGGAGCCCCTATTCAAGAATGACGATTTCGACGCGACCAAAAGTCATGGCCAATTTTTGAAAATGCAATAAAAAATCGTGACAGCGCGTCAGATTAATATACAGACGGCTCAGCTTGATGTCTTTGTCGTGCTGACTCATAATCTGACAATTACGTGAAAGAATTTCCTTAATCTGACGGTTTGAATATTTTTTTTTTTTTCTGAAGACCTTCATGGTCCAAGTGCTATTATATCTTGAATCATCGTGATTCACTAGCTAGCACTACAACAACCGTTGTTCATAATTCAACAACACACACTTTATTTAAGGGACTGGTTCTCAATTTTCAATTGGTACCCATTTTCCTTTGAATTTTAAACAGCTTACATTGTTTCCTACTGCTGGGCAAAGGTCTCCTATATCTCCTATTAAATGAGCTAGCGAAACTCCGCAAACGCGATAGATTGAAAAGATTTGAGGACTTTTTGGGGTCAACGTCCGCTGGTATAGTCTAATTACTTAAAGTATGAATTGAGAAAATCAGTTTTTTTTTTTGTTTTATCATGTTTAGAAAGCGAAACTTATCACGTCTGTGAAGTTAATGCAAACAAAACTGATTTTTAAGCTGGTAACTACACTACCTACGGTCTTTGACCCCAAAAAAATATTTTATTTTTATTTTGTTTTATCCTGTTTAGATATCGATCAGCATCACGTATGCGCTACGCTAGCTAATTTAATTTGAATAAAAAATACCTAGATAAAAATATTTTATATACATATATATTAGGTTGGGGAAAAAGTCTTTTCGCATTATAGTATGTATGAACTTGTAATAAAATCTCTTTGGCTATACTATTTGTATCTGGCTGGTTTTGGTATCATTGAAAGTTTAAATTTTAAAGAACATAATTCCAAATTCAAATTAGGAAAATGTGTGATTTTCATTTGTTTTTCGTATCGTCAAGATGAGTGAATCTAATGAAGAAATTCGATACATTTTAAAATTTTACTACAAAAAAGGTCATTTTTACCTTTTTTTTTGTAGTAAAATTTTAAAATGTAAAAATGCAACGCAAGCCGCGAAAAAAATTTGCGATGTTTATGGACCTAGTGTAGTGTCTGTGAGAGTAGCACAAATTTGGTTTAAGCGTTTTCAATCCGGAAATTTTGATGTCAAAGATGCACGTCGCTCTGGTCGCCCTATTACGGATAAAATGGATGCCATTTTTGAAAAAGTGGAGCAAGATCGGCATATCAGTAGTTACGACATAGCTGAAGAACTGGAAATTGACCACAAAACAGTTTTGGCGCATTTGAAAAAAACTGGGTACACAAAAAAGCTCGACATTTGGGTACCTCACGAGCTCACTGAAAAAAACCTAATGAACCGTGTGCTCATTTGTGATTCTTTATTACGACGTAATGAAACCGAACCATTTTTGAAGAAGCTGATAACTGGTGATGAAAAGTGGATCACGTATGACAAGAACGTGTGAAAAAGGTCGTGGTCAAAGGCCGGTCAGGCTTCACAGACTGAAACCCGGGTTAACTCGCAACAAGGTGATGCTGTGTGTGTGGTGGGATTGGAAGGGCATTATTCATTATGAGCTGTTACCACCAGGCAGGACCATCGATTCTGAACTCTACTGCGAACAACTGATGAGATTAAAGCAAGAAGTTGAGAGAAAGCGGCCGGAATTAATCAACAGCAGGGGTGTGGTTTTTCATCATGATAACGCTAGACCTCACACATCTTTAGCCACTCAGCAAAAATTAAGAGAGTTTGGCTGGGAGGTGTTAATGCATTCGCCGTATAGTCCTGACCTTGCACCTTCAGATTTCCACCTGTTTCAGTCTCTTCAGAATTCTTTAGGCAGTGTCAGGTTAACATCACGAGAGGACTGCCAAAACCACTTGTCGCGGTATTTTGACCAGAAGTCCCAAAATTTCTATAGCAATGGGATCATGTCCCTACCTACAAGATGGCAAAAAGTTATCGAACAAAATAGTACCTACATACTTTAGTTAAATGTAAATAAACTATATTAAATAAATGTTTTGAATTTTCTTAAAAAAATGCGAAGAAACTTTTTCCCCAACCTGTTATAATATAGGTATATGTAAGTATATTATGGTAGATACATGTTAGCCGTATTATTCATATTAAAATTAAAACGCTTTATATACCTATGGTAAAAAGTGTTTTGTCTTCTTCATTCAAAGACAAACCATAATTCGAAAGAAATTGACAAATCAGTTTTTAACTAAAATAGGTTTAAGGTGAGTTGAAGAAGGTCTTGTAGAACAGTGCATATTAGCTTTTGATAAAATTATATTTTTGTGAGTACAGACCAAAGTATATATTTTTCTATCCTAATGATAACGTCATGTTAAATCTGTTCCAAAGCGAAAAAATATATATATATATATATATATATATATATATATATATATATATATATATATATATATATATATATATATATAATGTTTTTATCACATGAATGAAACAAGGAACAGTGGAAAGACGATACGGTGATGGGAAAAGATCGAAATAGTTCTAAAAACGTTCAAATGAATATCAGACGTTGTTAGAAAGATAAAACATTTTCTTTTTCAATCTAACCCCACCGGGTGAAGATTGAAGTCAAGATTCTAAAAAAATCCACTTTAATTTGCTTAAGGTTATACTGACAATAAAATATCACTATCAATCAAATAAATCTTTTACCTTTACTTTATTCTAATAAAGAGATTTACAAAACAACATTTTGCATCTTTCTTTCATCTTACCCCGTGAAATATCGACGGGTAAAGACCGAAAATTGTAATAAACCCTAAAAAGAAAAATAGCCTTATTTAGATGTAATAACAGAACTAAGAATAAAAAAGAAACGGTCAAGAGCGAGTCGGACTCGCGCACCGAGGGTTCTGTACCATCATATATAAAAAAGTGTGCTATTTAGAGACATCTATTTTTCCTGTAATCTTTACATAATTTTCTATCACATAGAATAATTTCAGATTTTTCTCTATGCAAACTTCGGAGATAAGGGGGAACGGTATTTTTTTTTTTACATTTTTCATCAAAAAATATTTGAGAATGTGCAAATAGCGGTCTTTCATATGATAACCCACATGCTGCAGTAGCCCCACTTCAAATTTTTGCAAACAATATATATATATATATTATTTTTATTTCTTTCTTATTTGCAAAATAGTTGTGCAAACGTCATCTAAAACTATTCCAAATTTCAAGTTGATAACATTAGTAGTTCTTAAGATATCCAGCTGTGACAGACGGACAGACAGACTCAAGTCGCACCATAGGGGTTCCTTTTTAACCGACTTCCAAAAGGAGGAGGTTATCAATTCGTCTGTATGTTTTTTTTTTTTTTTGTATGTTTGTTACGCGATTACTCAAAGACGGATGGACCGATTTGGAAAATTCTTTTTTTGTTTGAAAGGGTATACTTCCGAGGTGGTCCCATATAAATTTTATTAACTTTGCTTGAGGAGTTTTTGAGTTAGCTTCAATAATGCGTATATTTCCTACTTCTTTTATATGGATGTTGTGATGGTGTTTTAATAACTTCCTATCACTGTTATTTACATGGCTACTTCTACAATTATTGTGCTCAATTATGTATTCGAATTTGTGTGGGGTAGGTTCCACAACTAAAAAGTGAAAAATAAAAACTTTTTAGCAAAAAATAAAACCGACTTCTAAAACAAAACACTACAAAGTGAAAAATAACTTTAATTTCGGAAGTCGGTGGCAAAAAACGAAAATACAAAACCAAAGACACCGACTTCCGAAATTAAAGTTATTTTTCACTTTGTAGTGTTTTGTTTTAGAAGTCGGTTTTATTTTTTGCTAAAAAGTTTTTTACCATTTTGATAAGTAATCCTAATAATAATAATAATAATAATAATAAAAAATAATAATAATAATAATAATAATAATAATAATAAATTTTGACGGCAGCAAAGACCTCACCGATACCCACTCGATCTTGTACTGTGCTGCTGTAGCGGCATGTCGTGTAGCTCATGTTAAATTTCCTAACAGTGACAGAGCTCCACGACCAAAACCAGCTGTACCAGCTTGGCAGTGCAGGATTGAGCGTCGTATTGGTAAGGCTAGAGCACTCATCGGCAAGTTAATCTGCTTCAGGCAGGGCAATACTCGCCCTAGAGTGATGCGCTTTGTGAGGCGGGCGTTCTCGGGGATGGATATTAGTTCTCGAGATTACTTGACCCGCGTCACAGAGCGTATCGACTTCCTGAAGCAGAAGATCTGTGCATGGGCAAACCGTATTCGTCGGTACAGGCGGAGAGTGGACCGGTACACTCAGAATCGCACATTCCGGAGCGATGAAAAGTGGGTGTATAGGGCTTGGGAGCGACCAGACCATGGTGTGACCGACAAGCGCCTCCCGGATGATGACGCCATGTATTCGTTCTGGCGAAGCATCTGGTCGGTGCCTGTCAGTCACACCGAAGGTGATTGGACTAGGGAGATCGAGCGAACGTGTGATCAAATACCAGAAATGGAGGCACTTACCATCAGCCCCGAAGATGTAACTTGTGCAGTCCGTCCGTTACCTAACTGGAAATCCCCAGGGCCGGACGGGCTGCACAACTTTTGGATAAAATGCTTCCATAAGTCGCACGCCCGCTTGGCATCCCAGTTCCAGTCAGCCTTAGAGTCGGGGTCGCTGCCCCAGTTCCTAACGACAGGAATAACCCACCTGCTCCATAAATCAGGTAGTACTGCGGAACCCAAAAATTATAGACCGATCACTTGTCTACCGACGGTCTATAAAGTTCTTACATCCATTTTGAGAGCTAAAATTAACAAACATATAGACAATAACTCCATCATGTCTGCCTCTCAAAATGGATGTAGGAATGGATCCCGCGGTACTAAGGAGCTGCTCCTCATAGATATGGCCATTAACCAACAGGTTCGTCGTTCCCGAAAGGATCTGTCGACATGCTGGATAGATTACAAGAAAGCCTATGACTCGGTGCCACATACATGGCTCATGAAGGTGCTAGAGTTGTATAAAGTAGATGCAACTCTGCGGACCTTCCTGATGTCGTGTATGGGGCAGTGGAGGACAGTCCTTCGCTATCCAGGATGTCTACATATCCAGAGGAACAGCGAGCCGATAAGGATAGAGCGAGGTATATTTCAAGGCGATAGTTTGAGTCCACTTTGGTTCTGCTTAGCCTTGAATCCTCTAAGCACACTGTTGGAGGATTCAGGTCTAGGCTATCGATTGAGAAGAGGTGGTCAGGTTATATCTCACCTTCTTTACATGGATGACTTGAAGCTTTTTGCCCCCAGCAATTTTCAACTGATGGAGCTATTGAAGGTAACCAAAACTTTCAGTAGTGCCATCAGGATGGAATTTGGTGTGGACAAATGTGCGGTCATGCATGTAAAGCGGGGGAGGATTTTGGAATCCGTAGAAACCCAACTCTCGGATTCCATACACCTAAGACCCCTCTCCTCACTCGAAACTTACAAGTATTTGGGTATGTCGGAAGCGTTAGGCATCAACGCTGCTGACACGAAGCAATCGCTGAAGGAGCGCTTCTTTAACCGCCTGAACAAAGTATTTAATAGTCTTCTATCAGGCGGAAACAAGGTGCGCGCCTTCAACGGTTGGGTCATGCCGGTTTTGATGTACTCTTTCGGTATACTCAAATGGACTCAAACAGAACTTGACGCCTTGGATAGAAGGGTCCGCACACTGCTGACTGCAAATCGGATGCATCACCCACGGTCATCGGTGATGAGACTGTATATTTCGCGGAAGTGTGGTGGTCGAGGCTTCTTAAATGCTAAGACCCTGCACAACCGTGAGGTATGCAGTCTCAGGGAATACTTCCTAGAAGCCGACGTGGGGATGCACCGAGATGTGGTCTCAGTGGACAAGGGCCTCACCCCGCTCTCCTTGGCTAACGAGAACTGGCGCAAACCTATAATATTAGATACTAATGACCGCAGGGAGGTATGGCAGAGCAAAGAGCTTCATGGGCGCTTTTACCGGGTCCTACATGGGCCTGATGTAGACCTCTTGGCGTCCGTATCCTGGTTGCGATTCGGTGATCTCTTTGGTGAAACCGAAGGTTTTATCTTTGCGATTATGGACGAAGTTATAATGACGAACAACTACCGGAAATATATTGTGAAGGACGGCACGGTTGACATCTGTCGGGCATGCCACCGTCCGGGGGAATCTATCCGTCACATTATTTCTGGCTGTTCTCGTCTGGCTAACGGAGACTACTTGCATAGACACAACCTTGTAGCCAGGATTATCCATCAGCAACTTGCTCTGCAATACAATCTTGTGGAATCGGAAGTAACGTACTATAGGTATGTGCCCGACCCAGTTCTCGAAAATGGCAATATCACGTTGTATTGGGATCGATCTATCATCACTGACAGGACTATTGTTGCCAATAAGCCAGATATAGTGGTGATAGATCGAAAAGAGCGTCGCACAATGATTGTTGATATAGCGGTTCCGCATGACGAGAACCTCGTGAAAGCTGAAAAAGATAAACAGATTAAGTATCTTGATTTGGCTCGCGAAGTTGTCGACATGTGGGATGTGGATACAGCAATCATTGTGCCGATAGTTGTGACAGCCAATGGCATAATATCGAAGAGTCTCGACCAACACCTGAGGAGGCTCTCGTTAGGCAGCTGGATCAAGGGCTTCATCCAGAAAGCGGTACTTCTGGACACGGCACGTATTGTCAGGAGGTTCCTCTCTCAGGAGCCCTGACCACCGGTAGCTTGGACCCTGTTCCCGATACCGGTGGGCTACTATTTTTTATATTTTTAAATGTTTTTATTTATTTTAAGTTTTTATAAAAATATTTAAAAATGTAAATTATATGTATATAATAAATAATAATAATAATAATATTCCACAACTATCACACAACGCCGTCTAGCCTCAAGCTAAGCAGAGCTTGTGTTATGAGTACTAGACAACTGATAAACATACTTATATATTTCTAAATACATACATATATAGATAAATTACACCCAGACACAGAACAAATGATCATGCTCATCACACAAACATTTGTCCTGGGTGGGAATCGAATAATGAGTAGATATTCCAATAAAACCATCGTTCCTATCTCGTAAGTAAAGTTATAGGACACGGGGTAAGATTAAAACACTCGATTAACTTGCGTAAACGTCACTTCACAAACATCTGCATTTTTCACACAACCGCTAACTTAAAGCGGCAAACGCTGACCGAGGTGTGTGACGTAACAAAATGGTAGTCTTAACTGCACTGTATCTGGCGTTATGGACGAATTTTTGTGTTACCCTGTTTTTCATCTTCCCCCCACGCGCCTTATTGCATTTGAATTTTTTTATAAACAATACGGTTTAAATATCAAATTGCCGTTTTGTACTGAAAAATTCTATTTTTTTTCTAAGGTAAAATATATTTATTTAATCAAAGTATTTTACCCTTATTGTCTATACATTTCTGCCATCTCATGGAAAGGTCATTTATGCCTTTGCGGTAGAACTCTAGCGACCAGGACTCGACAAACTGTGTGAAAGCATTTTGTATTGCTTCCTGTGAAGAAAAATTTTACAATGTAAAAAGTTGTCTAAATCGCGGAAAAAATGTTAGTCGGTTGGGGCCATGTTACCATCACTTTTCTATGGGTAAGCTTTGCTTTAGGGCATTGTTGCGGCGTTTCACCTAGAGTCAGCCATTGCGTTGTTCGCTTGCGATTATCGTAAAGAACCCACTTTTCATCACACGTCACAATTCCCCCAAAATCCTTTTACATCTGTACCGGTTCAACAAGGTAAGGCAAGCTGGTGAAGCGTCAATGCTTTTTTCAATGTAAAAAATAAAATGATAACATTTTAGGATTTGTTCCTATAATATAATAATGTTAGTGTTTCAAATTAAATATTTTAATTTCTCAATTGATGAATCCTCGCGCCAATATCCGTTGCCGCAGCGCCCTTGTATCGGAACGTTCCTTAGTTTTCTCGCAAAATGACCGACAGATGGCGTCTGCGCAAGAGAGTGTTTCCGCCCGCTGCAAAGAGACATGGCGTCGTGTTGACCGCTCCGCTTTTTGAATATTCCTTTTTTGATGAAACCTTGACGATACTCGTAAAATAAATGGACCTGCATCTGTGTTTCATTGAGGACTTATAGTGCAGTGTTGATTTTTGGAGTTGCAACCATTCCACCGGTGGATATAAGAAGATTGGATCGCCGGCCGGCAGCCTCAAGCCATCACGTGCGCATGAACGAGATATCTTCTCATTGCCCTGGGTCTGAGTGTGATCTCTGGATTGTGAAAGGTACGTGGGCCTGTTTAGCTGCTATTAATTTTATGGTATTGGTTCCTCGAGGATTCATCAAAGGGGAAATTATTTTTTAGTCCGCCATTACGTCTAAGAGATAAGTTTTTTCTCTCAACACTCCAATTTAAAGGTGTAGGCTAATACACCCCTCACCACAAGCTTCAACGCGGCTTCGCTCTGCAGATCAGTCAAATCATGGGGTACCCATTTTTCAAGCTTTTTTATCTTACCGATTCCCAAATATGTCAATATTGTGGGTATTCTAACATCAAACCATGCCGCTAATTCCTTGGTAGTTTGATACGGATCAACTTCCATCAAGTTAATTTATCGTTATTTACCTTAGTGGCTGGTCCTGCTCGGGGTTATTCTTCAAGTTGAAGTTTCCCCTAAGAAAACGATTAAACCCAAACCGCACGATGCGTTTATTAACCGCATCCTCTCCAAACACAGTATTGATATTGCGAGCTGTTTCTGCTGCGTTAGTTCCACGTCGGCACTCGTATTCAAAAATTACTCTAATTTTCAATGTATCCTACCTTTATTTTATAAGCCGAATGAAAAAAACAATTGAAAGTTCGCAAGTGAAAGTTGTACATTTTTCAAGTTTAGAATGTTATCTATAGTTATCGTGTGAAAAAAGTTTCACTCTGGAATCTCACACCATGCAGGTTTAATTTTAATTCAAAGTGGCCAGTACATTAAAACAGCAATTTCATATTGAAACCCCTATTATGTTTGTGTATTATAACTTGAAATCATTACGATATATTTCTAATAACTATTTATCATAGTTCCTCTCAAATATAGCACCTGTAATCTAATCTCTTCACCACCCTTGGTTGACTGGTAGAGAATGCGTAAGGCATTAAGTCGCCTTTGTACCTTTTTGAGCGTGGAAAGTTTAAATAAATAAAATTTTATTAATATTGCTTACCTAATATTGAGACACGCGACAAGAATTCATCGTACATGCGTCTCTTCCTAATAGTAGAACCCATCAATATACGACGATAAGAGTCACGATCCAGGCCCCACAGCTTCAGAGAAGTGCGTGCGCGAACTGTGGCTGCTCTCGGTGTGCCGTATATCAAAGCCAGTTCGCCAAAACTGCCTCCTTCCCCAATAGTTGTAACAGGTTCCCCATTCACTAGGACCTAAAGTTCCATAATATTTATTAATTTTAAATACACCCTCATTTCGCCAGTTATGTTTAAGTCCCTTATAATAGGGGGCGAGCCTTTTGCCATCAACCGGAAACAAATCCAGGCTCCTTGCTACTACTACTTATGGAAAACCAAACACCACGTTGCCAGACCTGGGAATCGAACCCAAGGTTGTACTATAAGTAGGTACACCTTCGTCTTTCGGGGATTATGTTAAATTATTTCCTTACAAGCACATACAAGTTTTTAAGAAACTAAAGCTCACTCACTTCGACTTCTCCAGAATCAATAATGTAAAAGTTATCTCCTTCGTCTCCCTGTCTGATGACCGTCTCACCAGGTAGACACTGGACTGGGAACATAGCATCAAACATGTCCGCTCGTTCAGATTCATCCAAATGGGTAAAGAGAACGTTAGATGCTATAGCACGTGATAGAGCACCCATTGTCTTGTAATCTTTTGGCACCACCTAAAAAATGAAAACTTTCCTGAATTCTGCAGCCTTCACACATTTTTATTAATTACAAGCACTTCGCCCGCGTCTTTATCCGCGTGGATTTCGTATTTTTCCCTACAAAATTCTACCACCTTTAAAAGGTAGTTTTCGGAAATTAATGTTTACTCTCTTTATTATTTATTTATTTTTATGTTTCGATATGTATTCGGGTACATTTTCAAGTTTATTGATCAAAGTAAAAAGAATATGTTATTTCTTTTTACTTTGATCAATAAACTCATCATCTGCCTAGCCTTTTCCATACAAAAACATACATATAAACTGTATTTGATAAATGATTTTATTTGTATCCCCTTTTAGTCCCAACAAGAATTGATTTTTCAAAAATGTCATTTAATTTTTGGATTATGTACCAGTTTGTGAGTTCATCAAGACACGCAGTAAAATAATCCCCTAAAACACGTATTTACCCGTTTTCGCCCCGTTAAGGGTCGAATTTTGAAAAATCCAAAAACTTTTTGTGAACAGTGCCGACTTTCGAGTTAATAAGACCGCGCGTTAAGATTATTCCATACAAACTTTAACACCACTATTCGGGGAAGCCTGGATCGTCTCAACGCCTATATACCTAATCTTGCCATAAATATTGTCACGAAGAAAAAAAAATATTTTTTTTATTGCAAATAATATTTATTACTTTTACAGTGTGTTAGTTTAATACATAAATATAAAACAATTTAAAATATAAAAAGCTTAATCGAAGTGGTCTCCATTGGCTGCAATACAGTCCTTTAAACGTTGAGGCCAGTTATCAATAGAAGCACGCACTCTTTCCATGGGAAAATTCTTCACTGCCAATCGTATTGATTGTTTTAGGGACTCCAAATTATCATGGCGTTTAGAGCAAGCCGTACTCTCTAAAACTGACCATAAATCATAATCCAGCGGATTAAGATCGGGACTAGAGGACGGCCAGTCTTCATGTCAGCTCTGATGAAGTCCGAAACGTTCACTTCCTACCAAGACTGCGTGGACCGAGCTTTATGACCCGGCGCCGAGTCTTGTTGGAAGGACCATACATGGTGTTGTTAAGGAGCTTAACTACCTTCATACACTTGTGCCGATGTTTTGATACCTTTTTCACAAAAATATGGCTCAGTCACTCCTTCATAGCTAACACCCCAACCATCACTGAAGTCGGATAATGCCCACGTTGCACTCTGTCG
Source organism: Dicycla oo (assembly GCA_948252095.1). Taxonomy (NCBI): domain Eukaryota; kingdom Metazoa; phylum Arthropoda; class Insecta; order Lepidoptera; family Noctuidae; genus Dicycla; species Dicycla oo. The sequence goes on along the minus strand of OX411720.1, from coordinate 14,300,417 downwards.
ACTAATTGGGAAGCTTCCTTAGAGCTTTGAGCATAAATACGGTCATTTTGTTTGTTAAAATGTTGCTCAATTGTAAAGATTTTCTCATCCGTAAACAAAATTTTTCTGTGACCTCCCTTTGCGTACCGCTTCAGTAGTTGTTTCGATTTTACCACCCTATTCTTTTTTAAATTATCAGTTAAAAAATGACCAGTGCGTCTCTCATAGGCTGCAAGTCCTAAGTCATCTTTTAAAATACGCGACATGGTTCTGGGTCACGGAATATAAAAAAACAGTGGAAGTGCTAAGTAGGCGTGGCACGCGTGTCACAAATAAGCGCTGTATCGCTTGCTTAGTCCCCACAGATCTTAAACTATGGTCACAGTCGAGTTCTAATATCGCGTCGAGTTGCAGTCCGCGACAAATTTATTTTTCCGTAGCTATGCCGTTTTGTTCCATTTTGGAGTGCAAAAATGATAGTAGGAAAAAACTTAAAAATGGAGGTGTTTCGTACCATCGCTAAGTAAGATTTTATTTGTTTTCTAATAAAATCTTAGTTAATTTCAATTTACGAATGAAGAACCTCTAGTTAAAATCAACCTTATACGATTAAAATACAGTTTCTTTTGGATTGATATTCTCTAGTATTTCTTATTTCGTTCTCGAAAGTACTTCGCTACTCAATTAGTGATGTGGTCGGGTCGGATGTTAGTTTTATAGATAAAAGAAAATGGTGCCGATTCTCTTGTCACAAATGTCTCTACACTAGACTAAAAATCATCTAAATTTAGTTTATTCCTGTCAAACGACGATGGACTAAAGTTACACAACTTAATTATTTTATTGTTAATTTAGTGAAAATGGAAATTTTGCTATTCTGAATTTGATTTTTAACCTAAAATTTTGATTATCAAACTAAAGGTCTTTTTTTAATCGCGATTAAAAGTTTTCATTATTTTTTCGATTAGGACACACCGTTTTCGAGATATAAGCAAAAGTTAAAAAATAAATGACACCTCAACTGGACGAACTTTTCACTTTTTGTATGGAAAATATGAAAAATTTCAAAATTTCTATTATTGAGTATTACCAACATGTAGAGTTTTAGGGAGTTATGTGTCGCAAAGGGGTGCAAAATTTTCATTATTTTTTCGATAGGACGCACCGTTTTTGAGATATAAGCAAAAGAAAAAAAAAACACTACTTCATTCTTCTTACAGTTTTACTTAACTCCCAACACTTATTTTTTTCGATTTAAACAAGAAATCGGGTATCTATCGAAATCGATAATGTAATTCAAAATTCAATGTGATACTGCGCTGGTGTGGCCTTGATCGAGTAGCAATAGTTATCGACCTATCACGCGAATGTCAGCCTTATGACTAACGCAATTAGACTTATAATTGCGATCACTGAGAATACTGCCATCTATGGTCAAGTACCGGAATTTACTCGTCAATCGAATCTAGTTTGACTTGAGATTACAAAACGTTGTAAATACTTTCTGGACTAAAGCAAAATAAATCCTATTCATAATGCGTGAAGGTTTATTTCTGGATGTAGGATCTGTGACTTACGCTAGTTTTGACTAAAATTAAAACGACAAATCAGACGAATTGTTTGTTTGTAGTGCATTATATGATTATCGGTTTATTTGTGTGAGTTTGGCGACAGCGGTTCCTATAGTAATTTTGTTGCATACCACTTCCACTGTTTTTTATGTTCCGTGGTTCTGGGTGCTATCTTCATCTCCCGAGATAAAATCTTTTGCTTTCGGACAGCATTTCTTCGAATTCTTTCCCTTACTGCTTTGACCACCTTTTTCGTACGAACACTACGTGGACGGCCAGATCTTTTTCTGTCACAAACAGAGGACGTCTCATTGTACCTATTAATAGCCCGGTACACAAACATTTGACTAATACCAAGCGTATGGAGAGTTTTAAAAATTGCATTTGGCTCCATACCAACTTTATCACCCTACTCCATTTTAATATCGCAAAATATTGTACAATGTATTGGCGCCAAAATTAGAAAACTCAATGAACAATCGTATAAAAATGACAGATTCCAAATTCAAATGTAATATCTTTTATTTTTAATTGTAATAGTATTTATGGCCAGACTGTGTATAGGTACATCAGCAGTGGGACGACCCGGACTGCCAGGCACTTCTTCTCCTGCAACCGAGCGGGTGGGCAGGTTGCGGATAGTCCAACTCCGGGGGCGGGATCGGCGGATAACGTGGACTCCGCGCCCGGAGCATCCCGGAGATCCCGGACAAGAGAAGTTCCCGAAGGCCAAAACCCAGGCTTAGGGTAACCTATGAACCTTTTCCCATGTACCCATGATCCAAATAAGCCAATTCCTTCCTATCCATATTATTCCGTCGATCCTAAAATCCCAGGCCAATTCCCAGACCTGGGTAACCTTTCAAAACCCTGGACCTTATCCACAAGATATCTTCCCTCCCATCCCTATATTTCGTCGTTCCCAGAGGAGGGGCAACCTCCATTCCAAAAAAGCCCACCACCACAACCATGAAGCAGCAGGACAAAGTTATTACCCAGGTGTTAATCCCACATCGCTTCGGCGGTCAGCCCCCAACGTAATCTGGGGTGGGCACCCCACTGCAAATTGGTGCCGCGCTCTTCAGCGCAGCCGGCTGCTGAACAAGCGCCAATAAACCAGGCTGCGACTTACGCGCCAATAACACCGACCACGGTTGCGACCACCGCGCCAATAGACCCTACTCCGGCTGCGACTCACGCGCCTGCACCATGCTTACCGTCCACGAGCCTCTGGCAACAGAGTATCGTGAGGAAGAGTTTAACATATAACCCTGACAATGACCAAGACCAAGCACCCATTAAGAGCCTGGACAGTGAGCTACGCACGTTGGCATCCCAACGTGAGAGGATCGAGGTCAGGCTGGACGACCTAACACACGCACAGAAAGGGACGGGGAAGGAGGACGAGCCTGGCAGCTCTACCACTCTCCCGACTGATGAAGTACGCCTGCTGTGACAAAAGCGCGATAAAATCATGACCCGGGAGAGAGAACTAGGCGCCCGAAAGCGCAAAATCTGTGTAGTCACTAGCCGGCGATCGTACGCCGAAGAGGAAGTACGCGACTAGCCGCAAGTACGCGATGGGGACACCAGCGCAAAAAGCGGCCGGACGCGGAAACACGTGGGCGAGGACAAGTCCGCGTAGGGAATACCCAGCGCGAAAAGTCCCCGCACATGACAGAGTCTGCCGGGGTAGCCAGCCGACCTCAGGACACTGACAGAACCCAAGACCGAACTCGACCCAGACATAGGAGGAAAAGGCGGGCTGGAGCCTCACACAGGATGTTGTTGGCAACCAACACCTTGCCAGGCACCTCCAAGCCGCAGCCAGGACCAAGCGGTCCGGGGCCGGTGAAGAGGGAGCGCCCCGACGACACGGCTTCTCCGAGCATGATCCAAGGGGACGCAAAACCTGTGAGGGTCGACTCTGCTCAGGGGGAGCGGAGAAGTTACGCGCGGGCCACGAAGGATATCCCTGCGAGGCTGGCCGTAGCAATCTGCTCCCCCCCCCCCCCCCGTCCAGAGACCTGACAAAAGAGGAAGCTGAATACATCAAGACTAACCTTGAGAACATGCTAATGGACACTGACGCGACGACACCACTCCTGGCCTTTTGCGGAAACCCGCGGGTAGCGGAGGGCACGGTGCAGATGTGGTGCGAGGACGACAATGCCCTAGCATGGTTGACCCAGAGTGTACCCATTAGACTACCGGACACTGACCTTACACTGACAGTACTGAAACAGTCTGACGTACCCACTCGTGCCCGAGCCTCGCTTTTCGTCCCTCGATACAGAGGTGACGTATCCCGACTCCATAATATTCTGGTTCGCCAGAATACTTGGTACGACATCGCCAGATGGTCACTCTATAGGGCAACAACCATCGGTGGTGACAATTATGGGACATTTTTGACCCTGGGTGTGCCAACGGAGGATGTTGAAAGGGTCTTGGCCCGGGAGCGACGGATATCGTACCTACTCGGGTCGATATACGTACGCTTCTAGCCCACGACACAACCCCCTGACATCCAGACCGACAACACGGATGCACAGACGTCACAACCGACGACAAAGACGAATGACGCGGACATTGCCCAACTTGAGGAGGACATGGCCCGAGCGGCAATGGCCGATAAAGACCCCACACTGACTGCATCACCCGACTGGAGCGAGCAGCTCTTAGCCTCGTCGCCGGGTGACCCACACGAAGACCAGAACAGGGTAAAGTTAGAGGGAGAATCATTCGATGGATCCAGCTTCGACTAACTCTACCCCACCGCCGTCATCATCCCTCAATATCAAACAAACCAACCTCCAGCACAGCCAAACTGCCACAGCTAGCTTACGCAGGGCACTGGAGGTAAAGCCCCAAACCATTGCACTGATCCAAGAGTCATGGATCAGGAACAACAGAATATGTGGCCTCGGTAACATCGGAGGTAAGCTAATCCTCAACACACACGGCTCAGATAAACCAAGAACACGCGCTTACATACCCAAACATATTCCCATCACACCACTCACCCAATTCTGTTCCAGAGACTTGACAGCTGTCAGGCTCCAGACTGCAGGTGACATCCCAGACATAGGATTGGCCTCGGTATACATGCCGGGGGAGGACGCAAACTGCCCTCCGAAGGAGATGGCCGACCTGGTGCAGCACTGCGAGCACGCCAAACTGGACTTAATTTACATTAACAGCCAACACAAGGAAACCAGAACCGAGACGCAACCCACGGCGCACCAATGTTCCAGGGTATAAACGCCTACTAACCTCACTACTAGCTCCTATCACAAATAACCATAAGAGACCAAGCACGATTATAATATACCGCGACAAAATTATCAGAATATCTAACCGACGCTTACTATGCATGCTGCAAGCTATGAGCGCCACAAACCAAGAGCGAGAGAAATCCTTGGTGGAACGCTGAACTTAGCAAACTCAGAAATGCACTACGTAAGCAATTCAACACAGCCAAAAACACAAGACTCCCGGATGACTGGGAAATATATAAAGAAACTCAATACATATACAAAAAGCAGATCAGAACCGCCAGAAGAACTGCGTGGCGTAAATTCTGCGAATCCATTGAGACGAACAACGAAGCCGCGAGGGTAAGGAAGATCCTATCGACCGATCAGGACCGAACCCTTGGCGCGCTGAAAAAACCCGATAATTCATATACATTAACCGACCAAGAAACCAGTAAGGTCCTTCTTGAGACTCACTTCCCAAACTGTAAACTCTTGGAGGACCGGACGTGGGGGGCTGAACCAGAATGGACCCCAACAGATCACGACTGGGCTAGAGCCCACTATATAGTAACAAAAGACCGAATAAAGTGCGCCATAAATAGAGAGTAGATAAGGATATTACCACAAATAAATATGTTCCCTGTAATGGAAATGTCAGACTTGATTTTCTTTAGTATTGGAATTTACCAAATAAAGCAAGCCAGATCATATTACGGGGAGCATATTCGTGCAAATGGGACGTTTTTGGTTGAAATAAGTGAAAGCTTAGAAATCACAAATGTCCCAGGCATAAGAGGCAGGATCAGGTCAAGACATCAAAGCAATAAATACTTATGTCATGATAAAATTAACCGAATCAAATAGCTGGGAGGAGAGAATTTGTGAATATTACCTACTGCAGCTGTATAGTAGGGAAGCGAACTGTCGGAAGCTGTGCTCATTTAATGACGATCATTTATGGTATCTTGGGTGGGCTCGGCATCAAAAAGAACATATTACCGCCTGCACAGTTTCTTGACAATATAATTGTAAGGAGAGATGTCGAAAATGAAGAGGTAGAATAAATATATCCTCATTAAACTATTAAGTGATATAATAGACATCGTAGCCCCCTATCTACCTGTTAAAATTACTGTTAATTACAATATGTTGATTTAGGAACTTTTCCTGACCTCATGGAAAGTAGTAAGGTCATACCATTGTTTAAATCAGGTAATAGTAATGACGTTGGCAATTTTAGGCCTATCTCTATCCTACCTGCATTTAGCAAAATATTTGAAAGGTTGCTAACACCCATATTTATAAACAAGTCTTGTTCTGCTGGCATCTGATCCGGACAGTTATTCGATTTCGGTCTCAGCCCCCCTGGGAACGTTTGACTAGTCTGGTGAAATCCATATCGACCTGCTCTCCTCCTGATGAGAGCCCTAGAGGCACGAGGCGAGTATGGCGATACGGGTCAGCAGACTGGGACGAGATGCGGCACTTTTATGCGTCTTATCCATGGCGGCAAGTGTGATTTTCCTCGAGTGACCCCTCGTGCTGAGCTGACGCGGTTGCGGACGTGATTCGGCAGGGGATGGAGTATTTTATTCCATTCTCCGACATCCCGCTCGGTCACAAATCCCGGCCTTGGTATAATGCAGAATGCGCCTACGCTGAGGCCCGAAAAGAGACTGCCTACCAAGCCTGGGTCAAGGCCCGCGACCGAAAAGTTAGAGCGCGTAGGGTTCGCGCGAAGAAAAGAGCCTTTAATTCTGTCGGTTTTTTTCGATTCGGTTCGATTCGGTTGAAATGAATTTCTGTCGTCCCACTTTACCTCCTATGATGAAACCTGATGGGTCGCTGGCTCACTCTGCAACTGAGAAAGCAAATTTATTTGCATTTCTCTTTGCAAGCAATTCACGTCTGGACGCTGGCTCCAAGCAACCACCTACTGTACCTCATTGTGACTCCTCGATGCCGGAGATCGCAGTTCACGTTAAAGAGGTCCGAAGAGTATTGTGCAGTCTAGACGCGAGAGTGTTGAGGCAGTGTGCGCCTGAACTGTCTCCTGTATTGACACGTTTGTTCCGCCTCTCTCTTGAAAAAAGAACGGTGCCGAAATCCTGGAAGCTTGCAAATGTACAACCAGTGCCCAAAAAGGGCGACCGTGCAGACCCTGCCCATTACCGTCCGATCGCCATTACCTCCATTCTGTGCAAGGTTATGGAAAGGGTACTGAACAATAAGTTGCTGATCTACCTTGAAGACAATGATCTCCTCAGTGACCGTCAATATGGCTTTCGCCGGGGACGGTCAACTGGCGATCTTCTTGTGTATGTCACGCACTGCTGTGGCGAAGCCATCGAGAAACACGGCGAAGCACTGGCTGTATCGCTTGACATCTCGAAGGCCTTTGACAGGGTCTGGCACACTGCTTTGCTCAGCCAGCTTCCTGCTTATGACATCCCAGCTGATTTTTGTAACTGGATATCAGATTTCCTTAGTTAACGGTCGATCAGAGTAGTTATTGACGGCTGCTCTTCTGACCTTATGGCTATATATGCCGGAGTTCCTCAGGGGTCTGTTCTCTCTGCGATTTTTTTCCTGCTGCACATCATTGACCTGCTTCGGCCTGGTATTGTTGGGTACGCAGATGACAGTACAGTTTCAGAGAGATACTCGTCCAGCGCAAAAAACAGCGGGGCAGAAGTTCGTTCCTTGACTCCCAGTGGGGTGATGATAATCTGGTCTCTTTTAACGCCACCAATACACAGGCGTGTCTTTTTACCGCTAAAAAGAGTCGTTTCGCCCAAACTCCTACTTTTCGGGGTACATCTGATCCTGTAACTGATCCGACTTGAGCTCCTAGGCATGTGTAGCAGCAGCGGTGAGGTTTGGTGAAAACTTAGATGTTCTTTTTAGATTGCGTTTTAGATTGTGGATTTTAAATAAAATATGATGCGTTACTTTTACGAGCAAGTTATGTATTCGCCATCTTACATTATTCAAGGAGAGGGGTGTAGGAACAATATTTTAAATAGAACCAATCACGGTTGAAAGATAGTATGACGTAGTTTTGGTTTCATGCCTTGCCTCGAGATGTCGCCATCAGTAGAAGTTCACAACAGCATGGATTTGACATCTGGTCTCAACTTCGGCGCCACCATCGAATACAAGGCCGAAACTGCGGCCAAGAAACTGGGCATCCTAAATAGGGTGAAGCGATACTTTACGCCTGGACAGCTTTTGACCCTTTACAAAGCGCAAGTCCGATCCTGCATGGAGTATTGCAGTCACCTTTGGGATGGATCAGCCAAGTACCAACTAGCCGCGCTTGACTCGGTGGAACGCAGAGCTAAGAGGCTCATTGGCGACGTAAAACTGGTGAATGCCAAGCTTCATAGCTTGGCTCATCGCCACAAGGTTGCCTGCTTGTCAGTCTTCTACAGATTGTACTTCGGAGAGTGTGTTCGAGAACTCCACGACCTCATTCTACCGGCCCCTTTCTACCATCGGACATGTAGACGCACTGCCAGTTACCATCCCTACCTGGTTGCTATTCCACCAATTCGCACTAAGCGCTTCCAAATGTCTTTTATAATGCGCACAGCAAAGGAGTGGAACTCTCCTGCGTCTGTGTTTCCGAACGCATACAACCCTAATCTTTTCAAAGTGAGAGTGAACAGGCTTCTTCTGGGTAAGCTCACTCCATCGTCGACTCTGTCTCTGTCACCTCTGACCTAGACTAGAGTCAAGAGCAAACCCATCACAAGTAAAAAAACAAAAAAAAAGTAACAGTGATTACTTCAGTACAAGTAATTACTCAAGTAACGATTTTTATTCTATAGTTTAGTATTTGCTTGAAGTTAGAACTGTCAAAGGTTACAATTCTTAGCCAGGTAATAGTCACCATTGTCTTTACTTAAGAATTGAGAACTCGACCATTGATTTTGCAATGGAACGTTGATTCTTACTCAAGCATTTACTCGAGTAAGTAACGTACATTACTCGACTATATAATAAGATTTAAAAATGAAGAATTCTATCACAAAGAAATTACTTGTCTTGTCTTACTTCACAAAGAAATTACTTAGCAGCAAGTAATTGCTTGTTTATAAATACGGGTGTAAGACATTTTAATTTAAATAGCCTCCTTCATGACGAACAATCTGGCTTTACAAAAGGTCGTTTACTAAGATGCGGGTGTTGCTCTGCTGAAACACATATTTAGTTAATTATTTTCATAGCGCTATGTCCTACGGTATTCTGCTCTGGGGCAAAGCCACGATATTCTCACGATGGCATCACAAGTCATCTTTGCCAACATCTTATATGTTTACGGTAAACTGGGGTTACTTTAATACTACGGGGTTACTTTGATAAGAACTTTCGACTTATGAAAAACTTATTTTTATAATATTTACAATGCCATATTAAAAATAAACTTATGAGTAGTTTGCACTTCTGATAGTTTCTTTTTAATATGGCATTGTAGATATTATAAAAATAAGTTTTCCATAAGTCGAAGTTGTTATCAAAGTAACCCCGTAACCCCAGTTTACCGTATTAGACAAAATATACATTTATTCACTGAAAACAGTGATTTTCACAATGTTAACACGAGAAATAACAGGATACTTAGTCTGAGAGAAATAAGGACAAATCACGTGCTCAGTTTCACCGGCTTCATAAGGTTCATAACTCATTTGTTGGGCTTGGTATATCCTTTTATAACAAGCTACCCTGTTTGCTAGATTTTCCCAATCTAAACTTTGTAACCATTGCGTGTGTTTTGTTTTGTAAGCATACTATTCTATCAACGACTATACTTAAACGACCGCCGCCGTAAGGAAAAAGGACATATCTACAGAAATATTGAAATGGAGAAAAAACTAATTAAGTATACAAAGGCAGATGCGTCTTTTAATAGTAAGAATTATTAGGTTTTCTTCAAGTTTACGCCAATTTAAAAATACTGGTAGATGCGTATTTTTTGCTGATTTCGAATATGTAAATAACTCTATTTAAAAAAAAAAGTCAGATACGTCTTTTTAGGGTTCCGTACCAAAATTATCATTTCAAAGGAATCCTTATGGTGCTACTCAGTCTGTCTGTCCATCTGTCACAGCAATCTCAAGAACTACTAATGCTAACAACTTGAATTTTGGAAAAGTTTTAGATGAAGTTGTTTGAAGATGTATTTTGCAAATAAGAAAAAAAAATAGGTTTCTTTTGCATCGGGGACTGCAAGGGGATCTTAAAAATTCGAAATGGGGCTACTAAGGCTACTATTTGCACATTCTCAAACATTTTTTTCTCTTTTTTAGGCCGCATAGTTTCCGACTTTTGATAAAAAATGTAAAAAAAAAATACCGTTCCCCGCCTAATCTAACTTTGTGAAAATTATCCTGTGTGATACAAGTTTATGTAAAGATTACAGGAATAATAAAACGATGGCTCTATTTTATATTTGATGGTACGGAACCCTCGGTGCGCGAGTCCGACTCGCTCTTGACCGGTTTTTTCCTTATGACGGCAGAATAGTAGGTTTCTGTGATTAACTCAAAATAATGTTTATGTTCTTTCTCCAGAATTAGGTTACCTTCAGATAGGTTATATGAGTTCATTTTCATTGCCTGTAAAAGTCAATTTATTTTAATTTAAGTTTTATTTATCATTGACATAATCTACTCATTACAATGTCTTATGAGTGGTATTGCAATAGGTGGTTAGCTAGTGACCTCAACAATTGTTCATATTATTCTTGCCTGAGTAATCGGCAGCTAGTTCGTCATGCTCTCTTAGATGTCACTGCTTGCTTTATTTTACTTAATACTTAGTACCTCTTGAAAGAGCACAGATAGCAATTTTAAAAGTAGCAAACTTCCATCCCTTTCTCTATCCTACAGATATGCTACACAAATCCTGTAACGTGCTGACTGTTCGCCAGCTTTTTATAACGCACTTGGTATTAAAACAGCACACCGTGCTCTCCTATAACATTGAAAGTACTAATAAGAGACGGAATGATATTGTATGTGAGTCAAATGCATCCTCTAAATTGGAATGTATTGTATAGCATGTTTTTCAACTACAATATTAAGTTTGTTCTTGGGATAAATTCATCCCAACTACGGAACCCTTCATTGGGCGTGGTCCGACAGGCTTTTGGCTGTTTTTCTTGCATCGATACCCACGCCGGCGGAGTTTCGCTAATTAATTTAATTTGACCTTGTATAACGGCTTTTATAATTCAAGTTAAACTTGCCTTCTTGACGTAACTGGTAGCATCTTCCTCTGTAACAGGTTCCGCACTGATGCCGCCACGTCTGCGCGGAGGCTGTCCACCTGGCACAGGCAGTGGTGAAAGTTCTCCGTCTGCTTCACCTTCTGATGCAGCTGCTGCAGCTTGTGCAGCTTTAACTTCATCCTTACAAAAAAAAAAAATGGTATTGAAAGCCACAAAAATAGCAAATTTAGCTGCAGATCAATTAAGAGATGTGATCTAAATATATATATTTTTTATATAGAAGGCAATAGGCATAAATATACTAGATCTATTTTTATGACATCATCAAATTCTGAATTGACAGTTTCGGGGAGAAAAAGTATCTAGTTTAATTTTTCAAGCGTCCAGCTAGAATACTAACTAACAATCAATGTCTGATAATGTATATGGGACACACATGACACATGCATTGTGAGAAATATGTCTACTTGCCTTCATACACAGGTTGGGTTTGGACATATCTGGCGTATTATAACTATTCAAAATACAAAGTGTGATCCACTGCTATTTAAAATTTTATTTTTAACAATTAATGCACTTCCAAAAGCCCAGGTAATGGTATATGACCACTGTTATAATAGGTTGGGGAAAAAGTTTCTTCGCATTTTTTTAGAAAATTCAAAACATTTTTTTAATATAGTTTATTTACATTTAACTAAAGTATGTAGGTACCATTTTGTTCGATAACTTTTTGCCATCCTGTAGGTAGGGACATGATCCCATTGCTATAGAAATTTTGGGACTTCTGGTCAAAATACCGCGACAAGTGGTTTTGGCAGTCCTCTCGTGATGTTAACTTGACACTGCCTAAAGAATTCTGAAGAGACCGAAACAGGTGGAAATCTGAAGGTGCAAGGTCAGGACTATACGGCGGATGCATTAACACCTCCCAGCCAAACTCTCTTAATTTTTGCTGAGTGGCTAAAGATGTGTGAGGTCTAGCGTTATCATGATGAAAAACCACACCCCTTCTGTTGATTAATTCCGGCCGCTTTCTCTCAACTTCTTGCTTTAATCTCATCAGTTGTTCGCAGTAGAGTTCAGAATCGATGGTCCTGCCTGGTGGTAACAGCTCATAATGAATAATGCCCTTCCAATCCCACCACACACACAGCATCACCTTGTTGCGAGTTAACCCGGGTTTCGCCACAGTCTGTGAAGCCTGACCGGCCTTTGACCACGACCTTTTTCGCACGTTCTTGTCATACGTGATCCACTTTTCATCACCAGTTATCTGCTTCTTCAAAACTGGTTCGGTTTCATTACGTCGTAATAAAGAATCACAAATGAGTACACGGTTTATTAGGTTTCTTTCAGTGAGCTCGTGAGGTACCCAAATGTCGAGCTTTTTTGTGTACCCAGTTTTTTTCAAATGCGCCAAAACTGTTTTGTGGTCAATTTCCAGTTCTTCAGCTACGTCGTAACTACTGATATGCCGATCTTGCTCCACTTTTTCAAAAATGGCATCCATTTTATCCGTAATAGGGCGACCAGAGCGACGTGCATCTTTGACATCAAAATTTCCGGATTGAAAACGCTTAAACCAAAGAACAATGGCAGCTTCCCATACATTGTTTTATTTGAAATTAAATCACTACGTCTTGAAATGAAAAATACCTTATTTAACTCAGCGTCATTTTCTGAACTAGTTTGTGCAACATTTTTTGTTAGAGAAGGGTCAGATTAATAGATATTCAGTGTTGAACTTTTGAACAACATAGGACAGAGCCACAGACTACATAGAGATACAGAGCCCAAGCATCTGTTCTTCTGGTTAAGAGTTGTAAACTGTCAACGGTTGTCAATGTCAACCACCAATAAATATTTTTTAAGACTTTGAATACTGTCTTTTTAGTTCAGAATTGCCATAATATTTGATATTTTCCCTACTTTGCTGCAATACTTTTATCTAAGGAAGAACACAATAAACTCAAATATACAACAAAATAAATGTATTATTTATTTGAAGTCTTTCGACTTTCATCTAATGTGTTCTCTTCTATCTTTGTCAATAAAATAACACCTGTCACAATCACTCCAATTATTATTCTCCATAATTCAATCAAACACTTCGCAAAATAATTATAGATCGCTTAGATTAAGAGGTATGCGGTTAAAATATAATATCTACTGACTACGAGTTCACTGCTCGTTTTACAAGATGGCCGCCTCCCAGTTCTCGATGTTCATTTTTGAGGTTGACATTTGTACAACAAGTCAATTAACAGTCTACAAAAGCGGAGGCGCCGTCCATGTTCAGGTAGGCGTGGATTATCGGGTAGAAAGGCAGTATTTCAAAAAATAACACATGTCGAAAACACTCCACTTCTAATTTTCGGTAATTCAATCAAACACTTCACAAAATAATTATAGATCGCTTAGATTAAGAGGGATGCGATTAAAATATAACGTCGTAATATATTACGTCGTAAATGGTTGCGTGCGCACCTTACCGAAATCCGAGGTTCCCTGCTTATTTTTTAAGATGGCCGCCTCACCAGAGTGCTCGGTGTTCGTTTTTGACGTTGACATTTGTACAACATTTCAATTCACAGTCTAGAAAAGCGGAGGCGCCGCCATATTATTTACTCCATGTAAATATAATAACAAACTAAAAATGATAACAACACCACGACAATTATGCTGTACCTACTATTTAGGAAAATAACATAAAATAGCATAAAAGAACATAGATAATTAATTGAATCTCTTTTGTATAAGTGTCACTTTTAGACGTTCAAATTTATTTCAAATAAGAATTCGCCATTGTTCTTTGTGCTACTCTCACAGACACTACACTAGGTCCATAAACATCGCAAATTTTTTTCGCGGCTTGCGTTGCATTTTTACCTTTTTTGTAGTAATATTTTAAAATGTATCGAATTTCTTCATTAGATTCACTCATCTTGACGGTACGAAAAACAAATGAAAATCACACATTTTCCTAATTTGAATTTGGAATTATGTTCTTTAAAATGTAAACTTTCAATGATACCAAAACCAGCCAGATACAAATAGTATAGCCAAAGAGATTTTATTACAAGTTCATACATACTATAATGCGAAAATACTTTTTCCCCAACCTAATATATTAGTATAACTACATTAGCCTTTTTCACCAACTTATCATTTAACAAACATAATTATGAGTAATGTGATACTTGAGGAAAATATGTAACATATTACTGAAAAAAGTAAATATTGTCCTTAAGGGGAAAGCGTCAGGGTAGCCCGCTAAATTCAAATTTTATTCGCCTTAGCCTTTTTCACCAACTTATCATTTAACAAACATAATTATGAGTAATGTGATACTTGAGGAAAATATGTAACATATTACTGAAAAAAGTAAATATTGTCCTTAAGGGGAAAGCGTCAGGGTAGCCCGCTAAATTCAAATTTTCTTACGTTTTTTTCAATATGCAAGTCAGTATTAGGTTGTATGTTGAATAAAGTATGATTCGCGGCTGTAACAAATATGTATTTACGGAATTATAATCATTAAAATCAGTAATACAACTCCTTAAGTTAGTACTTATAATCCTCAAATGTCAAGATTACATGAAATAATTATTCATTAGGCTTACCTGGCCTTAAACAGTTTTATTGATGACTTTAATCATTTTAATTCTTTAAATACATACTAGTTACTATAAATCACAGAATTAGAATCGCATTTTGATTAACGTACAACCTAATGCCGACTTGTAAATTGCAAAAACGCAAGAAAATTAGAATTTCGCGGGCTACCCTGACGCTTTCGCCTTAACAGGTATTTGTACTTATTATGTTATTATTTGTTAATTATCGCACTAGGTTACAGGACTGTTAGAATTTTATAAATTAGCAATTATACGGGTTACCTTTTCGAGCACCAATTTTAACCGTACTTGAGCGAACGATATTACACTAACGGCACGGAAGCAAAATTTTGTTAATAGCCCAGGAAAATAAGACTGCGAAAAAAATCCTAGTGAAGATTGCTCATTGGGATTATCTTAATTTAAGCACAAGACCACAGTTTAAATATCTACCAGTAGTGTGACTCGACCCCTGGCCTTGAAATAATTATCTACCGCCGCGCGGTACGTAAACACGCGATAGGGCTGCCCGCCTACAGTATTTTAATTTCATCCTACCTACCACCATCACCTACTTGAGTTTCTTTATAGTTTTGTGATTGTAAATATTATATAAACTCTTTTGCGAAAAAAACAGGCACTTTAGATTTCTTTCTTTACTTCAATAAAGAAAAACAAGAAAGAGGTTTTATTAATTTGACGATGTATTGGCATGTTATTTAAAGCATCCTGACATGATTCTTTACGTTCCAAATTTAAATTTTGAAATTAACAAAAGAAAAATAATGATTATTGTGGATTATTGTAAAATTACTTTACTAATGGCGCGAATTGCTGAAACAATTTTTTACTGATTACTAAAATTTTAAAACTTTTTGGATATTTTCTGCAAACTAAACAATTTAATCTTTCTTTTTACATTAAATACCACTTTTTGATATGAGTGATAAAGCGATAAGGGCCGGTAAAATTATAGCCCTACTTGAAGAAGGTTGTTCGCAAACTTACGTGTCTCAGCGGCTAAATGCGAGTCGTCCAGAGGACTTGGCAACGGTATCAAGAGACCGGTTCGGTCAAAAGAAGACCCGGTTCGGGAAGAAAACGATACACAGAATCAAGAGATGACCGCTTTCTGGTGAGTCAGGCGTTGCGGAATCGTAAGGCATCAAGTGAGGACCTGAAGAAGAGCCTTGAAGAAGTAAGAGGAGTAGAAGTTAGCTTGTGGACACACGTACAATGGTCCACTTGAAGGACTAAGTGCGGAAACCAAACCCGATAACATAGAACATAGCTTGTGGACGGTCAGGAGGAGCCTTTTGGCTGCCAATATCAGGAGTTACCGTCCGGCTCTGGGCCCTAAATTACTCCGTGAGCACCGTGTTGCTCAACTTCAGTTTGCTCGAACCTGTGCTTCATGGACTCTGGAGGACTGGAATAAAGTATTGTTTTCTGATGAAGCTAGAATCTCTTTTTGTGGAGAGTACCGACGCCGGCGAGTGCTGCGAAGACCACGGAAACGCTATGCGAAAGTGTGTTTCGAAGAAATCACTCCTTATGGCGGAGGCTCCGTTATGTTTTAGGCAGCAATTAATTCGACGGAGCGTACCGAGTTCTGCAATAGTTCTGCACCAACCGGGGGTTGTACTTGGGAGTATTTGCATTTGCATAGTGAATATAGGGATAATCGTCGGTTGGTGCCTCCTCATAATTTAAAATTTTCTAAGGGTCCCCAGCGAGTTGGCTTCGGCCCCTAGTACGCCTTTCAAAGGTCCGGGTCCCCAGGGTCCCGAGATATGTCAAAAAACAAAAATAATAATAATTTATTTCATAAGCCTAATAAATAAGGAGAGGAAATGGGTTTACAATGCATTACTTCAGTAACTTAGATCCTTATAGTAATTGTTGATTGTTACAAAACAACACATAACCGATAGCCGATAACGATACTGACCCGACATCGACCCGATATCGGCAGTCAGACAATCGCGTACGTTTAGTACCTACCTACTAAACGCTATGAAAAGGGAATAAAACACTTTGAATGAATGTTCAGATATTAATGGTAACTTGAAGTGTATGAAACTTATTGACATTTTAAATTGTTCAGAAGTATTTGGTCACCTTGTCTGCTACAATATATCTGAGTTACACAGGACATTTTAAGTAATCATTTTAGTTCACCGTAAACTGTAACGTATACACCGTAGGTACGTAGACAAAAATTCAAATTGAACTAATTATTCATTATTGATCAACTGCAAATATTTTACACTGTGGCATGTATTTTCCGTGAAATGGTTGGCGGTGCATCGTAAATAAATACGTCGCTCTGCATTTGGGGGAGGCGGAGGTAGCGTTTCAAAGGCTTACAGGCCAGGAAAACCTGGCCTTAAATCTTACTGCGTAGGTACCTACCATATATTACTCTTATAATCATTTCTCAACGACATTTCGTTTAACTCAATAATATATGTAAGTAGCTAAGTACAATACATAAGTAGATAGCCTAGCCTAGGAAAGTACCTACCTACTAGTTTTTTTAAGGCTAGCGTAGGTAGGTCACTTTTTTTTTAAATTTATTTATTAATCTAGGTATTTTACTCGGAGGAAAAAGCGAAATACCTACCTATTAAAAAAGAAACAAATTACGTACGTAGTAAGTATATAAAAACTTGTTTACCGGTTTCGGAGTAATATAAAAAATGTTATCTCTGGGTGCGTTATTAACGAATTCAAGCAACCAAACACAACACAATATAGTCTATTATCGCTCTTTGCCATATTAAAGGTAAGTACTTGTACTTATTTCGATGAATATTTGTCACAAATCGCACGCTTACTGCTTACAAAACCATCACATTGTCCGTTCGTCACTGCGGCGCATTCACGACTGTTTGCCGACTGAGCGCAGACCAAACTCGAGGCGCGTAGGTAATGTGCATAACTCCAGCTTCCTCATAGGTGATAGAATAATTCTAACTATGCCACTATTTAAGGCATAATAGCTGCAATCAAAGTTCCCAGTCTTAATTTAGCTGCCACAAAAACTTCGTCAATATGAGTCGTTAAGTGTGTGTTAGCCAGAGTAACGTCACCCCAACTTCCTCATCCAGTACGGGCAAACCGAGGTCTCAGTCCGAAAAATAAGGCAAAATAGCTGCACAAGGAAGGAATAAACTGAGTGATAATACTTAAAAAGTGTTGAAACTACGATCAAAAAACGTGTGAGTAGCTGGAGCAACGTCACCCCAGCTGGTCATGTCATATCATCAGAACGAAAGAAGATATGACTATGTATTCTAGTTGTACGGGACAGATTGTTTCCTGAACTGTACACTATAACTGTTTGTTTGTTAGGTAGCGAGTGTGTCCAACATGTAAAACACTTAGTAAACCAGTCACTAGTGTCGTACACCGTAAAGGTTAGTGATTATTACATGTACGTCTGTTCCGCGTGTTGATAAGTTGCACACTGAGTAGCAGTATTTGTTGTGACAAGTGAACCTATAGATTCGCCTTGTCAGCCAGAAGTAAGGTCAATGTACGTAGACCGTACTCCAAACCCAAGCAAAAGATGAGGAGAGTAAGTACCATGTAAGAATCACCAGTACAAAGCAAGAAATTACAGAAGTATAAGATGTAAAACGAGTAATAGTAACGTAAAGTAGGTATAAAGTGTAGAAATGTAAAAGTAAGAACATTAAAAGTATATACAAAATAAATTCTTATAAATTATATTCAATATCGGTGTTGGAATCCAATGTGGTGGTGGTCCATGTAGGTGGATGGTTGGTGATGGTTGTTGATGGTCGAGATCTACGTAGAGGATTTCGTTCCGAACGAACCAAGGGGCTCCCGTTGCCTTTCGGAGGAAACGGTTTTGGAGGGCCTGCATCCTATGAATGAGGTGAGGTTTTGCGTGCGCAAACACTGAACCCGCATAGGTCATGATGGGGCGAATGCACGCTGTATAAATGCGAAATATGCACCTAAGTGACAATTTGCTACGTGCATTCAGAACGGAGTGGAGTCTACCGAGAGCGAAAGCGGCGCGCGAACGCACCTGCTTTATGTGCTCAGCGAAGGAGAGGTGGTGGTCGAGGGTCACACCGAGGTATTTGGCTCGCGTCTCCCAAGGGATCGGCTTGCCGAACATGGTGATCGGTCGGGGGGGAGTCAAAATCAAAATCAAAAGTTCAAAATCAAAGCGACGCGGTCTCAGAAAGAGGACCGCTTGACTCTTGTCGGGATTGACCTCGATTCTCCACTTCCTAAACTAGGCGCCGAGGTTATCGACTGCGGTTTGGAGAGTGCGAGATATCGGGTGTTGGTCCCTGCCCGAGTAGTAAATGGCCGTGTCGTCTGCGAACAGAGCTAACTGCGCCTTTTTACTTTTCGGGATATTGCTGGTGAACAGCGTGAAGATGAGGGGATCGATGATTTTGTTTACCAGCTGTGATAGAAGTAGTAGAACTTCTATCACAGCTGGTAAAACGCAAACAAACATCATGCGAAGCCAAAAGCGCCTGCAGTAAAACTCAGGTAGGATAGGTAGTCCTAGTCATTAGGCCACCGACAGCAAGAAACTTACAAAAAAAACTTACCAGTATCAGCATACTGGTAAGTTATTTTTTAGCTGTGCATACCCTATCTGAAATCTCTGTGCACGCCACTGTCGGATATCCATATGCATATGTACATTTTAGCAGTTATTGCATATTTATAGGTTCGTCATTTCAGGATAAGGGCTTGAATATCTTTTTGTAGGTTAGGACCTTTTTCCATGAGGCTGTTCAAACTTTTGCCACTAGAAGTTTTTTGTGACGCGTTAAAAACCACCCTTAGTTTAGTGGTTGTTGATTGGTCCCTTAAGACACCATGGTGAGGTAAAAAACATTCAAGTTGGTTGGATGTAACTTGACCCGCAGGCTTCATGTGTTGTAGTTCTAAGTACTCGCGGATAAAGTTTTTATACAGCATTGAAAGTTGTTCGTTTTTACTTAGTCTTTTTTCTTGTTGTAAGAATTGCGCAATACCAGCTGACTTGGAACTTCCAAGATCTTTTTCGTAGGTTTGGGTCATAGGCATTTTTACTATGTATTTGCCACCTGAGCATCGTTTGGTCGTTTCTTGGTAGTAAAGTTCACATTGATCGTTTCTCTGCATGTCTTCCACCCCTGGAGTAATGTCTTCACTCTCGCAATATTTCGACAGATCTGTAGTATCGAACAAGGTTAAGTGACAGTTGAAGGTCTTGAGTTTTCCACACAAGATCCAGCCCAAATGAGTTTGCTGAGCGATAGGTGAATGTTGGTCGCCTTTTAGAACTCCGTCTAGGATGATGTCTACGTAAACGTCAGCTCCCAATAGGAGATCTATTGAGCTTGACACATTGTAGTTAGGATCGGCCAGCTTTAAATTTTGAAGATGTGTCCAGCCAGCACTTCGGAAAGTACAGCTGGGCAACTTGTTTTTTAAGTTTTGAGGACCAATGCTTGCATCTTGAATTTATAGCTGGATGTATCGATTGACAGTTGAGATGCAGGAGTCCGTTGCAAGTTCGTGACGTAGAACCTATTCCGTTTACAGCTGCGTCAAGTTTCTTTCGAGGTAAGCGCAATAGTTGAGCGGCATTCTCTGTTATTATGTTTATTTGGGATCCCTGGTCTAGGAGACCCCGTAGTGTTACGTAAGTTCCGTTAGCTGATTTAACTTTAACTAGAACTGTAGTCAATAAGATTTCAGTATTATCGGCAGTCAAGTGGTGAGCTGCAGGTTCAGTTGATGTTGACGGTCGTGAGTTTTCGGTTAAGTCATCCCTCTTTTTTGCAGTCGGTTCAGAGTCAGAAGAGTTTTTCATATGCAAGTAATGTATGATGTTTTGAGTTCCATTCGCGGCATGTTTTTCTTGAGTTGCAATTATTGTTGCCATGGCTATACAGGCAGTTTTTGCAAAGTTTGTTTCGCCACTGTTTTGTTTCGCTGCGATATCCATGTTAATGAACTTATCGCATTGCATCAGCACGTGATCGTTATTGCAGAGAGGGCATTTTCCAAATGACGCATGAAATATTTTAGAGTATCCCACTTTTGTTTGATCTTCTGACTTCTTAAAGTTGCTTCTGAACTTGTAGTTATGTTTCCAACTCTTATTGTTCGGTCTCTGAGTAGTTTTATTCTCACCCGAGTCCTTTAAGCAGCTCTTTGCGGTTTCGTGAGCGAGAAAGTTGAGTTCCAGGAAATTAAGGTCGTCTAGGTCTGGTAATTCCCTATTGTTTTGCGTTTCCTTGAGTATACCAAGGAAACGCAAACGCGTTGAGTGTTGTGGGATCCAATTTTAGTGACATCATGTAAACGATTATCGGGCTCCAACTGGTCACTTCAACTCCCATGTTGCCAACGCCATTTAGGCACTCGGTTATTACGTCATGCATCCTTTTCAGGTTGTTGGCGTCGGGTTGGTGAATGGAGGGTAAGTGCTGCATAATGCTCATAAACGAGTTGAACTGAAGTCGGCGATTATCATACCGGTGAGATAGTATTTCCAAACAGGAATCGTAGTTACCTGCACTGATTGACAGATGCTGGACGAGGCGTTCTGCTTCACCTTTTAGTTTCGTCTTAGGTGGTGCATCTTTTGCGCTTTGAGAACACTTGGGTCATTGTGTATGGTTTCAAGGAAAATATCCTTGAAAGTAATCCAATGAACATATTAGGTTGGGGAAAAAGTCTTTTCGCATTATAGTATGTATGAACTTGTAATAAAATCTCTTTGGCTATACTATTTGTATCTGGCTGGTTTTGGTATCATTGAAAGTTTAAATTTTAAAGAACATAATTCCAAATTCAAATTAGGAAAATGTGTGATTTTCATTTGTTTTTCGTACCGTCAAGATGAGTGAATCTAATGATGAAATTCGATACATTTTAAAATTTTACTACAAAAAAGGTAAAAATGCAACGCAAGCCGCGAAAAAATTTTGCGATGTTTATGGACCTAGTGTAGTGTCTGTGAAAGTAGCACAAATTTGGTTTAAGCGTTTTCAATCCGGAAATTTTGATGTCAAAGATGCACGTCACTCTGGTCGCCCTATTACGGATAAAATGGATGCCATTTTTGAAAAAGTGGAGCAAGATCGGCATATCAGTAGTTACGACGTAGCTGAAGAACTGGAAATTGACCACAAAACAGTTTTGGCGCATTTGAAAAAAACTGGGTACACAAAAAAGCTCGACATTTGGGTACCTCACGAGCTCACTGAAAGAAACTTAATGAACCGTGTACTCATTTGTGGTTCTTTATTACGACGTAATGAAACCGAACCATTTTTGAAGAAGCTGATAACTGGTGATGAAAAGTGGATCACGTATGACAAGAACGTGCGAAAAAGGTCGTGGTCAAAGGCCGGTCAGGCTTCACAGACTGTGGCGAAACCTCGCAACAAGGTGATGCTGTGTGTGTGGTGGGATTGGAAGGGCATTATTCATTATGAGCTGTTACCACCAGGCAGGACCATCGATTCTGAACTCTACTGCGAACAACTGATGAGATTAAAGCAAGAAGTTGAAAGAAAGCGGCCGGAATTAATACAGTAGGCGCGGCAGACGCACATGCGCGTTTTCAGCCGTTCACCAGGTGCTTGACGGCGCGTATGCGCGTCCATACAATTTACATAACTTTCTTCGAGTGCGGGGCGCCGCATCTGTGCGTTCGTTGTGCATCTCTATTGTTTCGAAAACATCGTAAAATAAGGATCGGTAAGGGTGTAGCATAAAGAAGCGTTTGCATAAAGAATTAAGCAGATAATGTGTTAATCAACAGAAAGGGTGTGGTTTTTCATCATGATAACGCTAGACCTCACACATCTTTAGCCACTCAGCAAAAATTAAGAGAGTTTGGCTGGGAGGTGTTAATGCATCCGCCGTATAGTCCTGACCTTGCACCTTCAGATTTCCACCTGTTTCGGTCTCTTCAGAATTCTTTAGGCAGTGTCAGGTTAACTTCACGAGAGGACTGCCAAAACCACTTGTCGCGGTATTTTGACCAGAAGTCCCAAAATTTCTATAGCAATGGGATCATGTCCCTACCTACAAGATGGCAAAAAGTTATCGAACAAAACGATACCTACATACTTTAGTTAAATGTAAATAAACTATATTACAAAATGTTTTGAATTTTCTTAAAAAATGCGAAGAAACTTTTTCCCCAACCTATTATTTACCGGTAAATTCCGGGATTTCAATGTTACGAGTAGGTGTTGATTGTTGATAATGAATATTGGACCAAATCTTACTGTTTAGATCTCTTTTCAAGTTGTCGTATTTTTGTTCAATGGCTTCGTATTTTTCATTGTAATCTTCTTTCAGACTGGACACCTTCAGTTCATCTTCAAGTTCCCAGTGTATCTTGTCGATGGATTGCCACTTTGATTTCAAGGTTACTAGATGCTCTTCGAACTCCCACTTTTCGGTTATAAAATAATAATAATAATAATAATATATTTATTTACCATTTAACATTTTAACATTTAATTTTGCGAGACTGGCGCCTAAACTAAGCTCTAGGCCTGTATTTCAGGACACCAAGTCTCCGCCCTTTTACCAAAAACATACATTTTATTTGTATATGTACTTGTACACTGACAACATAAAAGATAAAAAAATAAATAAATAAAATGAACAATATACAAAGATTGATGGCTCGAGTGGGAATTTTTGACATAAACTTTTGTTAATTATGTTATTTGTGTGTGGAAGTATGTGTGTGGAAGTGTGTGTGTGTGTGTGTGTGTGTGGAAGTGTGTGTGTGTGTATGCATGTGTGGAGTGGTGTTGGTCCGTGCGAGCGACTCGTGGGTGCGTGTATGTGTGTAGCTGCGATATTACACCACAGAGGTAAGTAAGTTTTCGGTATCCTCATAATTTAGTTGTTGTAATAAGGCAGTAACTTTCTTTTTGCACATAGTTTTAGTGAGGTTAACTATAGGTGACAATCTGTTTATTATGTTATATAGAAAACCACCAAGGTGACAAAAGAACCGCTTTGAAAATTGGGTAAGGGCTGGTGTATGAGACGGCGATCTACGGGGTCGTACCGTCTTTTGCGATGTGGGGCCGTGGGATGATAGGTAAGTAATGAGTGCTGTTTTAATATGATGTTTAGGATAAAAAGTTGACGCACTGTCAAAACTTTAGTCTCCTTGTATAGTAGTTCTGTGGGATAGCGGTAAGGCAGGAATAAAGACACTTTTAAGATAGCTCTCTGGGCTCCTCCAATTCAATAATTGAAGTTTTCGGAGCACCTCCCCAGACAGAGATACAGTAGGCTAACAGTGACTGAGCAAGGGCGAAGTATACTGATTTCTTTAACTTGTCATCAACTACTTGTCTCAAGGTTTTGAACATATATATTAGCTTGCGTAACCTGGTTTTAAGTGTATCAATGTGTTCCTGGAATCTAAGGGTACAATCAATTATAACTTCCAGATACTTAACGTGTTTAGTGCTGCGAAGATGAGTGCAGGTACATGTATTGTTATCGTGTGGTTCTGGACAACTGTGTGTTTTTATTGTGTAGGGCGCTGAGGAGTTTGGGACGTTAACATTTGCTCTAAGAGAGAAGGTCATATAATTGGTTTTCTCCGCGTTGAGTGTTAGAATATTACTGCGTAACCAATCTGACACAGTATTAAAGCCCGATTGCGCGTATGAAAAAACTTCTTCCCATGTATCAGCGCTAAAGAGGAGCACCGTGTCATCTGCAAATGTTATGATCCTACCCCTGGGGAGTGTGAGCATACCCAGGTCATTAATATACATAAGGAACAGAGTGGGACCTAACACGCTTCCTTGAGGGACGCCATAAGAGACTGTTTGTTCGTCACTAATGTGTTCACCTATTTTAACGCACTGGGTATGCTCACTCAAGTAATTCTCGAAAAGTTCAAGTTGATTCCCAAGTTCTCCATTTTTCGAGAGGTAATGGGCACAGAAACCGTGTCAAATGCCTTGGCAAGGTCTAAAAATATGCCCAGCACTTTTTTCCCCTTGTCTAGGTTGGTCACAACATAGTTTGTCAAATCGTGTACTGCATCGGACGTAGATTTGCCAGACCGAAAGCCGTATTGTGTTGGAGATAGAAGATTCTGTTTTTCAAGGTAATCAACAAGTCTGTTGTTCATTATCCTCTCTAGAACTTTTGACAGGGCAGGTAAAACAGCTATGGGCCTATAATTGCTGACTCGGCTTCTGTCCCCACTCTTGTAGATCGGGTGTATGATTGATCTTTTAAAGACTTTAGGGAATTTCCCTGTTGACAGAGCCAGGTTACAAATGTATGTAAGTCCCCACTTACATACATTTGTAACCTGGCTCACAATAGAGGCTTTATGTTTCTTAAGAAGGCTACTCGATATTCTATCCCATCCCAGTGCACAATCACTACGAAGGGACATTAATAATTTTTCAACCTCATCTTCATCCGTCGGTAGCAAAACCATTGAATTCAAGATATTGTTGTCGATTAATTTGATAGGTTGTGGTGGGCTTATTATTTTGTCCGCGAGCTGTTTGCCAATTTGACCAAAGAAATCGTTAACAGAATTTACCGATGTTTTTAGAGTGGATGACAGTGTTAAGAGATGAGATGTAGTTTCTTTCTTTTTAGTCCTGTTTGTTAAACTATTTATTGCCGTCCATAGTTGCTTGAGGTTTGTTCCAGCTTTGCTTATTTGATTTTTTTCATATTCTGTTTTTATTTTCTTTAATAATTTGTTACAGAAGTTTCTGTATCTGATAAAAGTTATTTTTAGATCACCATTATCTTGCGCTTTTTTAAATTTTTTATGCAAATTGTCTCTGTGTCGAACACAGCGAAGAAGCCCTGGGGTTATCCATGGTTTCATATTTTTTTTACGGTTTGGCACTTTGACAGTTTGAGAATTGGTCTCTATAACCTGCCTTATTTTATTAACCATAGTTGCTGCTGCTACATGAGGATCTCGATTGTTATAGACGTCACTGAAGTCTAGTTGCTCAATATCTATATCTAACTGGTCGTAATTGACACGGATTACCGTCTCTCTCGTAGCTGTGTTAGTAGTTTTCTTTGAGAGAAACAACAACACCGTGTCATGATCAGTCAGTGCAGAATGAGCAACAATTGTTGAAGCAGGCCGCTGAGTTTTTAAGGCAAAGTGATCAAGACATGCTTGTTGTCTAGTGGGCAGTGTATGAGCAGGCAGTAGACCATGTGAAGCCAACAAGTTTTAGTAGTTATGCTTGTTTGGGTCACGGCATAGATCGTGGATATTAATGTTTATGTCTCCGCAAATTAAAATATTATTGTAGCGTGCAATCTTGGTTAAGGTATCATTTAATGAATTTAGAAAGTTAGTGATATCTTTATAGCCTGGTGGTCGGTATATTGCTAGAAGTACTGTATTTTGATCTATTTTTATTTGGAGACAGTTGGCATTTAAGAATGTGGGTTCCTCTACGGAGACCTTGATCTCCCTCCTAACATAAACCACAACACCCTCATTTTGTGTATGATTGCTGACAGTGCTAAAACGATCATAATTGTCCAAATCAGGTATGCTGTGTGTGCCGGGAAGCCAGCACAAAATAATGTTGCTGTTAATGTAATAAAATCCCATTCAATTTTTGTTCTAACTAAGATTGTATAGAAACCTGCAATATTTTTTGTAATACTACGGATGTTTTGATTTAGTATTTTGAGTGACATGCTTGGTTTAAAATTAGGCGGAACACAGTTGTCAAGATCACAGGCCGCAGAGTCCGAGACAGAGACTGAATCGATATTGTGTGTGTTCAGTAAATTATCGAATTTTAAAGTAATATTTTTCAATGTTCAGACTTTTATTGTTGCTTTTTGTTTTGTGTTGCAAAGTTAGTACAACTACGACGCAGATAATGGTTCTATGGAAAAATGTTTTAGCAACATTATGTGTTGTTGTATACCGCCCGTGCAAATAATTACTTGTAAATATGAGGTATGTATAATGTGTAGTGTGTGCTATATTTGTATTTGATAATGAAGAGCCGCTTGTATACTTATGTGACTGTATCTCGGTAATTTTTAATATAATTGTGAAATAGTAGTAGTGTAAATATGTGTAAATTAGTTGTAGGTTAGTACTATTTTGATTAATTAAATAAATTCTAAACAAAACAATTTTTGATTCTAGGAATTTAAACAAGTTAAAGTTTAATGAAATGGAGGAACTTAGTCACTTTTGTTTACGCAGTTTTTTTCAGATCGTCTTCCGATTTGATTAATTGACTGGGCATACCCTGCTTTTCGCGGACGTATACCTTGCCATTTGCCGTCCAGCATTGTTCATAGTCACTATTCTTTATAAATTCTCGTGCTAGGTAATGAAGACGTCTTGTCATGGCGGTGAGGACTTCAGAAATGTACAACGGATGTTTATGGCACTTTTCGTGCAGGTGCGTAGTGTTGAGACGATTTTCTTTGTTTTTCTTGTTGTAATTTTTAATAGATGTCAAAAAATTTTCTTTCACTGCAGGGGACGAAAATTTCACAATAACCATACCAGACGATTCTGATGTCTTGGTCTTCAGGCGGAAAATATTTTTAATATCATTCTTCTGCAGAGGCTGGCTGATGACGTTGCCGAGTTTCTGGACTGTGTTTGTGAGGGTTTCACTGGTTTCAGGCTCAGAGGTAGGAATGTTTTTTATTTCAATCCAACTCGCTTTCAGACTTTTTTCCAAAAAGTCAATTTTCTGTTCCAGCGCGCTTATTACTTTCTGGTTTTTGTCGCACTCTGCCTGTAGGTTAGTTATATCTACAATAGCGTCATCATATTTACTAGATAAAAATGCCATTGACTTCTGAATTTCCTCATTTTGCATTCTAATTTCTGAATTTTGTGTACTAATGGCCAAGTTTTGAGATCTAATATCGTCTAATGCGGACTGTAAGGTATCCATTTTATCACTTTGGTGCGTTTGTTTTGAAACAAGCTCGGTAATCATAGTCTTCATTTCCTTCATCACGCTTTCCATACGCTCCAACTCCACGTTTTCCCGCTTTCGTGATCTTTGAGTTACATTACTATTATCGTGCGTAGACGTGGATAATGTTGTTAGCTTCGGTTCAGAGGTGTAATGGGGCGATGCTGGACTTTTAGGAGGTGAGTGTCGCATCATCATTTTAACTGTTTCAGGCTATGGTATCTATGACGAATATTAGGTAGATTTTGGTGGTCAAAATTCGAGTGAATAATGGTTAGGTGGCATGCATTTACTGGATAAATACGTCGCCCTGACTCACTCAGTTATCATCAACTTTGTCGCGATGCGCAGAAACAGGCGAGTTCCACTACAGCTGTCTTCATTCAACGTAATACGAAGTACAGCCGAATGTCAGCCGGTTGAGGGCTACAGATGATACGCAGCAAGTGGGTAGATGGTGCTCAATGTCCTCGGTACGTCGCTTTATCGGGCCGTTGACACGATGACTCATGCGCCTCACAGGTGGGTCTTATAATTTTTGCAATCGATATTGTTTAAAATCGTGTTTATTCCTTATCCACTTGATGGATTTATAAACAAACTTGAACACTGCTTAGCCTGTACACTTATCCACACAACAGTATGTTTTTCTAAGCTAGTAATTGACTTTTAACACTAATCAAATCTGCCTAGCCTTTTCCCTACTATGTTGGGGTCGGCTTCCAGCCTAACCGGATGCAGCCGAATACCAGTATTTTACATGGAGCGACTGCCTATCTGACCTCCACAACCCAGTTACTGAGTAATACGATACCCCTTGGTAAGACTGGTTGTCAGACTTTCGGGCTTCTGACGACCCGTAACGACTGTCAAAGATCCACAAATGACAGCCGGGACCAACGGCTTAACACTAATGAAGGATTTAATTATGCGAGCACAAATAATTACGTGTTGCCACGAGTACGGTACATTGTTGATGAAAAGTCAATGTTTATCTTTGACATGGCCTTAGTTAAAGCTTTAAAATTGCGTTCTTGCTGAGTGATGAGCTTCTCAACGTCATCCTCAGTTTCATCATCCATTAGTCCAGTTAGATCGATGTTTAGGTCCTGTTTTGGTTGTTTCTTTTGAAAAGCCAATTGATCCATAATATGCCTTTTAGTTGACTCGTACATGTCCTTTGTTTTCGTGTAAACGTCATTGTTAAAGTATCCGAAGTTTTTGTGTTCAGTGGTCTCCAACAGTATTTTATGCTGCTCATCAAAGGCTCCCCATAGTTCTTCTAAGTTATGGTGGCCTTTTTATAGTTGCTGCACAACGTTTTGATGCGTTCCGCGTTTTGGTAAGTTGCACACTGAGTAGCAGTATTTGTGGTGACAAGTGAACCTATTGATTCGCCTTGTCAGCCAGAAGTAAGGTCAATGTACGTAGACCGTACAATAGTTAAAAAATTAAGGCATAATAGCTGCCATAGGTAGCAAAACTTTCAAATCTCTGATCAAAATACTATATGAGTTATTAAACCTTTAGATATGTGTAAGCTGGAGTGACGCCACCCCAACTGCACATGTCATATCTTCCGAACGAAAGAAGATAAGATTATATATTAGGGCTCAAAAATTAAGGCATATATAGGCAGCTATTATGCCTTAATTTGGCAGCTGGAGTTATGCGCATGCGTAAGTATGACTCGCGTTCAAAGATAAATTACTGTACATTCTATTGTGACGAGACTAACATGAGCTCTGCTTACCGCAATGCAGGCTCGAATTGTATAAAAGGAACTCGTACATAAATGCTGTAAAGGTGTATAACAAATTACCGGACGCCTTTAAAAATCTACCTTTGACCAGGTTTAAAAAAAAAGGTAACGCAATGGTTAAAAGAAAAATGCTTTTACGATCTCAGTGAATACAAGTCAGATCGCGGAGAATGACACTGTAATAATAATATTGATACTTTATAATAATTAATTAATTAAAATTTTCACTCTGACATGATAATAGTTGTGACATTTATTATTTACATATTGTTGTATTGTAATGTCAGATCATTATATTAAACTATCCCTTGAACTGACCTAGGTATGTTTGACATGTAAAATTCTAATGCATGAGTTCTGATTTGGTGTGGCTGTCTACTTGTATTTTTATTTATAATTTAATTAAAATA
This sequence comes from Dicycla oo, assembly GCA_948252095.1. NCBI lineage: Eukaryota > Metazoa > Arthropoda > Insecta > Lepidoptera > Noctuidae > Dicycla > Dicycla oo. Next base: position 14,270,582 of record OX411720.1, on the reverse strand, counting down.
GCAACATCGTGCTCCACACTAGCGACGAAATTAAATATTTGCACACCATAGGATAATGGTAGAATGTAAAGGGGCCACTATTTTTAAGATTTGTACATTGTATACCTACATTCTAGCAAATAAATGAATTTGAATTTCTTTTATAAACAGGGGAACTGTAATTCGATTTCAACGTATTTCTTCTAGGTCCTAGATGGAGTACGTTGAATTACTACTACATTATACTATCTCTTCCTAGAATCGTGTTTGGGTGGCTATAATCGATTGTTTACCTTGAACTATGGAAGAACTATGTTCAGTCTGACCAGTGTTATATAATATACACAGATAAAATGGCAGGGAGTGACTTCCAGAAAATGTCGCTAGCACTTAGTGACGTAGCGACAAGGGAGCAACATTTCCTGAGATGCTTGAGGAGTGGAGAGGTATTCCACGGCTATCAGAACCATCCCAGAGCTTCGAAGACGGTTAAGATCACGTTTACTCTTGCGAATCTCCACTTAAGCCGGCCAATAAAGGCAAGCCAGAGGTGAGGAACAAGACTTCTCCGGGGAGATAGTGTACGTGAGGTCCATAGATATAAGAAAGAAGATTTCTATGGTGGGGTTGCTACTGCCCAACGGCTCGCCACATGCTGTCCTGCGGGTTTATCTCTCTTGGTCTGGCTCCTCACCATAGACCTGTTTCGGCAAAGTAAACTTCAGGTACAGATCCAGAATTCAGGAGCGCGCAAGCCCCGCTACGAGGTTAACGTAGAGATACGGCGGTGGCGATTATTATAATGTTGAAAATGTCTTTGACATATCTGGTCTCGGACCTTTAGAAGGCGTAAGAGTAGCCGAAGCCAACCCGCAGAGGCCCCTTAGACAATTTTAAAAGATGAGGAGGCACCAACCGACGATCATCCCTGTAAGCACTATGTAAGTGCACCCAAGGACAACCCCCGGTTGGTGCAGGACTATTGCAGAGCATGGAAACAAAACATATTGGGCTATGGGTTTGGGTAGCTATAGTGGATTGGGTACCTTGAACTATGTCCCCTGCCTGACCAATGTTATACTATTATATATATATATATATATATTATAATATACACGAATAAAATGGCAGGGAGTGACTTGCACACTCAATAATGGACTTCGGGAAACGGTCATAGAGGCTAGTGACGTAGCGACAAGGTCCTCAGTACATGTTGCCCAACATGTATGAGGTGCTTGAGGAGTGGAGAGGTAGGTATTCCACGGCTATCAGGACAATCCCAGAAGTACGGTCAAGATCCCTGTCAGCATCTTACTGGACTACTTCCTTACTCCGAGCACATTTTGCTCTTGCGAAATGCACTCAAGCCGGCCAATAATGGCAAGAAAGAGGTGGGAGCTCTGTTCCTCGTTAGTGTTCACTCCAGCCGGCCAATAAAGGCAAGTCAGAGGTGGGGAACAAGACTTCTCTGTGGTGCTGCGTCTGACAACTCTGACAGCATCATTAATGTTTTGTTGTGATTTCTTGTCATTTGTTTCTGGTTGTCTTTTTAGGGTTCCGTAACAAATTGGTAAAAAGTAACCCTTATGGTGCGACTCAGTCTGTCTGTCTGTCACAGCTGGATATCTCAAGAACCACTAATGCTATCAACTTGAAATTTGGAATAGTTTTAGATGACGTTTGCCCAACTATTTTGCAAATAAGAAAGAAATAAATATATATTTATACACAGTCTGGCCATAAATACTGTTACAATTAAAAATAAGTAAGAAATTACATTTGAATTTGGAATCTGTCATTTTTATACGATTGTTCATTGAGTTTTCTAATTTTGGCGCCAATACATTGTACAATATTTTGCGATATTAAAATGGAGTGGGGTGATAAAGAGAACCGAATCGCTGTGATTGCATTACACAAAGTTAGTATGGAGCCAAATGCAATTTTTAAAACTCTCCATACGCTTGGTATTAGTCAAATGTTTGCGTACCGGGCTATTAATAGGTACAATGAGACCTCCTCTGTTTGTGACAAAAAAAAATTACTGCGACTCTGTCATCTTTGCGCGTCCACTCCATTTTAACAAAGGTGGGTTTGTCAACCAATAAAGTCATGGCGACCGTTTTTTGGGATGCACACCGTAAAATCCATATTGACTACCTTCAAAAGGGTAAAACAATCAATGGCGAAACCCTTTGGTTTTATTTTCTTTAAATATTCAAACTTCGAATACCCATAATATTTTCCTCGCCTTGCATTCTAAATTCAAAATTTTACCTATGTGACAGAACTTATGGCCCAACTAAGTAGTGACGTAGCGACAAGGGGGCAACACTTTCTGACTGAGGTGCTTGAGGAGTGGAGAGGTATTCCACGGCTATCAGGCCAATCCTGGAAGTACGGTCAAGCATCAGAGAACCACCCCTCCCACTTCACACTGTTTTGTTGACTATTATACCAATAATTAAACAATCTCAAGAGATCACTAGGCAAGGCAGTTTCTTCTTGTAGCTTACGCCATAGCGTTTTATAATTAATGAGATTGAATGCCTTTGACAAATCCAGAAAACAGGCAAACACATGTTTTTCTGTCAGTATAGTACCGAACAGTCTGTTTTGGGTATAAAATAGCACTCGTCTGTGGAAAGCCCTGGTCTGAAGCCGAACAGACTGTCTTTTCTGTCCAGCACCTGCCATCTGTCTAGCCATGACAGTCGCCAAAGATATAGGCGTGTAATTGGAATGTCAGAGGCATCTCCGGTTTTATTTTTAACAATAGGCACTACAGTAGTGTATATAAGGTCACCAGGTAAATATCAGTGACTAACACAAAGGTCAAAAACCATGGCCAACAAACGCGGCAGGTGTAAGCCGGCTTGTTTCAGATGTTCGATACTAAGACCGTCGTGACCAGGCAACTATAATTTATTTTAAAAAAATAGAGATCCTTCTATGAGTAAAATACCTGCGTGACTCAGATGCATCAGAGAGAAATACCTCTGTAACTTTACAAAAAAGTACTAGGATTGCATGAATTCAAGATAGTAGGTATATCAATTCAAGACACAACACATTGTGCACAATTTCTGGGCAGTAAACCTAACGAAAAGTACTAGGCTTACATGAATTAACTATAATATTTGAATCATTAGTATTATGCTTCTAATAGGATTTAGATGAAATTTGGCACAGAGATAGTTTATAACATGGATTAACACATAGAATACTTTTATCCCGGTAGTGTGTTTCCGTGGGTTAATATCCGACTACCTCATGGGCGAAGCTGCTGGCAAAAGCTAGTATATAATAAGTGGCACAAGATGTCAAGATGGACCTTATCTTTCATAACATAATATGATGTAGGTAAGTACTGCTAAGAAATTTTATCATAATTTACATTCATTGTTTTGTTGCTTAACAATGGACAACTGTTAATTTAATTGAGGTTTACAACAGATTGTGGAAGAAATACGACGACGAAGTCGCAGTCTGCTGCAACAGCTTGTTCGAGCGGGACTTCGTCTGCATGTATTTGTATTTCATCATATTTCCATACAAATATCCAGGATGAAAGTAGACTATGTCCTTCTACATGTTCCATGCTACTTTTCTGTCAAATATCGTAGCGATCGGTTATGCGGATCGGATATCGGGTATAAATGCGGACCATTTAAATTATTAGTATGGAAGTATGGATAAGTTCCCATCACAGTACAAGATCTGATCACCTTATACACATTTAGTGGTATGGTAATGGTAATCATAACTTTACTCACCCGTTCTAATTTTTGAAAATACTGTCTCAAAAAAGCAACAGGATTTTCAGGTTTGTTTACACATAACTGCACTATACAATCTTTTAATAATATCGAAATATTATGACTCTGAATGTAGCTTTCACACTCATGTAAACATTGTTCTTCTTCCATTTTTATGCCACAATCTGAAAGTAAGAGTGCACCGTCATAGACACAATAATACAATAAAAATTGTTGTTATTTACGATCGGAAATCGATTATCATTATGATGATAACAATAAAATAAAACTACAAAATAATGCAACAAAATATTGCCTATTTTCTTTCTTTCAAAGTTATGATTTTTTTTAAGAATATAATGACCTGGCTACCGAGGCCTTTAAGTCTTAAGCACAGAGTTCATTTTTATGTCTAGGGGAAAATAATGAAAATATTACGCAAAGCTGAGATCGAAGATGGCGCCACTTTGACAGAAGGTAAACAAAGCAAACTGTCAAAGGTGCGCGACAACATTTTTAGGAGTTTTTCATTATTATTTCATCCTTGTTACTATAAATGTAGGGTAACATAATATCAAAAGATTAAAACCATGCATATAAGATTACAAACTGTTATGTACAGGCACACTTGTATGAGTGTAGCGATGTGCGGCTCACAGACTGCCTGCGCAGACGGCGCCGCGTAGCGCCCTGCACTCCGCGCCCCGCAGCGGACTCACGCACGCTTGTTCATAATGTAATGAATTTATGATCATTTAATATTATTCTACAAGTCAGTTAAATAAAGTTTATTTTTTATCAATATTTATATTACAATTCCCTATTCGATGATTGTATTTTACGATTTTACTTGTTTTAATCGGTATTAGTACGTTAGTCGATTCAAAATGCCATCACTTTGTTAGTCTATGAAGAACGAACAGATCGATGGATACATTTCGTGCAGTCCGGGACGAAATGCACATGGCCAGGGATTTTTAAAGAGTGGGGCATTCTGATCGGCTACCTCGACCGAGACAGACGTTTTAATATTATCGGTGTGTTAATAGCTGTGCCTTAGCAATTTATTTTATAATAAAGTTGTGTAAGAACTTGCTTATAGCAAGAGTGATTGATTGGAATAATATAATCGTTGTTACGAAGCAAGCAGTTTTATTATACACCTGAATCTGAATTGTGAGATTTCTTCACAATAATAAAGAGTCGTCAGTGCGTTCAGAACTAGCCGTAGTTTTACTTGTTCCCGTATCTAACAGTGGTGACGAGAGCGACCCACGCTATATCACGATGGCTCAGTTTAGTTTCGTTATATTAAGTAATTTCGACCACATAGTGCACAAGTGGCAGGCGTACAAAAGTCGCCTGCGGCAATGGTTCGTGGCTAACGATATTTGGGAAAAAAACGACGCAACAGGTTCAATACGGCGAGCCATCCTACTGAGCGCACTCGCGGACGGCACATACCAACTCGCAGCCGACTTGTCTTTGCCAAAACAGTTGGAGGAGGTGCCAGTAGAAGACATCTATGAGCTCCTGGACACTCATTTTTCCCCGACAAAGTGTGGATTCGGGGAACGGTACGCCTTTTACGCGGCAACGCAGCAAACGCACACAGTCTTGCCGCCCACTGCGCATGCGTCTCCCACGCATGCGCAGTGGGCGGCAAGACTGTGTCACGATATACTTACTTGCCTAATATACAAATAATTAAAACAATGAAATAAGCAAATATTATAAAAAAATAAATTACGAATAAACGGACAGAGCCATTTCTTACGGCGCGCTGTTACATATGCATTCCAAAATCCCTTCCCTTCACCTGACACGGATCGCGGGCGCACGCAGGCATTTCGACGGAGCCGCCGCCAGTGACGCTCGATGGGCTATCGAGGAACGACACGTACTAAGTGTTCTGTACCGAACCTCTGCAGCGTACGACCTCGTAGTTGAATATCTAAATTGTGGAAACTAGAAATCATCAATAATAGCCTAAATCCGAATAATAAATACTAAAATACTTGGCTACCCAAGTGATTAAGTGCCGTGTTCTTTCCGTACTGGGTAAGTTGTACAATATAATCTTTGTTTTCTAAATGTGTTTAAGTATGAATGTGCATAGTTGCCGCTGCTTTCGCAACGTTATCTGTTAAACCTAAACTCAGCTAAATTACCTGTAACTTGCTTTGTTTCGACCGCTTATAACGGCTACTTTTTAAACGGTGTTACTCTAATACCTACATAGACAATAATATTGTAAACAATCACCGACACCAATTCTTCTAGCTTTTCCTTCACGTTCCTTATAGCATTATCTACTTTTATTGGTTAATACCTACTCGCTTGAGTATATAGTATAGTATCTCTTTTTTATTGCCTACCAAGATTAGCCTTCTAGTATATGCCAACCTCTTTCTGCAAGGTGAAGGCTTGCAAATAAATGTGGCTAAATAAATAAGAAGCTAATGCCTGTTTGAAACGGCGGTTCCAGGAGTTTCTATGCGGCTGAAGATCTACGCAGCTGGCTGGCTAAACTAGATTCCTACCCAGCGTCATTGCTCCGCTGACTGACTCCGGGGCCACCACCGACGTCACCGTTCATCACCAAGCAGGAGAGTGCGGTATTGACGGCCTTCTACTCGTACGTAGTCCGACCTTTAGACCGGGTTATAACGAACCCTTGTACTTTTAGAAAATTTCGACCACCCGTATCTTTCTTAAAATTGTAACTAACGGTTTTATTAATATACTTTTGTTTCTATTAATTTTGCGATCGTTTCATTTTTATAACTAATATAAAAACGAATGTGACAACTGCGTGGCCTCACGAAACATTGCAAGTTCGCCAACGAGACGGCTTCGTCATGGGCATGTTGGCGGGTCCCGAGAGGGACAAACTGTTCACAAGGGACACAGATAAGTTGACCCTGGCAAAGGCAGTGGAGTTGGCGCAGAGCGTCCGGTGCGCGCGGGCAGGCACCGCCGCCGGCGGGCGCTTCCACGTCGGCGTCGATAACACAGCAAGGCAATTCAGTGTTCAAGGTGCAGGGCAAGAGTGCGGGTTCTGATAAGGGACCGGTTAGAGAGGTGTTCCGTGTGCGGTCGAAATAACCATGCATCGTCTCAATGCCGATTCGCGAACTTTTCGTGTAGGAAGTGTAATACAAAGGGTCACTTACGTAGAATGTGCAAAGTAAAGTGTGTTGTGACCGGTGACGTGAGTGAGGAGGATGACGATGGCGAGTTTTTATGTTATAACATCACGTCAGAGCGGGGAGAACCCATGACAGAGATCGTGTCCATAAACGGCTCACAAATCAAGTTTGAGATTGATAGTGGATCTGCATAACAGTAATTTCTGAGAGCCTATACGACAAATGTTTTAGCAGGTTACCTTTATTACCACCTAAGAAAAGGCTATTTACCTACACGGGCAGTAGTATTGTGTGTCTCGGTATAATTCGCCTACCGGTCACATATAGGCTGAGCACACACACACACACTAGATGCTTACGTGGTACGCAGCGAAGGCCCGCCATTGCTCGGAAGAGATTTTTTAATCCCTATTTAAGTTAAAACTAGCCCCCTGTAATTTCATAAATAATGAAGCGAAAACAATCGATGACTTGCATAATAAATTCAGAGACGTGTTTTCAGATCAATTGAGTAAATTAAAAAAATTCGAGGTCAAATGACGGTAAAGATGATGCAGTGCCAATATTTTTCAAAGCGCGTCCCATCGCTTTTGCATTGCGGGACAAGGTAGATAAAGAGATAGCCCGCCTTGTAAACTTAGGGATACTCAAACAGGTTAATCATTCGGAATACGCATCACCCGTAGTGCCAGTATCTATGTTATCGGGTTTGGTTTCCGCACTTAGTTCTTCAAGTGGACCAATTTACGTGAGCCATGGCGGCCGTCGGTGGTTATTCCAACCAGCCCTTCCTCCAGAAGTTAATCATAGCTTCTGGTCTGTTCAGAACATCTGTGAAAGATCTGGGTGCCCCGAGGGTTTCCATTCTTATCTGTGTAACGCCTGTGCATTCGAAGAGCACATGCGTAACGGTTTCCTCAGCCTCCATGCAAGCTCTGCACAGAGGGCTGTCCATTATGCCCATTGTGTTAAGGTGTTTGTTTAGCGAGCAGTGTCCTGTGATGGTCCCCGTCACCAGGCGCAGGCCATTCCTGTCCAGGCGTAGAAGTCGCCTAGTTAGTTTGCCATCTAATCTTGGCATAGCCTCCCTGAACTGCCTGCAAGCTGGTGTCGAGGACCACCACTCCTCTGCTTGTGTATGGGTGAACTCTTGTAGCCACCTGCCTAATTAGTTGAAAAGGATGAGTACAATTGTTTCGGGTCCACAGAAGTGAAGTAATATATTTTTTCTCTAAGGTTTGGAGTACTGAAGCACTGTCAGAGAATATACGTATATGGCTATCTATAACTCTCCTGGCCTCTATGGCATACGCCGCTTGAATAAGGGTAGTATTTAAACGCAATTCAAAAAAATGACTTTTGTATCCGAAAGTAATCCGAATTCCAATCAAAATTAATGATTGCACAGCAAAATACTCAACTCAAAATATAAGTAAATAAGCAACAATTTATATTTGTGGCGCACCGGTCTTTATCTTAAAGTAAAGCTTTTTTATTAATGCATAGCTAATAATGACTAGCGCACATTAAACCTATATATTACCTTTTACCATTCTTGAGAAAAACAAATTATTGTAACTTAGCCTTCATGCCCTTCGCTCGCTCTTGCATCCTATGTCGACGGAGCCCCGCTTCGCTGGGCTCCTATTTCTGTGTAAAGGGTTTAAAGTAACCTAACCAAACCTAACCTCAGGGTTAATATTAGTTGCCATGTTATAGCAAAATGTGCTATGAGTGCGAGTATTGTGTATGTACGGTCTGGTTAATTTGCTGTGCAGTCAGTACTTTTGATGTAAAAATTTATTTAAATGATGGAAATAAATTGATTGGTGATTATTTATTTGATGTGCAATTAATAATATCCCCTTGAATAATGCCCACACATTCTGTCTGGTAGACAGTGTTGAACACTCCCAGCGGGCTGGATATGTTTATGTTGAGGTCGTGTGAGAAGACTCCGACTCCAGTTCCTGAGTCGGTCTTTGACCCGTCGGTGTAAACTCTCAGCTATTTCGGGGCCGAGAAGTCACACTTTTCTTCCGTGAGTATTATGTTGTAATGCTTTTGGAGGTGTGTTGTTTCGGGGCTCTGTCGCAGCTGATGCCATCATTGGCTGTCTTTGATCGCATTCTCTTTAATGCGTATGTGCTTAACTCTGGAGTGTTTGCTCAGGGTTCCAGTTATATTGAGACTAAAGGTGGCCAAAGCTGCCTCCTCTCTCACGATGAGGTGTAGTGGAGGCAGTCCAAGCATTGCCTGTAGAGCGGCCGTGGGTGCAGTTCTCATGCAGCCCGTGATAGCTACACAGGCGAATTGCTGCAGTTTTCCGAGATCTTTCCGGGTTGTACTCAAGTCTGTCCTGGGTCACCAGACTAGTGAGCCATAAGTGATGATCGGTCTGATAACTGTGGTGTATAGCCAGTAAGTGACCTTGGGGCTAATCCCCCGGTTATTCCCAGCTAATCCCCAAGCAGTCTCTTACACTGCCACAGGGCTATGCTGGCTTTTGTGGTAATGTAAACAGTATGTTTTGGCCAGTTCAGCTGTTTGTCCAAAAATATGCCCAGGTATTTGGTTTCAGTTGATAGGCTTAGCGTAGATCCAAAGAATCGTGGTAGTTGTAGTGTTGTCAGCTTCCTCTTTTTTGTAAGGAGAATCAGCTCGGTTTTTGTAGGATCCACTGATAGTTGATGTTTAACGCACCAATTCTCTACTATCTTCAAACGCCTGATGCATGAGATTACATAGAGTGTTACGTAGAGAGAGGACGCCCCCTTGCGGGCAGCCCTTTGCCACAATGGCCCTTGTAGTGTTGTTTACTGTCACTAGTACAGCTCTTAGTCTGAGCATGTTTGTGATCCAGCCGCTCATAGTTGAGTCTATGCCGTGTCTGTCAAGGTCCATGCCAATACTATTGAACATGGTTTTGTCAAAGGCGCCCTCAATATCAATGAAGGCGGCCAGTGATGAGCATTTGAGGTCCACTGTGTGTGAGTGCGCAGTGGACCTCAAATGGTCCACTGCGCACTCAATCTTGGAAATCACACTATGTAGTGCAGATTCTGTTGATCTGCCAGTGGAGCGTAGTGCCAGTATTAAAACGCAATGGAAATATTAGGCTGTGTGCAGACTATTCTGTAACCATAAATAAACAATTAGTTGTAGAACAATACCCGTTACCGACAGTCCATGAGCTGTTTTTTTAAAAATGCACGGATGTCAACAGTTTTCAAAGTTAGACCTATCCATGGCCTATAATCAATTTGTTTTAGACGAAGACTCACAAAAGATTACATGCATAAATACTCACCGCGGATTATTTCAGTATACACGTATGGTATTTGGTTTAACTAGCGCACCGTCTATTTTTCAGTGCGCAATGGAAAACGGTTGGACGGTGTGTTATGTCTCTTAGACGATGTCCTTATCACAGCCGATGGACCGGGTTTACATTCACAACGGTTAACGACAGTGTTACAGAGGCTGCAAGATGCAGGACTAACCATGCAAAACGTTTTTTTTAAGGATGAAATCAATTACTTGGGTATGTAAATAACAAAAATGGGTTAAAAAAATCATCAAAAAAAAGTAATAGCAATTGAGAAATCCCCAGTGCCCACAGATGTAGGCAAACTTCAATAATTTTTAAGATTAGTAAATTATTACCGTAATTTCGTACCTAGGGCTTCCGTTTTAAGTCCCTTATACGATCTTTTAAGGAAGGGTGTTAAATGGCATTGGGCCGACGAACATCAAAGAGCGTTCGTCGAAATAAAAAAAATTAACACCAGATCAGGTGTAAGCGCATTTCGATCCTAATGCAAAGTTAATCCTTACAGTGGACGCTTCACCTAATGGGTTAGGTGCGATATTATCGCAAATAGATAAGGATGGAGGCCAGCGTCCTATTTCATTTGCATCCCGCACTCTAAACACAGCTGAAAAACGTTATTCTCAAATTCAGGCAGAGGCAACGGCTATTATCTTTGGAGTTCGGAGATTCCATCAGTACTTGTACGGTAAGTCAGACCCGTTCATCCTTCGCACCGATCACAAGCCTTTAATTTCTATTTTTGGGCTACACAAAAGTATACCGGAGGTTTCGGCAAACTGATTACAAAGACACGCGCTGTTTCTTAGCGCATACAACTATAAAATCGAATACGTTCGTAGCGAAAATAACAGCGCGGATTATTTGTCCCGCGCAAGTCTTCCCGACGACGATAAGCGGTCGCGGTCAATGACCGCGGACAGCGAACACGGGGACAGCGCTCAGCACGCTGCCACCGCCGCGGCCGCCCCAATTGACCGCGCGTCGTATGTCCACTTCGTAATAGACGGGACACATGCCAGTTACGCGGGACGAATTACATAAGGAAACTAACCAAGACTCTAACGAAGGTGATCGATTTTAAGGGTTGGCCTAGAAGCGTGTCTGATATCAATTTAAAACCGTTCTACGCATGCAGGAATCAATTATCTTACGAAGACAGCTCTGTTATGAGAGGGCATAAATTGATTTTACGAGAAAGTCTAAAAATGAAAATATTGAACGAACTTCATACTTCCCACCTGGGAATTGTAAAAACAAAAGCCGAAGCTCGTTCCCATTTCTGGTTTCCGGGCATTGATAAAGAAATAGAAACTATGATCAACTCGTGTAGTGTTTGCATACATTTACGACCTACCCCTCGGCGTGCCCCGTTGGCGCCTTGGCAATTCCCACCCCAACCATTCTACCGGTTGCACATAGATTTCTTGGGTCCTAACGGACCCGGATAATAGACATTATTTAATTGTAGTAGATGCATCACGAAATGGGTGGAAGTTTACGATATGTGCGGTTCAACAACCTCATTAGCTACAGTAGAAAAACTATACGAGTTTATTTCAAGGTTCGGGATACCAAATACAATTGTAAGCGATAACGGCACGGCTTTCACGTCACAAGTGTTTAAATGGTTTTGTGCAATTAACGGGATTGAGCACGTAACGTCACCACTCTTTAATCCTGCGAGCAATGGCCAGGCCGAAAGTTACGTAAAAATCGCTAAAAAGGGTATAAAATCGTGTATTTTATCTAGTAACAACCAAAAAGACACTAGGGTCAAACTGTTAAAATATCTTTTTGATTACCGGAATTCGGTACATTCAGTGACGGGGTTCTCTCCGGCTCAATTAGTTTTTGGACACAAGTTAAGATCAAGGTTGGATCTATTGTCGCCAAAACCACTGTCGTCACCCTCAAACGCGTCACTGGACAGCACAGTAAAATCAAAACAGTGTTTACAGAGTAAATTCTATGGAGGCAAATATACACAATTTTTTAAAAACGGGGACGAAGTTTTATACAAACAATTTAACAATAAAGAGAAGTTCACATGGTGCAGAGGCAAAATAATAGCCAAAAGTAGAGTTGTGTATTTGATTAAATATAATTTAACAGGGAGTGTAATAAAAAACACAAAAACCAGATTGTGTTTGTGATTGTGAACCAGGGCAATGTACAACAAAGTTGGGATACTGGCGAAATAGAGGACGACGGTGACGATGACATATCATCAGCGGCACCACCGAACCCCCAACCCGTGTCTCAAGCGGACGCCGCGGGGAGGGGCGGCAGGGTGCAAGTACGCCGCCAGTGGGCGCCGGCCTCGCCGCCAGTGGGCGCCGGCCTCGCCGCCCGCCCGTCCCGGTAGGGTGTTGCGCCAGCTCCCAAAGATGGACCATAGAAGCCTTGCGTTAGGCAAGTGACCAGTGAATGGCATACCATTTGACAGGCCAGCTGGCGTGGTTGGTTAAGATACCGCCTATCACGTCGCAGGTCGTGGGTTCGATTCCCATCCAGGACAAACATTTGAGTGCATGAACATGCCTGTTTGTCCTGAGTCTGGGTGTATATGCGTATATAAGAATATATTTACAAAAAAAAAAGTAGTGTATGTAGTATATCAATTATCTGGTTTCCATAGTACAAGTCCCAGGATATTATATTATATAAATACCTAATGTTGTACTTACATGTATGTAGTTGTATCTAAGTACTTAGTATTGTTATTAGGTATGTATTGTCATGTGTTGCTTAATTTGATTTTATTTGTTTGTATCGTTCGAATTAAGGTTGGCAGATGTTTTTTTTTTTTTTTGTATGGCATCTCGTAGTTGACCTAGAGAGGTCGTGACTACTTAACCGGACTATCTTGTGGCTGCCTTAAGATGACTCAAAGCCTCCAGCCAGGGGCATAAAACTTACAGACTAAGCTACTACACGCTAAGGGCTCCCCCTGTGGGGAACGGGCCTCGGCTTAGGGCGTCGCTGGGGGGAGGACAGCAAGATGGGACAGGCTGGCTCAGATTAGAATGATTATTATTGTCAGGGGAGTTTAAAGCTACTGGCTCAGCTACGCCACCAGCTGGCACTTCATACCCGAGCAAGGGACGGGGGGGAGGACGATTATTACGGGGTCGTCGCGAGGGACCTCGGCGGCGAGGTCGGAATGTCGATTTGTGTTTGTTTCTACGGTCGCTACTGCTCTCCTGGAGAAGAGTCGTCGGGATCTGAGAGGACAAGCCTAGGGCGGCGGACCTTACTAATACGAGAGGGGACATAGCTAGCCGCCTCGACAACCAGAGGGTTGCGATGGTTGGTGGCTGAGTCAAAGAAACGCTTGGAATTGCGTTTCAAGAACTGGGAGATGGTGGGAATGTCGAGATCTACGTGGAGGATTTCGTTCCGAACGAACCAAGGGGCTCCCGTTGCCTTTCGGAGGAAACGGTTTTGGAGGGCCTGCATCCTATGAATGAGGTGAGGCTTTGCGTGCGCAAACACTAAACCCGCATAGGTCATGATGGGGCGAATGCACGCTGTATAAATGCGAAATATGCACCTAAGTGACAATTTGCTACGTGCATTCAGAACGGAGTGGAGTCTACCGAGAGCGAAAGCGGCGCGCGAACGCACCTGCTTTATGTGCTCAGCGAAGGAGAGGTGGTGGTCGAGGGTTACACCGAGGTATTTGGCTCGCGTCTCCCAAGGGATCGGCTTGCCGAACATGGTGATCGGTCGGGGGGGAGTCAAAATCAAAATCAAAAGTTAGTTATTTATTCAAACTAGGCTGAGAATCAGCACTTTTTGAACGTCAAAATTACATAAGACAGTCCCCCAAAAACGCCCGCCCTTCACCACTTCCTAGTGCTTTAGCTGGGGAGAAGAAGTGGCGCGACAAACTCCCCAGCAGCACAGCTGTCTGTTCAGTTAAAAAAATGATTCTATATAACACTGCGCATAATAATTTAGGTACATTACGCAACACAAAACATTAAATTAACTTATTTGCTATAAGTAGGTAAGCTAGCACACGCCAATATACCAAAAAAAAAAAAACGAAAACTATACCTACTCAAGCAGAAACAAAATACAAAACTAAAAACGTAAGCAGAACTTTATACCTAAATAAAAGCCTCCAGTAATAAAGGAAAATAATAAAAAAATAAATAATAAATAATAATAATAATATAATAATAATATAATATAATAATAAATAATAAATCCCACTTACATATAGCCGTACATGTAGTCGTAACTCAAAGTCACAGATAGGGATAAACTAGGACCATCGAAGTAAAATCAACAACGAGTTAAGTTACTAATAACAAAACAAAACCAAGGTCAGCAAGACGACCTGTCACCACAAGCAGCACCCGTTCACGAGTATAACGCAAAGATCAGCCATTACCCCCCTCGCCATATTTGAGGGAAGAAGACAACCCGACCCCCGACGCTACCGCAAGCAGTGACATCGAAGGGAGCATGACGAACTTGCAGCCGGTTGCTCGGGTAAGAAAAACTATGATCAATTGTCGAGGTCACTAGCTAACCACATATTGCAATACCACTCATAAAAAAAATAAACATTGAAATGAGTAGATTATGTCAATAATAAATAAAAATAAAATTAAAATAAATTGACCTTGAGAGTCAAAGAAAATAAATAATTATATGAACTCATATAACCTGTCAGTAGGTATGCTAATTCTGGAGAAAGAACATAAACATTGTCTTAAGGTAAACACAGCGACCAACTATTGTTATCGTTTAAGTAATCGTTGATAGAATAGTATGCCTTTGAACAAAGGTTAGATTTTACTTTAGCTTTGAACGCATTAAAGGGCAAATCTAGCAAAGAAGAGGGTAGCTTGATATAAAAAGTTATACCAAGCCCAACAAATGATGAAATGAGTTATGAACCTTATGAAGCCGGTGAAATGGAGCACGTAATTTGTCCTTATTTCTGGTGTTAACATTGTGAATATCACTGTTTTTAGTGTATAAATGTATATTTTACCTAATATATAAGATGTTGGCGAAGATGAATTGTGATGCCACCGTGAGAATACCAATCTGTTTAAAAAAATCTCTCAAAGAAACTCTGGCACCGAGCTGGTAAAATGCTCGAACAGCTCGTTTCTGAAGAACAAATATATTTTGAATGTCAGCGGCTTTGCCCCAGAGCAGAATACCGTATGACATAACGCTATGAAAATAACTAAAATAGACTAACCGAGCTGTAGGTATCAACGTCAGTGAGTCGAGTGCGACGCGGTCTCAGTAAGAGGACCGCTTGACTCTTGTCGGGATTGACCTTGATTCTCCACTTCCTAAACCAGGCGCCGAGGTTATCGACTGCGGTTTGGAGAGTGCGAGATATCGGGTGGTTGGGAGATGTTATGTACAGGCACACTTGTATGCGTGTAGCGATGCGCGGCTCACGGACTGCCTGCGCAGACGGTGCCGCGCAGCGCCCTGCACCCCGCGCCCCACCGCGCACTCACGAACGCTTGTTCATAATAAAGAGTCTTCAGTGCGTTCAGAACTAGCCGTAGTTTTACTTGTCCCCGTATCTAATACAAACATATATGTTTTGTGATATTGAACTACTTTACAATATACATTTAACCTGGGACATTATTCACACACGGTCATCTGGTCCCAAACTAAGCAGAGCTTGTACTATGGAAACCAGATAACTGATATACTACATATACTACTTTTTTTTTTTTAAATACATACTTATATAGATAATTACACCCAGACTCAGGACAAACAGACATGTTCATGCACACAAATGTTTGTCCTGGATGGGTACCGAACCCACGACCTGCGGCATGATAGGTGGTATCTTAACCAACCACGCCAACTGGCCTGTCAAATTAAGTTATTAACGTTACAATTAAGAAAATAGCACTAAAAATATTGCATTTTTACATTTGTTTTATACTCAGACCTGTAAATATTCCTTCTTAAAGTTTTCAGCTATAATGTGATCACAACACAACCTTTAATGTTTTGTGACTGTAAAGTGCTTGCACCGTAATAATTTTCCATAGCTTGCGAAGTTTTTCGTTTCATTGAATTAATAAACGCCTTAATTTCTGCATATACCTGATGGCACAACACTAATTCACTGACATACAATACAGCACTGATGTATTCTTACAGGTTGTGGTTGTTCCTTCCTATCACTAACATAATATATCAGTACATTATAAATACACTGGATTTCTCATTAAGAGTCATCTAACCATATAGTATTACTATATATTTATTTTATAAGCTCTGTAATTAAACCATTACATAAAAAAGGCGATAAGCAAGATCCGTAGCAACTACAGACCAAAATCGCGCTCATTCCGGTATTCTCTAAAATTTTTGAAAAAGTAATACAAAACAACATATATTCAATTTTAGAAACTAAGAAAATCTTGGTTAGCGAACAATATGGTTTCAAAAAAAAAAAAAATTGACTCTTCTATATTATTTACGAACTGGTTGAACAAACGACGTTCTAACTAACGACAATAGAACTCCTGTAGTGGCATTGTTTATGGACATGTCAATGGCATTTGACTATGTTAACCATAAAATACTGATAAACAAGCTGGAAACATATGGAATTAGAGGCAATATCCTCGAACTCATTAATCATATCTTATTAATCAAGAACAAATTACATACTTAATTAAAATTGGCCCCTATACAAGAACTGAAAATACTTATGTCTCTTCACATAGAAAGTGCTTATTTGGTGTGCCGCAGGCAATGATGATGTGTAAGAGATAGATAAGATGTGTTACGTTCATAGAAACCAACGTTTAAAAATTGGTCGTACTCAATGTCCCAAAAAAAAGAGGGTCGTCGTGTTTTTTTATTATTACGCCTAGCTTGACGCGGACTAAAGACAATACCCCGATGTGCCCCAATTGGGACGCTTTCGAGTCTTCACAAAACGCGCGGTAGTAACATATCTGCCTCATTTTAATATAATATCATTGGCCGCCGAGCAGTGTTCTTGCTCCATTGTTATTCATTAAATATATTAATGACATGCCTAAAACAATTACTAACCCAATGAGTTTATTCGCTGATAGCACAATACTAATTAAAAGGTCGGTCATGGGCCGTTGAAGTGGGCGGACGTCTCGAGAGCGCTGTGCGTTTGGTGCAGCGTGCGCGCCACATGTGGCAAGTTTGCAATCGATAGTGTTTCTTGGTGTGGTGGTGACAAATAAATAACATTGAAGCGATGCAGAGGTGGGGTGTATTGGGCCTACGTGCGTTCCTGATCTCGAGTGAGCGAGCTGGTGCCCCGAGCGGCATGGCTTGGCACCCGTGCAGACGAATCTGGTGATATATTCCCTTTTCTTTCACACGTCTTGTCCACGTGTTCTAGGTGGAACTACCCCGGCTAAGGGTATTAGTGTTCTGTGAACTACGCCGACAGGCACGCAGAGCTCATTATCATATAACTACTTACTAGTCGCTCTGTCACTAAATCTAGTTCCCATATTTCAAGCTTACAATTGTTGCATGGTCATGAAAATAATTATGGTATTAAGCTGGATTCCCAGTAACTAAACAAATTGAAATAAATTGTTTACTTGTTAAATATTGCGAACTAGTCATTAGTTCAACATGCCAGAGCCCATAACGGGAACCTTTTTTTTGTGTCAATTCACAGCAAATCATCACAAAGGCCCGTACCCCGTAAATGTCCCTAGAAAAGAGGGTCGTGTTTTTTTATCCGAAAGACAATACCTACCCCAATGTGCTTCCGAGTCTTCACAAAGCGCGCGGGAGTATTATATCTGCCACATTTTAATATAATATCATTGACTAATATTTAAAGAGTAAGCCAAATCTGGAGAAAAATCTTAAGTTTGGCGATCCTTAAGTTTGGCGATACCTACTTCGACAATGAAATCAACTTTTGGGTGGATACGGCTGAAGAAATAAGATCAAGAAGGCCGCCAACGAGATTTACAAGAAACCTGAAACGGATAGCATGATACCTTAAACGAAGATTTTGAAAACAGCAACGTGTAATAATGCAGCTTAGCAGGGACATAAATAAATAGAGTAACGACTTAGATCGAGAATACCTATCTCATGTAATGTTGACATTTGTTTTTAAAAAAACGAACAATGTTTTAATTATGAATTCGTGAGTACTGTGCGTGTAATGAGGTTAAAGACTGGTTGGACTAATTTATTAATGTAGGTATAATTAATTAATTACAACGGCTTGCACTAATGACAGTAATTAATAGGTAAAACTAAGCATAAAACTAAACATATTACATAAACAAAAACAAATAATAAGTCAGAGATCAAACATACTTAAATAACTTTAACACATTATCTGCTTAATTCTTTGTGCAAACGCTTCTTTATGCTACGCCCTTGCCGACCCTTATTTTGCGGTGTTTTCGGGTCAATGGAGATGCACAACGAGCGCGCGGGTGCGGCGCGCCGCGCTCGGGGAAGGTTGTGTAAATTGTGTGGACGCGCATGCGCGCCGTCGGGCACCTGGTGAACGTCCGAAGGCGCGCGTGTGCGTCTGCCGCGCCTAATGTATTAAAAAGAGGAAAAATAAAATCGAATGAAATGATAACGACATACAATTTATTTACCTAACAAACATAGCTTTCACAGAACATGAGACAATTTGACATGATCACCCTGAGTGTGTCATTAAAGATGTCACATTCCGGTACTGTCTGCATTAAGGAGTTTATAGCACCATGCATGCGACACAACGGGGATTGTGCGCGCGACACAGTGCGACAATGGGATGTGGCGAACAGTCGGTGTCGTCGAGTAGGCCTATGACGCAGGTAGTTGTCAGGCACATAAAGTAAATAATAATAATGATAATAATGGTGACCTGGGACATTGTACTATGGAGGCCGGATGGCTGATGTGCTGCTTACACTACTTTTTTTGTGTACACAAAGTATTGTGTAGCTCTGGGGAATCTACCATTCTCCTTAAAATTTTTTGGCTATTAGAATCTGATCTCTGACTTTACGCACTGCCAGGGAATTATACCCTAACATTCACAGCAGGAAATGAGCAGGATACATAAATGGATAATATCCGTAAATGTTTTTATGTATAAAATGCAGGAATGAACCTTTTCAATCCCTAATACATATGTGGATCCGTGGGGATTCCAGGCGGCTGCAGCAAATTCTAACTTACTTCTAACTAGGCAGTTAAATAATAATTTGATGACAATAGGATTATTGAAGTCACGGGCATTGCGTAGGAGAAAAGCCTGTAAGATTCTGAAGCTAGGGCAGACATGTATGCATGGAATGTCAATCCGCAGTCAAATGTCACGCCAAGATCTCTAATGGTTGATACGCGCTTTATTTCTACACCTGCTAAGGTATAGGTATTCGTGTCCGACCGCGCTCCGAGGCGGACGTTGCGACATGGTTCATAATATTATTATTATCGTATAGCGCGGCGCAAGGCGACAATCGTTAATTTGTTGCCATGAGTGATAAACTTGTGCCAAATAAACTGCTGGCGTTCCTGCAGCAGAAACTGGACGTGATGGACGAGGTGTCCGCTATCCAGATCTGTGTATCGAACTTCAGCAAAGAAGACATTGCTGCTGCGAAGCTGCTGCTGTTTCGGTCACTTAATAAAATCGACCAGATGGTGTCTCGTCGACGCGACGGGACAAAGAAAAGTGTGCAAGACATCATCACGCTTCTGAAAGCTACCGATCCTGACGATGTGCCGACGTTTGTGGCGAGGGATCTGAATAAGTTACCTCCAGTCACATTCGACCACGTCGACGTTACGAGTTTGTTGAAGGACATTGTGTCCTTGAAGGCTAGTCTAGCTGATGTGCAGAGGAAGTTGGAGACATCCCAGAACACCGTCGCAGACCTGCGCACAGAACTCGATGAGTTGCGCAACTCTGTGGCGTGGGTCACCGGCGCGTGTAATCAACGTAAATACGCGCCGAGGTGTTGGCTGCCTAGACACATCGGCCAAGAGTTTTGCATCAGCAATTTTATCGCCGGCGCCGATTGCTGAGTCAGAGTTGCATGCCGCTAGCGTGCCTCGTAGCTCCGCTCCCGTCCCCGCAGCTCCTCCCCGTAGCGCTACCCGATCGACGCGACCATCTGACCCGTTGGTCACTTTGAGCACTCCCACTGCTCACCCCGCATAGCCTGCGCCTGTAAAGGAAACGGACCGGGCTGCTGATGACGGCTTCGTGACGGTGCAAAGGAGGAAGCGCCGACAGAGTAGCTGTAAGAACCGCTGCGGCAAGGCTCCTACCGAGCCCAACGAAAAACTGCGTGCTGCGAAGCCGAATACCCCGGTGTATATTTCCCGTCTCCACTACACCACTGACGCGGAAGACATCGTGAAGTACGTGAGCAGAAGGCTGAAGTACGCGCCGAGAGTGCAGCTGCTGGAGTCGCATCGCAACGTCAACTTTAAGGCGTTTGTGGTGCGCATACCAACATGCTACCTGCCTCAGGTGATGGAAGAAAGCTTTTGGCCTCAGGATGTCGTATTCCGCCGCTTTCATGGACAAGTGTCACCGGAACGCACAAAGACTTAGTGCAACCAAGTGATACTAACATAGTTTTAAGTTTTATTTACTAACACAATTCTTATTATATGTGTAGTTAGGTTAAGGTATTTATCTATGGGTCTTTGTTACCTGAAAATAAATGATTTATTATTATTATAGGCGGCATGTGTGGGTTGTAACTTGCGGCTAAAGGTCATGACATAACATTTACAGGCATTAAAAATCATCCTAATAAGCCTCTAAGTGTACTCCTGATCGAGCAAACCAGTGCCTACGAGGGTCATACTGTGTTCCAAAATCGGAGATCAAGGGTGTTGTGTTGTTTCTTTTTTGGCGGATTTTAGTCGGGGTCTAAGTAATTTTATTAATTATTTGTGCTGAATAGTGTGCATAACTTTTAACTGTAGAACATCTGCAATCGCGGCAACCTGAGGTGAACAGGTCGAACTTTGAATAAAATAAAAAATACATTATTGGAAGTCGGAGCTGAACAGAAATAGCGAGGAGCGGGCCGGCCGCCTCCTGGACATTATGCTGTTGTCAACTCATCAGAACGAAGAAGAAACGAATCGAGAAAGCAGTTTAACCCCGCCAAAAGCACCTGGTACATGCAGCAATGTAGTACAAGGCTAAAACAAAAAAGTTGGCCGCCCTATTTACACATGGAACGACAAGCTAAAGCAAGACATGATATACTTCGACAATGAAATCAACTTTTGGGTGGATACGGCTAACGAAAGAAATAAGTTCAAAAAGGCTTCAAATGAGAACTACAAGAAACCCGAAACGGATAGCAGTGAGTCCTCAGACGAAGAAATTGGAAACAGCAACGTGTAATACAGCATAGCAGTGACATAAATAAAGTCGAAAACGCAGTTTAACCGCCAAAAAATTCACCGAGGAAGCTGGACTAGAAGCAACCTGGCGGCGACGTCGTAAAAAGAGCCCATCCATAATTATATCACCCGTCTCTCCACTATTCCAATGCTTGCTCAAGGGTGCATACTCGGTAGGCTCTTTATCCCCTCCATATCCTAAGGGCCTGTCTACCCTACCATTATCGCGCCCCCCGGTCTACTCCTTGATATGCAATGGTCTCTGTTGCACCATGTAACATGAGGCAACAGGGGCTAGTGTGAATCTTTGGGTTCATTCGATTAATCGAGTCTGGTCAAACCACGCTGAGGTCGGTGCATTTCATTCATTCATTCATTCATTCATGATAGCACAATACTAATTAAAAGTAAAGGAGATGTGATGTTCGAAAAAAAATAAACGACAGCTTAAATGATAATATAATAACTTGGCTAACTGAAAATAACTTAAAAATAAATCTCGAAAAAACAAATTACATTTCATTTGAACAACAAACAAACAATAAAAAACTGGATATACGTTACGGTGACAAAACTATCAGTGAAGCAGAACACAAAATTCTTGGGTATTTGGATAAATAAAAATATGAGCTGGAAAACACATGTTGAAAACACATGCAAAAAGCTCAGCCAGTAATCTTATGCTCTCCATAACATAAGGAAAGTGTCTAATCATGCAACATTATTAAGGGCGTATCACGGGTATGTTGCATCTACTCTACGATACGGACTTATATTTTGGGGGAACTCGCCAAAAAGAGAAATGGCGTTTAAAGCCCAGAAACAATGCATAAGGGCAATGTGTGGCATACAACGCACAGAGAGCTGTAAGACACATTTTCAACAGTTCCAATTGCCGTGTCTTTATAATATATATGTGAAGTGACGATCTTTGTCAAAGCCAATATACACCTTTATACCCATCCAAGAAACACATGACACAAAAGGAAATATGTGTAAGACGTCATAAAAAAACAGTATTTAATAAAAACATTTTGGGCATGGCATCCTTTAATAATATAATAATAATTTATGTAGGCAGTGGGTCGGATTCAATCAAATGATAGGCTGAAGATATAATAGATTGGACTATTCCTTTTATTATTATAATAATTACAATTGGTACAGCTAAGTCACTTATTATGGCAATTACCAATTGCACTATCTTATTTTATAATTACAAATAATCATCATTAATTGATCATAAATCATACGATGACAATTTGGTAATTGAAGTGATAATTAATTCGAATCCTCAAATTAATTATCGAGAGTCAAGGATCAGCAAGTACAACTTGTGCACCGGCCCACGCCAGAGCCAAGACTGATTTGTTCACATGCGAGATGTCGCTATACGCCCCCGTAAGGGGGCGTGGTGTGCGGTGTCGGGGCACAGCCCCCCGACCGCCGAGGCTATACGGTGGCCCGTAACTACGGGCCCCTCGTCGTGGTCACCACTGGCGAGCAGATGGTTGGGCGTGCGGCATACACGCCCATGTGAAGAGGGTTTCTGAATTTGTGTCTGTAGGCACGCCACGACGTTGATGCCCAACGCCGCTTGTTTCACCGTAACTCGGCGGACAGCACCTACCGGGTGAGACCCCACCTACATGGGGGAAGCCCAGCAAATGGCGTCCAGCGACAGAGTTACGGACTCGACGTTCCTACAGATAGGGTGTATAGCCCCCCTCCCCTCTCCGTTTTCGAGTCGAGCCGAGCCCGGATGGGGAGAAGGGGCCGTGTTCTGAGTGTGTGGGCGGTATTGTTCTGTGTAACACCGCCCGGTGTATACGCGAGTCGCACGCCCGCACAAAAAGAGCCGCAACTACGCGTGTGAGTTGGGTGCCTGTGTAGAGGTGAATGTCTGTTGTTTGCTACGTGACACGCCTATATTAACGTAGCACGCGCCACGCAACAGATGCATGTATTTGTATGGAGTCATTATCACAAATGAGCCGCGTGTAATGGGTGGCTCATTTGGAAGTCCAGTCCGGTGCGATGGGGTCATCGTCCGCAAGCAGGTCGCGAGGGAGGGGCCTCGCCTCAGGGGGGCGCGCATGCCAGGGCGCGATCTGCGCGCCGGCACGCGCGAACATTTCCTTTGCGAGGCGGCACGCAAACTCATCCAGGCTCTCAATCCCGAGGTCGCGCTGTAGGACGCTGTTCCTCACGAAGCGAGGCGCGTCGACTATGGTCCGCAGCGCAAGGTTTTGCTGCGCGCGGAGTGTCTTTCGGCTCGTCTCGCTCGTGAGGGCGAACCAAGCCGGTGCGGCGTACGTCAATATTGGGCGCACGTACAACTTGTACACGCCCAACTTGACGCGCGCCGGGAGGCGAGACGAGAGGTGACACCCAGGTATTTGACCCGGGGCGACCACTCGATGTCGACTCCTTGCAGCCTCAGGGGTGGTGGCAGTCGCGCGGCTCCGGTGACCATCGCCTGCGTCTTACCCACGTTCACCGACAGCCGCCACTTCGACAGCCAGTCGGGGAGAAGGTCGAGGGCGCGCTGCATCTTGACCGCCGCGTGCTTCGCATTGAGCGAAGTAGAGATGTACGCGGCGTCGTCAGCGTACAGCACAAGTGTCGCCTCCTCTGTGGTGGGGATGTCGTCCGTGTATCGTGAGTAACACGCAGGCGACACTCAGCTACCTTGTGGTACGCCCGCCAGCACCGGGCGGGCGCTGGACAGCGCACCGTCGACCACCACCCTAAAAGTCCTGTTGGAGAGAAAGCTAGAAACCACCTTTACAACGAGACGGGGCGCGTCTGACGTGGCCAACTTGGATATGAGGCCCTCGTGCCAAACACGGTCGAAGGCCTTCTCCATGTCGAGGAATACTGCAACCGAGCATTCCTTTCTATTTAGCGCAGCTGTGAGTAGGTGCAGTACCCTCGACAGCTGGAGCGTCGTGCTGTGGTCCGCCCGAAACCCGAATTGCTCCGGACGCGGCGTTATGTGAGGTTGGAGATGTCGCAGCAGGAGTGCTTCGAAGACCTTGGAGATTGTCGGCAGCAGAGTGATCGGCCGATAGCTCTCCGGCTTCAGGATGTTCTTTCCCGCCTTGGGCAGCATAATAACGCGCCCCTCCTTCCACACAGCGGGAAAGACCCCAGTGCGCAGTATCGCAGTAAACAGGCGCGCCAGGGCCGCTACCATACGGTACGGCAGGTGGCGCAACACTGTGTTTGTGATACCGTCAGCACCGGGGGCCTTTCTGGGCTTCGTTGCTAGGATGGCGCGTCTGACTGCGCCCGGCGAGAAGAAGACAGGGTCCTCATCGGGAGCTATCGGCGTAGCGAAGTAGTCTCCAAGGTGTTTCTCGACTGCTGCGACATGGTCGTGGTCGCTGGTCGGGTTTGGTTGGAACTAACGCTCCAGATGCTCGGCGAAGACCTCCGCCCGGTCCTCTGCTACATACTTGAGCGCCCCGTCGCTGTTGAGCAGCGGGCGCACCGGGGCTGGGGTATTCGTCAGCTGGCGGCAAAGCTTATGTACATAACAGACGGCCAGCTGCCTGTGGTGGCGTCTATTCTTTCCTCCCAGTCCGCGGCGGCGTTGGCCTTGAGCTCGGCCTTCACCTTCTCCGCGAGACGATTGAGCTGCGTTTTTAAAAGCGGGCATCTAAGCTGTTGTCACTGCTTGCGTAGGCGCCTCTTCTCGGCGTCCATCCTCTTGATGCGCGCCGGCAGGGGCGGCAATAGCCCTCTCCCCTCCGGCTGCGTCGTTGTCGCCAGCTTCCAAGGCATTCCGAATGCAAGCAGTGACGTCACCCGCCATCTGGTCTACGTCCGCGGAGGTAACGATAGGCCGAGTCGGCGTGGTGGTCTCTAGCTTCTCTCCGAAGGCTGTCAAGTCCGTGAGTCGACGTGGCACTGTGGGCTTCAGTCGGGTCGGCATACCCGATAAGACGACGAGTACCGGTTGATGGTCTGACTGTAACTCGTCGTCTATCACTTGCTGCGTGATCTGGCATTGTAGCCCTCGGTGGACTACGATGTCCAGCACGTTTGGCATATGTTGCGTTGCGTTGGGGTAGTGTGTTTTACACAACGTTAATCGCTCCACTAATTTTATTGTAAAAAACCTATCTGTGTTGAAATACAAGTATAAAACTATCCGGGAGTTTCATTTATGTCCAATACGAGACATAAAATTTGGCACTAAAATAAATGTTTTGGCAATTTAAAACATGAATATAATGAGAAAAATAATGTGGGGTATCTTATAAAAACTAAGAAAAAAAATTAACTCCCAACAATTTACTGCATCTTAGCGATGGGCGACTCGAGTTATCTAACTCGAGTAAACTTACTTTGTAAACACAAAGTAAGTTTAATAGAAACATGGTAAATATTAATTAATAAAGTCTTTTTTTACTGTTTTTCTTTGTTAATAGTCACCTTGATGTATATTCTATAGTTGCACTTAGTGAAAGAGGGTTTACCCTTATTAATTAGAATAATAGCTAAAGCTTTTGTTATTAATCTAAGGGTTTACCAGTCCTTCGGTTTAGAAATCGGCTTATCGAACAAGTGTCATTGTCGATACGGTAGCGAATACTGATGGGTAATGGAAAAATTTCGGAAGGAAAAGAAAAGAAAAAAAATATTTTTCCGAAATTTTTCCAATATTTTTCCAATACTTTTCCGATATTTTTCCAAATCAAAAAGCTGACTGTGATTAAAGATTAGAAAAAAATAAGACTATTAATGTGTACTCTGACATCAAGCAATGAACTGACAATCAATGAATGACATCAAGCAATGAATAGACTGCTTGAATATCTACGAGACTTTTTGCTGCAGTTATTATTCTAAGGTCTTTTCCCTGCTTTGCATGTGTGTCATTACTTTAGGTCTTTTTTTTTGTAACGTGCGTTTTGTTTGTGCAGAATAAACAGTTTTTCTTTCTTTTCTTTTTTTTCTTTACTGAAAAGTTATAAATATGTAATCTTTAATTTTTTTATTTATTTTGCCATAATGTTCTCTTATTGGAAATTATATACATAAATAAGAAAGAAATTACAATATGCACTATAAGTATGTACACAAGTAGTTCTTTTTGGCCGGGTAGACGTGAGCCGACGACGATGCGCAGAATGCACAATTGGGAAAATACTATGTGCAGATGGCGCAAGATGGCGGTTGCGCTCATTTCAAACCGCGGAGCAAATTGCGTCATTGGAATCAGTTTCTTTTTGACAGTTCAAAAACATTCACTGCATTATTTACGTTGTCGAGCAGATAATATTTCGAACATGCGATGCAATGGATTAGCAATTTGCTTCAAAATGATTCAGATTTGATTGATAGGTTGTAACGCAATTAGGGTGCTGGTCAAAAAGATTGGGGACTAATTGGACTACTGTACTTAATCACGTCCAGGCGGAGCATTATACTGAACTGTTACTTGGTCCACATTCACATGTTTTCCTTTATAACCGTCTACAAGTTTTAAAAGATAGTAAGTTTCTCATGTACGGTAGTACATATTGCAATTCTTTTAACATTAAAAAGCAAAAATCATTTTCTTTTGTCAATATTTTCTTGTTTCTTGGCACAAAAATCGGGGCATAATTAATCATACCTCTAAAATGAAAGTGTATGAATTTCATACTCTTTCATTTTAGAGGTATGATTAATTTTGCTTGTATTGCGCTGTTCTTCTACAGCTGACTTAATTTTGGCGGGTTCTTTTCCTGGGTTTGGTTGATTTTCGGGTTTGTATAACTAGATCGGTTTTTCTCTGAAACTTGTTGGTGATATAAAACCCACCAATGGAAGATTTATTGTTTGTGTAGATGCAGTAGAAAATATTGATCATGATACTTTTCGCCAGTGATGATTCGGATTCTTCAACAGAATAGATGTGTTAATGCAATAAAACCCTTTGAATGTAAATAAAACCCTTTAAACTCTGTGTTATTTTACTTCCTGAAGTCAAAATTTTACAGTAAACAATAAAAAAACACATATCACAATCACTCCACTTCTAGTTCTCCACAATTCAACCAAACGCTTCGCAAAATAATAATAGATCGCTTAGTTTAAGAGGATTGCGATTAAAATAAAACGCCCACCGACCACGAGTTCACTGCTCGTTTTACAAGATGGCTGCCTCACCAGTTCACGATGTTCGTTTTTGAGGTTGAAATTTGTACAACAAGTCTATTAAGTCTAGAAAAGCGGAGGCGCCGACCATGTTCAGGTAGGCGTGGATTATCGGGTAGAAAGGCAGTATTTAAAAAAATAACACTTATCACAATCACTCCACTTCTAGTTCTCCACAATTCAATCAAACACTTCGCAAAGTAATTATAGATCGCTTAGATTAAGAGGGATGCGATTAAAATAAAACGACCACCGACCACGAGTTCACTGCTCGTTTTACAAGATGGCTGCCTCACTAGTTCTCGATGTTCGTTTTTGAGGTTGACATTTGTACAACAAGTCTATTAAGTCTAGAAAAGCGGAGGCGCCGACCATGTTCAAGTAGGCGTGGATTATCGGGTAGAAAGGCAGTATTTAAAAAAATAACACCTATCACAATCACTCCACTTCTAGTTCTCCACAATTCAATCAAACACTTCGCAAAGTAATTATAGATCGCTTAGATTAAGAGGGATGCGATTAGAATAAAACGTCCACCGACCACATGGTTGCGTGCGCACCTTACCAAAAATCCGAAGTTACCTACCTGCTCATTTTACTAGATGGCCGCCTTACCAGAGTGCTCGGTGTTCGTTTTTGACGTTGCCATTTGTACAACATGACAATTGACAGTCTAGAAAACCGGAGGCGCCGACATATTATTTACCTCATGTAAATAAAACAACAAACTACAAATGATAACAACACCACGACAATTATGTTGTACCTACTGTATAGGAAAATAAACATAAAATGACAATTTTAGTTTAGTATTGCCAATCCAACCAACAATTTCCTAACCTTTTAGAACGCAGTAGTAAAAATTTTCATTGAACATATTTTTTTATTTGGCCTTAATTAGATAATATGATAGCATAAAAGAACATAGATAATTAATTGAATTTATTTTGTATAAATGTCACTTTTAGACGTTCAAATAAGAATTCGCCGTTGTTCTTTTCGAGTTAATCAAGCCACATCCTCCCCTGCAAAACTGCCCATTTTCACCCCGTAAGTATTCTTTATTTTTAGTCTTATGTATAAATAGTGAGTTTAGAGTTAATTGGTCAGCGCGTTAAAATTTTGACAAAATTTTTTGGTGTGTCAAAATGGGTAGTTTAGAAAAACGAAAATTAAAATGTTCATAATTAACATAAATATGTATTCGTGCCAAGTTCAAGTTTATTAACTCAAGGAATAAGATTTTTCATACAAACAAAAACCCCCCTTTTCACCCCCTATAAGATTGAATTTCCAATAACCCCTTCTTAGTGCTCCCCTAAATTATAAAAGGAAGCCGTGTGCAAAATTTCACGTTCCTAGACCCAGTAGTTTCGGCCGTGCGTTGATTTGTCAGTCGGTCAGTCATTTTATTCAATCAATCAGTCAGTCATTCATTCAGTCAGTCAGTAAATATGTTCAGTATAAATAAAACCCTTTAATTCATATGTTATTTTAATTCCTGTAGTCAACATTTTACAGTAAACAATATTTTTCCATTATTTTTCCATATTGAAATTTTTCGGAAAAATAAATGGAAAAATTTCCAAGTTTTGAAAAATTTCCGAAAATTACCCATCACTAGTAGCGAATCGTAGCGTTGTGAATAGCTGTGCTGGTGGTATTTATAAATTTACTGATCCTATATATCTATCCTCCTAAATCCCGTTTTATCTAATTAATTAATCATAATAACAATTAGTTTCCCTAACTTTTGTTTCTGAACTAAATTAAACTTGACATGGCTAAATGCACAAACCATGCGATCCCGAGAAAAAAAAAATCTGGTTGTAATCTGTGGTAGCCTGGCTGGAATAACTACGTAGGTAGTCTGTGCTGGAATTGTTAATATCGGTATCGGTCGAAGATGGAGGCCGCCGAATCTGAAGCCGGTGTGAAAACTCATTTGAAAAATGTTTTATCAGACGAGGAAATCGCTAATTTACCTACTCTTGTTGCGGGGAAGATCAATGCTTATATTGATTCAACATTTGAAGAATACTTAACATCCAAAGCGCTACATGAAACTAATAAGTCCCAGATAGGTAAGTAAACCGGTGTTTCGTGACGCTTTCATTCAATGCTTCATTTTCCTTTTAGCGAAATACTTGAAATCGTTTCCTTTTTTTTAATTTTAATCTTGCTGTTTTATTATTTGATCATAATTGCTCAAGTTTTTCGTTGTCTTGTATTTCTTACTCATTAATTTTTTTCCTAAAATTTATTTTCATTGTTTAGACTAGAGTTATCTTGTAACCCTAATTTTCTACGTTTCATTTCCTAACAAAATTTTTCAAATTTGATAAGTAGGTAGATGTTTAAACTAGTAACTGTTTGGTACGCTGATGCTCAATATGCTTATAACAAAACATAACTTCTATTCTTCTTCTATTCTTATTCAAACATAACTTCTAAAGACTGGTAGGTAAGCATTGATTTATAATAAAGGGAGATATGGTAACTATTCATACTTGGTGAAGCTAAGGTATATTTCACTTGAATCATACTTACCTACCTGCTATTGTATACAATTATAAGTCCAATTATTCAGGGTTTCCTGCAGCTACAATGGTTGAGGTGCCCTTCAAAAATCACTGACTTCTCCTGTTTTTTTATCACAACGCCAAAAGTGCATTTTGCCCTCTTGTATCGCAGCGTCAATTCCTATTTTGTAAGGCGCAATAGGGCATTTGATTTCAACAAGCATGTCATCAGCACTCCCATCCGGTGTTGCTCCTAAAAACGTGTACATCAATTATCATCAATGAAAAGACCACATTGTTGTATATTTACCTGTACTAAGTAAATTAGATAATTGTTCAATAGCAGCTTTTTCATATTTCTTCCCATGGCTTATAGATGCCACATAGTCGATATTTGCTTTATACAACATATTTTTCACCATATTACAACAACTATTAATTTTATCCTTTTTACCACCTTCCTGAAATTGGACGCTGTTAAAAGATTTCTACGTAATTCTAGCCACTCCCCACTTTCACTCTGTAGTATTGTCCTCTCCTGTATCTCTTTGCGTTCTTCATCGGATTTTTCAAAATTATTTTAAAAACGTTAATTTTGTGAGGTTCTATGTATCAGAATCCATACCGGGTCAGTCGGGATTTTTGCCATAATTAAAATCTATTTTCTTAGAAACCAATTTACGATTTTTTTTTCTTTTTAGCCTTTGGTTGTACGTTCTTGTATTTTCTACTTGTCTTTCATATTTCTTGATTTTTGCTAAAGGACTCGTATTGTGAAAAGTTTTGTGGACAGTAGTCAATATTTTCCCGGAGTTAAATGATACTACTGCCCCTGCGGGGCATCTTGCCTGATAAGAACCGTTTAAGAGCATAGTTGACTCTTTTGCCACCAACTATTTCTCTACAATGTTGCTGTCTACATTTTCAATTAAGCTCCTTGAGTGTGATGCAACATTGCAGATTATACAGGGTTATAGGGAAAGTGGTACTGAATGTTAAAGGACGTTATTATTCAGGTCATTTCTGATAGATTTGACTCTGGAATAAGGTGTCCGAAACATAACCGTTATGGAGATATTGAATTTTAAAGATTAAAAAAGAAAATCCTTTAGTTTTTGGCTTTTTAGTCGTTTTCTTTAGGATTAGAGCTCCAAGAGTCGGTTTTTTTGATGTACATACCTAGTTAGAAGACATGTCCATTAATAAAAATGATCAACAAATACTGAACCTACTACTAACAGCTTAAAAAAACTGCTCGACAACTGTTAGAATTAAAGAGTTTTCTAATAGTGTTCCTAACTTAGAAGAGCTTTAAAAAAAATAATTGTACAGAACAGATTCTGCAAATAATTTTAAAAACTTCTACGTTTCTTTAGCTATTCAAAAAGGTATATCATGTATTAGGTATGTTCATAAAATCTTAAAATAATGTTATTAGAATAGGCCCAAGTGGTAGTACAATGTAACGGAACTTCGATACAAAATAATCCGGCTTACTCTACCTGGCACCTTTAAATAATGAAAAAAAAGTCGGGTAGGCATTTTCTGTGCTTGGGAAACGTGCAGTGTCAGGTATTTATGCCATTTTGAATGTTTGAATAGTCAAATCGCGGATCGTGGTGTTTGTTTAGTCTGCTCATGCGATTCTTCCGTGGTAGATGTGTTATCCATGCTCTCTGATAATTTTCAGTAAAAACGCGACTTGGCTTGGATTTTTGGACTTTCATCTTCTAACTGTGTGACGTGGCTTGTAACTGGACTTACTTTACCAACGAGGAATATGCTGACATCCTAATGTCTTATGGATTTGGCGAAGGAGTGTCGTTGCGTGCACGCAATGAATACATGCTACGGTATCCTACTGGGCGAGTACCTGATATTGGCGTATTTGACAGAGTTTATCGGAGACTGAGAAACTGGTTCTGTTCTAGTACGTCGGACTGACATGGGACGACCTCGTATTCTTGATGCCGACGACGAAGATAATGAAATACGTCTCCTTGAAGCCGACCCAACCACGTCAACAAACGTTGTCGCTCGACGGCTCGGTATTTCCCAGTGGAAAGTCTGGTTCGTAATGCACAGTTCTAGACAATACCCTTACCATTACACGCCAGTGCAAGTAATTGAGGAAGGGGATCCATTGAGGCGACTAGACTTCTGCAGATTTATGCTCATTGCCGATATTGAAGATCCGGATTTTTTAAAGAAAATCATGTGGACAGATGAATCGAAATTTGAAAAAGACACACACCACAAATGATCATAACGCCCATTATTGGGCTCCCAAAGCGAAAGGTAAACCCAAAAAAAGACCAAAAATGAAAATGTACATACATACACCTCAAACTAAAAATGTACCCTCTGCTAACTTAACTGTTATTTGGTCAATGTTTTGCCTATTTAATAGCAATTTGCCTTTTTGAATAGCTAAAGAGACATAGAAGTTTTTAAATTTATTTGCAGAATCTGTACCATACAATATATTTTTTTTTAAAGCTCTTCAAAGTTAGGAACACTTAGAAAATTCTTTAATTCTAACCGTTGTCGAGCAGTTTTTTTAAGCTGTTAGTAGTAGGTTCAGTTTTTGTTGATAATTTTTATTAATGGGCATGTCTTCTAACTAGATACATAAAAATTCCGACTCTAGGAGTACGAGAAAACTCAAAGAAAACGAGTAAAAAGCCAAAAAATAAAGGATTTTATTTTAAATCTTTAAAATTCAATATCTCCATAATGGTTAAGTTTCGGACACCTTATTACAGAATCAAATCTATCAGAAATGATCTGAATAATAACGTCCTTTAATATTCAGTTCGACTCCTGTAACCCTGTATCTGATGTCAGAGAAGTGTGTTACAAATATTTTTTTTATTCTTCATTTGAATTTTCACTACAAATATTTTTATTACAAGAATCATGGTGCTCAAATGTATGATAAATAGCATTCGTAACATCTTGTTGCAGATTTTTTATGTTGTCTGATTGCTGTAGATTTTGTAAGCCATGATATTTTATGGCGTTACATATTATGTACTTTCGTATCTTTAAAATATTATTTGTAGTTATTATGTTCCTTTCTGTTACAGCATATTTTGTATTATCTTTAAAATATTATTTGTAGTTATTATGTTCCTTTCTGTTACAACATATTTTGTATCCGTTTTTAAATTTATCAATTTGTTACAAAAATTTCTCAATATGTGATTTTTGCAACCAATCTTTTCGACTGTGATTGAGTGATATGGTCGAGTGTCAAATATTTTTGCATAAGTGCTACTGTCTCCATCAGCTATGTATCTTCCATAGATAATGCCATGCATTTCAATGGACTGTTTAAATCCTTCGGCGATAATAGTGGATTCCATAGCTGTTGAAGATCCGCTATAATGTTTAAAACACTCATGCTGGTTTACTATCTCATTTCGTTTTTCTGGTCTAGCACACATACTATAGTCTTTGTTTTTGACTGCCATGAAAAGAACTTGACGAAATCGTCTACCTGTGCAACATAATTAGTTCTGTATGAACGCTTAGCCCAACAACATCTAAGATTACATCTATTGTTGGTAGGGTCATGTATTGTACCTATGGACATTTCAGACTATCTCCAAAATGGCCTCACACTGCACACAACACCGATAGCGTCACGCCACTCACTGGTGTTGCTAGAAAATAAAAATGCCACCACAGTGTTGCAATATTATATTTTTAGTACTGCCAGTTTTTTTTTATTATTATCAATGTCCAAAGGTAAAAGCGTCCATATAGGTCCAATACATGACTATATGCCATATTTAGTAAGCTTTCCTTCTTTGACTGAAGCTTTCCTCATCTCTTCCCATACCGTCACTTCCCATTCGTCACATACTTCATCTTATACGATTTTGTACCAATATTCCGACACGATGGTAAATCGACAGCTGCCGAAAACTGTATTAGTTGAACGTTACCACAACCAGCTGTTATCATCCCGGCCACCACCATTTTATTCAACCTGTGTGTTGAGTTCTGTATTTTAAACTTTGTTTTACACAATGTACAAGAAAATGTGAACTCAGATGTAAGGCCAGAAACTTTTTCGGATTTTAATTTGATGGTTGTAAGGCCGCATTGGAACATTGATTCGTGACACGATATTTTAACTAATTCATTAAAAAAGTAATATACATCAACAACTCTGTGGCCACTGATGTCGGCAGTTTTGGACTCCTGAAAGAAAAAGTCAACATGGAAAAATCATCAAGCTCAATCAGGCTCTATACCAGAAAGTTAATAGTACATAGTAAATAAAATAAGAGAACTCACATTTTCTTCAAGCTCTATTTCGTATGGCAGTGGTTGTTCGTCCTTATCTTCCTTATCATAGTTATGTCGTTGCTTCCTTTTATTTCTGGAATAAAAACGTTCATCAAGTGGAGCTAGCATAATCAAATTCATGCAGATTTTTTATTTTATTTTTGATAACGTTTCTTCTACGACTTTTAAAAATCGGAAAAAATCAACTGTTGTTGGAAAGGAAACTTAAATAAACGATTATATTAAATCATACACAATAATCCATACTTCAATAAAGATCAAAAAATAATTTCGACCAAACTCACCTATTTTCGCAATTCAAATGCGACTCCATTGCTTTTTGTGCTCTTAGTCTGTCACACGGGGTAATAGTACTTGACGTATGATTGATGTATTGTTGACATATTTCTAACCTAAAATGAATTACAATTACATTTTAGCCTTTTTCATTAGATAAACAATTATAGGTAACTTACAAAAATGAAAACAGATATTGTGTTCCAGCAAATAGAATGCTTACCCATTATTACTTTGCGAGGCGAGGATAGGTTGTAGCTGATTATTCAAATTTGTGAGCAAAGGTGGCGACTTCGATTCTTTGTTATTATCAGCTATTGATACTGATTTCCTGTAAAATGAGTCCATTGATAAAAACCTGTTCAGTGGTTGGGAATTTAGGATCTAACAACAGAAAAAATTCACAAAAGACAAGCTCGCGAGCGCAACTCATTATTTATATCCGATGTCATCTTTGTCTTCCATCGGGCATGATTGCAGTCAAGAACGTGCCCATAACTGATAAAATAGAAACTATTGTACAGAACTGTATACTTACTTTTTACTCTCTCTCATTTTTTGAGCCCTCACCCTCGGATACTCTAAACGTTGTACTTTATTTAGTTTTGGTTTCATATTTCTTCCCATTTTTATTTATAAATAATGAAAAACTCGTCACAAATAGAAAAACGATACGTTTTAGGTACTGTTCAATCACAAGAAGTCTTATTATATATCTATTATTATATATCTATTCTACAGTGTAGAATAGATGTATAAAGACTTCTTGTGATTAAACAGTACCTAAAAAGCTAGTAGATTGTTAGTTAATTAGTGTAGAATCTACACTAATTAACTAACAATCTACTAGCTTTTACTATATAAACAATTATTAAAATCACGAAAATCCGATAGCACCGATCTGCCAAAAATGACATAGATTCGTCGTCGATGAAGTGCACCGGGCGACTGATCCACTAAGCGAGCGAAAGTGATGCAATCACTTTGGAAACGCAAAAGAAGAGATGGCTATATTGTGCGTGCGCTCGGAATAAAACGACGTATGTGCCAAAACGAATTTACTCCTTTTTTAACAAAAACAAAAAGTCAAATTTTGTAAACTAGTGTTATGTTTCAGAATTCAAAATATGTAACTTTTTTGTAATAATTACTAATATTACTGTTGTAGGGGACAAAGTATCAACTTTAGAAGCTCAAATTCTTGAAGTCACGGCAAAATATGACGATGCAGTAAAGAAGCTATCATCTTCTGACGAAACCATTACTGAACTGACACATCAAGTTGAATCATTGAATACAGAATTAGAAAAGGCTCGAGATAAAATAACCCGCCTGGAAAATGAAATTATTTCACTCAAAAGTTCAAGAGACGCTGCTGTTGATGAAAGAAATGACTTGACTCGAATATTACAAAGGAGAGATACTGAAATTGAAAGATTAACTGAAAGTGAATCTGCTATATCCCAACAATTACGTGCAGCAATAGATGCCAAATGTGAAGCCCTGGCACTAAATGATGAAATACAAAGCAAAGAGCTTTCCTTACAATATCGCGAAAAACGCATTGAGCAAGAAAGAACTTTACTTAATTCACAAATTGCTGGCTTGACTGAGGAAGTAAATCGGCTAACTTCCGAACTACAAACAGTAAGATTAAACAATACCAGCCGCTCAGTGAACTTAGAAACGCAGTTAG